>CM033746.1:26387241-26756065 GCA_019671005.1 Hibiscus mutabilis
GCCTTGAGAATCAAGTAGCAGCCTAGGTACACGAATCCCCAACCAACTGTCGCCAAATAAAATGGTACTCACAGTACCGGTCAATCCCTCCTACTGTCGCCAAGTGACCAAAACACACCCCTCCTACTGTCGCCACATAAGGACCGTAGCCCTGGACCGTAGTCCACCCCAAACATGAGCTCTATAGACTCTATGGCATGCCAACTATACCTATAACTGACTCGAAACCAAGGCTTATTAATTACTTAACATCTTATCAAATCTAGAGTTGAACTTAGTTCCTTGCTCCGACAATCAGATAACATATCATATTGCTTGACTCATCAAGCCCAAATATAAATTATAGCTCCCAATACGAGCATTTCTTGATTCACATCAGAGGTGAGCATAGCTTCGAATTCTCATTATTACATCACAAGACTTATACATAACATATCAACCTTTTTAATTGAATATTATCTTATCAAAGACAAAAATGAGCAAAGCCCTTTAGTCAAAATATCATATGAACAACTTTATTCTTCTTTTCCCATTAGACATGTATTCAATTTATGAATTCCATAATATATCATTCCTTTTTACTCAAATAGGAGCACAACGAAATTACTATCAACCATGTACCATGTTTAGTTTTTATTACATACATATAAACAAGTTCAAATAAATCACATCATCATACTTTATTAATTAGGGACTTACCTCAAGTCCAAGCTTGCTTATGTACAATACAATCCAAAATAGAATAATGAAATAAAATCAGCAGTAAGTGCTCGGGAAGGTTGCTAGCCTATCCCGAGTCTTTAAAATTCACTCACAAATCGTTCCGAGCTAATGTGTTCCTGAATCACGATTCCTTTTTGTTTATCTACGATTAGATCTACTTTAGTCCTTAATGCTTCCACTTCTCCTTGGTCTATCATAACAATAGTACAATAATATTTTACACCAAGTCTTTATTTACAAGATAATTCATTATCCAAGCATACTCATAAATTTACACAAAGCATTTTCAGTTGTCTAAAACAGTCCCTAATCACATATATTCATACATAATCATGTACAAACAGCCCTTAATATGTTTGTACACATTCAAAACAGACCTTTAGGTACATCCCTCCCTGTTTTACACCAATCCCAAACAACCATCATATACAAAACAATCCAAATGCACATCTATACTCATATATGCACCAAAACAGTCCATTAGTATTGCAAAACGACCCATGTTTTATTTGCAAATCAGTCCCATGCTTAAATTTAAAAATATGCTCATTTTCTTTTATCAAGACAGCCCACGACACTCCTCTAGATTCATAAAATAGTCTTGGATTCCAATGTTTATAGAACAGCCTTAAAAACAGTTTCAAAGCAGCCCTAAATCAGTTGTATAACAGTCCGTATGTACCATTGATAACCCTTGTTTAATCCTAAACTTTTAATTCCTGTTATTAACAACAATGTGACCTTAAGTTCCAAAATGTTACTACAAAAGACACAACTAAAACAACACTTGAGGTTGTCCAAAACATTCCAAACAAGGCAAAGTCTTATATCATTGGTTTGTTTCAATTTGAATAATTCTATAAGTTTAGTAATCAATCAAGTTCCTTAAGAATCCAGATTATAATAATTTATTTTTAACTTCTTTCAATTCATAAAGGACTTTGAAAAGAAGATTCCTCCCCAAAACCACATTTCTTTGAACAATCATACGGTAAAATAGTAACTTATTCCATTTTCATTCAATCTTTGCTTAATCTAACAAACCAATTTTATAATTCAATGTCACGCAGCAAGACATTTCTAACTTAAGCAAAATTCATAAACAATCTATGTTTGAACCCACTATTAAAGTCATAAATCAAAGGAAAGGCAAAGTACCCTTACCTTGTCCATTTCATTATCGAAAAAGAGCTCAAGAATAGCTAATATGGAGTTTAAATCCTTAAGAATCCTTAGCAAATGAAATCTCTCTCATCCTCTTAAGCATGGTTCGGCCTAAAAGGGAAAGAAGGTGGCAATGGGGCCGAAACCCCCTTCCCTCAACCCACATGTTTTTCTTAGCTATTAGACATGTGTAAGAACCCTTAATTAAAAATCTTTTAGCATGCAAACCTCATATTTGTCACCTTATATGATTTGATCTTTTAAAAATTTGCCAACCCATCTTCCTTTTCTTTCAATTTTTGTCCTAAATTTTATTTATATCTAAGCTTATACCTATACACATATGTGTCAGTCAAGTAATGCTACTATATGAAACATTAGTACATCCAATCCGATATTTCGGTTATTTCAAACATACTCCCAGGCTACATTTTGAGGTGTTACAATTCTCCTCCTCTAAAAGAAAATTCGTCCTCGAATTTTTCCGTTGTGAAAAGTATAGGCATTGATTTTTCTTATCTGTCTCAAATTTCCAAATTATTTCTTTAATCCGGTGACTCCCTTCATATTGCTTTTACCAAGAAAACAGATTTGCTATAGAATCCTCTGGCTTCATAATTCTATAGTTTAAACTAGTCCTTTATAGATCAAAAATGAATTGAGTATAATTCTTTAGATTCAAAGATACAAGAGACCTGATCGGAAATTACGAAATATAGAATCATGGAATGCAGATTCCATAACAACAAACATCATTCCTGATCACCAACGTGATTTCCCTCAAGTTCTTATACATCTTTATGGACTCTATATGATTCAAAATGGAACTACTAAGAGCTTCTTAGAGCATTTCCTATTTAAGATTTTTGTCATTTGTTATATGACTCCGTTTCAAAAATGGAATAAACCATTAGAATCCAGAGAGAAGTCTGAATTAAGTTCATCCCTAAGCCAAAATATTCTGAAGCTTAGGGTCTAAATTACTAAAGAATCCCGACCCTTAAAATTAGATCAGAATGAATTTGATGTTCGATTAAAAACTGTTGATTCTCTTGTAATTAACAATGAGTAGGAGTGAATATTCACTTCATCTGATCAACATTTCTTGTTAACTTTCTGACGGTACAGAAGACACCTCCAATCTAAGGAATTGATTAGAGAAGTGGCCATGATAGACAATCCTTTAACAAATATTCATGACCAAAGGCGGTTACTTCGGGTAACCAAAATGCACATTTACTTGAACTTAGTTCAAAATTGATGGTTCCGGAGAATGGTAGAATGGTTTGGAAGTATTTCAAATAATCACCCACATCCACAAGTAGATAAGGATATCATTACTAGAGACTTCCACATCTGTCCTAGAGGTTTTAAAGACTCGACTCGTAGAGTCCATGAGCGTGGTAGGAACATTTGTCAATGCTGAATGATATTACAAGAAACTCAAGACGATCACATCAAGTCCTAAACTTAATCCTTGATACATTGGTTTCCTTAACTTTCATTTGATAGCATTCTAATTAAAGATCAATCCCGGGTAATTGTTGTAGTGTACTAAAATGATCAGGTAAGTCTTTGATTTCAACTTAACTTTCCAAATCAAAGATAATCCTAGAAGTCCCTCAGAGGATACTTTACTGAATCTAAGATTAACTCCAAAGAAAACTTGGTCTTATTAATATCGGATAGAGTAGCACGCAAGAGTTGGTTCAGGAAGTTCCTTATTTAGTAAGAATACAATTTCTTTTCTTATCCCATAGAGGAAAGATCTTTTCTTAGAGCAATTTACCTATATATAATATTTATTTAGCCAATTTATACTGAGATAGGGTCAAATTTAACGATGGATAAAGCTGAAGGTTAATAGAAAAAGGAATTTCTTATGTAACCAAAGGACAATTCTAACATTTTTTTTTACCACAACTCTATCTTTCAAGAATTGATGACATCTGAATAATCTTTGGTAGATTTAGGGCTCAATTCAAACTTCTCCATGAAAATAGAATATAATGGGTTGATCCAGGATCAAACAAGGCATATACATGGTTTAAGTACAACTTATTTGTACCCATGAAGGTGTAAGCTTCAATATTAAGCCAACTTACTTATCGGAACCCCCTGGTTGTACAACCAAAGGAAGGACGGGAGGAGTTGAAAGGTTCTTACTTCAAAGAAACATCAAATCAGTTGATTATTTCCTTTAAACTAAAGAAACATTCTCATTGCACAGGATAGATTAGAGGAATTTCTTGTTACTGCTTAACAACATTCTAAGAATTTGTTGTTCTTGATTCATCTTTACACTATCTCTTTCAATGAAAAAGCAAACCGGGACCTTATTATTCCAGTCCCAAAGTATTCCAGACATTTCTATAGACTACCAATACTTAAAAGCGCTTTTATTGGACATAGATCACAAGTACTTATCAAATTTAACTCCTAGGTGGCACTAGTAACAAATGATGATGCAACAAGCTCCATTTTAGTCCGAGAATCGACTAAACCTAAGCTTTGATACCAATAAATCTAACACCCACAACCCGGTCTAAGAAAATAAACCAGTATAGGATATGTTACCAAACAAACTTACAATCATACGTGAAGAACTTGAAGTAATTATCTAACATGCCTTCAGAAAACAGAATAATATAAAACCTTTTTAAAATATTTTGTTAGGTCTAACCTAAACCTCAAACCATTTCCGATCAACTAATTGTACATTAACCAACATGCTTCCATCACTATCTCATAACATACCCTTATTTTCTATGTATTTCAAATAGCAAGGTTTATTGCATTATTACCACATTCATCTAAGAATAATTATTTTTCATATTCATTATTGTTCCGTAATGGTTACTACATGTATACCTTTAATCATAATTAAAGCACAACAATATGAGATTAAAGAGCAATCAAATAAATAGCAAACCATTGATTAGTAGTCTTTAATCTTATAAGTTGCATCATTTGAAATCACAAGTTCTTATCTAAATTTATCATCAAGCTACACATAACACAACCAGACTTGTAACTATAACAACAAGTATTCGAATAGCAATTCAGAGATAACTAGATCATAAATCAATTACTCGGTTATCATAACATCACGACTTAACCTACAAGCTATCACCAGGCACGATAGAACATTTACAAATAGACGATAGATACGATCAATTACTAAGATCAACATTTACATCAAGCATGAACCAGTCATATTCAGCCACATACAACTTTCATATAGCAAAAATCATATATTTAGCTTATTTACAGAACAAGGCATCCATAGTTGATTTCTCAAGGGATTCTAATATTAAAAGGGTCAATTAGAGCCAAATATCAACTTTAGTAGTACATAAATTAGCTTATCCCATTAATTAGACCAAAACATCCTATTCCTATTGTTGCGCGTAATAAGTGCTATGCAGTTGTGCAAGTGTGCACTTCGCAAGTTATAGTATAAAAGGTATCGTCTCCACAGGGATTGGTGCCACTTCAAGAATTCAATCTCTTGCACTGTAAAAAGTAAAAACACAAGTAGGTGATTGTAGGAGTTTTAACTAATAACTAAACTAGAAAGCAATAAAGTAAAAGAATATGTAATCAAAAGAGAGGGAATAGGCCAGGTTATTGTGAGTCGAGGTGTGATAGCCAATTGGATCGTCTTGGTAAAAGAGTGCAAGGGCAACTCAGTTGTCGTGGCAACTTGCGCAGCTGGGTTGCCTTGGCAACTAATCGAACGGTTGCCTGGGCAACTGGCTGGGCAATTGTTTGGGCGGCTGGGCAGCAACTTCAAGGTTTGGCAGAGCGTTCTTCAATGGTTTCTTTTTATCCCTAAGTCAAAACTCTAGCTAATTGTGCATGCCTTGACAATACATCCCTGTGTGAATCAAGGGTGAACAACAACCAATCTTGCGCTCCTCTTAGCCGTTGAAATCCTTAACTTATTCCTAAGCCGGATTAATCTTCATCGTCAATAGATTAAATAAAGACCATACTCATTCTCTTATTGAATCTAACTCTCTCAATATTAGATAAATAGATAGAATCACGAGATCCTCTCCCAATTCACTCGCAAACAAGAATAAAATCCAAGAATGAGTAAACCTTGAATTGAAAGTGCAAACTCTTATTACCTAAACGAAATCCAATTGTTTCTTACAACCACAAAACACAATAACTTTAGCCAAATAGATTTAGGTCATGGCTAGGTTCAAAAGAAACACAAAACAAAGAGTCCCTGACATAAACCTATCGAACAAGAAAGAAAAAGATGGAGAATGGTTGAAAGCTTCTTGCTGATTTCTCTCCCCTTTTTTTGCACCTCCTTGAGGTGACGGCTTGGTCCTCAATTTATAGGGCTAGGTCAAGGTCTTTCTTGAGGAGGAAGTTAAGTTGGAATTGAATACTTTTAAAGATTATAATTCTTTATTATATTTAAATTCCTTCTAGATCTTCTCGTATCTTCTTGAGATTTAATTTCTCTTTGACCTCTTCATGGAAATCAAACTACTTTGGGATTTAACTTTGCTCCACGTCATTTTGGGTTTATCTAGTCATCAATTTCGGCTGCCATATCATCTTATCCCATATCGACAATTACCCTGGAAACTAGCTCAACATCTCCTTCATGCACTGCCCTGGCAACTACGTCGGCATCTCCTTCTTGTATTGCCCTGGCAACTGGTTCCAGCCTTGCTTTGGCAAGTGATTCTGCACACACAAAAATAACTATCGGCAACACCCTTTTTCCACAAAATTAAGCAAAATATGATATCAAGCTTAACCACCAAGGAAACAATGCAAACATGCACAAATGCTAATAATGCAACTAATATAAGCCTAAGTCTAGCAATAATATGAATAAAAAGGGTGAATAAAATAGTACTTTTAGACACTTAACACACCCCCAAACTCGAACTATTGCTTGTCCTCAAGCAATGCAAACTAATAATTACCCGCCAAGACTTTAATTTTCACAAACTTAGCTTTGAACTTGATTTCAATCCTCAAAACTGTGGCACAAAGTATGCTTGGCTTTTCATTTTTTCGGACAACTTAGGAATTACTCAGAATCAAACTACAATGCTTGTGAGTTTGTACGGAGTTGTGTGCAAGTTGATTTTTCGGATTCTATGCAAACAAGAGGTTTTCAAATTACTTCCTTGGGTTCTTTTAACATGTTTTAACTAGAGCCGGTTTCGGGCACCTCTAGTGTTTTGTTTTTAGTTTTCTTAAGTTAATTAATTTATTCGACTAGAACCGGTTTCGGGCACCTCTAGCGATCAATTTTTAGCACATACTAGAGCCAATTTTGGGCACCTCTAGCATTCATCCAATTTTTATTCTAATCCCCCAAATTTTTAACTATCAACCTAAGTTCGCTAGAATTCCTTAAATCAATCACACCACAACAGTGTTTCATCAAGTTTAGCATCATAGTATGATTCTAAGTGTTTCCACATTTATCCTAGAATAAAAAGTTCTATCAAATAAGTACATTGGCAATGTCATCATCGGATATTCATCAAATTTAGGCAATTCTTGTTCCAACCAAAGGCATGGCAAGCAATTTATGTATCCTATATGCAATACTAAGATGAATGCATCTAAACATGACAACTAACTAGTAACAATCCCCCTAAACTCGAGTGAGGCATTGTCCTCAATGCATGTAACAAAGAAAAATAAAAATAAAAAAAGTAAAATGCAAACGAGGACTTACTCTGAGAGTTCGTCGTCGTTGATGATTAGTTTCCTTTCAGTCAGTGTCTTGATTCTTTTGCTTGAACGCGTTGGTTGCTTTCTTGTTGCCGATGGTGGAATCGATCCTCGTACGGGGGTGTCCTCATCGTCCTTATCATCTTCTTCCTCAATCTTATTGGCTTTTCGCTTTGGCTTGGAGGATTCGACTGATATGGTCTTCGTTGGTGCAATGGACTCATCCGAATCTGAAAAATCGGATAATAATTCAGTACGAGTTGATTCGGGCATAGGTGCTTTACCTTTGGCTTTTACAGTGGTTGCCAGGGTGTCATTAGCTTTGGTTGTCGCGGTATATTCAGTGTTGGTTGCCGTGGCAATTGCTTGGGCAGGCGCAATGTAGGTTGTTGCGGCATCATCTGTTGCGGTTGCCATGGCAAATGCTTCATTGGTTGCCGTGGCAAGGATTTCGGTAGGAAATATGGGGAACGGCACGCGGCTGTCTGGGTACTTTTCCAGGAAGACTCGGGTGATGGCATTGTTGTGATCCTTCATGTACCGAATGAACATTAGTTGTCAGTCTTCAATTTACCTAAGGCGGTTCTCCAACGGTTGTAAGAGTGCTTCAAGTTGTCTTGGGGTTGCTGGCCGAGTTGTCCGGGCATCAGTTGCTTGGGCATTAGGAGTTGCCAAGGCGGCAGGAGTTGCCGAGGTGACAGGAGTTGCCGCGGCAACTGAAGGTGTTGGGGATTTTACCGATGCCTCTCCTATTAGCTTTCGGATTTGTGCTTGATTCCAACTGGACTTCGGTAGGGTCTTTTCATCGGTTGACTCACTTGGGACATGCATCTCCTTGCAAAGATTGGAAATTAAGCAAGGGAAGAAAATAGAACCCTTGTCTTTTGTGCTACATACAAAAATCTTATCACAAATAATGTTTCCAATGTTAATGATGCGATTATGCAAAATAGAATGTATGAGAAAAAGACGAGGTGTATCAACGGTAGTATTGTGTGTGGTGGGCATTAAAGAAGTTTTAACAAACTTATTCCATAATTTTGCCTCGGGTTTAAGCCAAAGGCGATTTACCGTGCCCTTATATTTATCGTCGTTCCAATGAGTCTCTGGTAGAGAGAGTTCTTGAAGCACCTTGTCGAGTTGTTTTGGCGTGAGTTGATCAACAAAGACTTGATGATCATCCTTCTCAACGTAGAGCCCGTAAAAGGCGTTGATACTTTCGAGGCTTATGAGGATAGCCTTATCGCGAACAAAAATATAAAGATTATCCGGGTTAGGTGAGTGAGCATAGAATTCTCTTACCCATGAGATGTTACCCGATTTCGATTGATGGCAAAAGATTTGCCCACTTTTGATGTGCAATCCTTTGGAAGATGAATGGATTCATGGCTGAAATCTTGATGAGAGTTGGAGTATTTGAAGCCTTGTTCTTCGCAAATCATCCGGCTTTCAAACTTGGAGTGAAATCTTTCTTGAACTGCTGGTGTAGTAAAATTATTGTAGCTTGGTTCTTTGAAAGACTTGGGTGCGCCAAAAACTTGATTTTTGATGCCATGGATGATCTTGGTTGTGAGTTGGGTAGAAACAAAGAAAAGAAAGCAAAAGAAACTAAAGAGTTGCAAGGTTAAAATTAGGAATAGGTTTCTTGGAAGTTAAGGGTGATGGGTTAAATAGAAAACATAGGTAGTAAATATGGTGGGAGGGATTGATTGGAAAGAAAGAAAATAATGGTGTTAATTGGGGGAAGGGGGCGGCAAAGGGATTTGGGGAAGGGAAAGGGTTTGGCTGGCTATGTAGGAGAATTAGGGTAATTGGAGGTTTAATATAAGCCTTAGATTTAGCCCATTAGTTTCCTTGTTGAAGAAACTTCCTTCTTGAATCAAATTCCTCTTCATCTTGAACTCTTTTCCTACAATTCAAAAACAAATAAAATAAGAATTAAAATTAAAGATAAACTAGTAAATAAAATAAAAAGAAATAAATAAAGATGCGTAAATAAATTCTTAAACCTAAAATTCAAAAATAATTAAATAAATATGAAATAAAGATGTAGTCTTAACCTAAAGAAAATAAATAAATCTATCCTAAAAAAATAATCAAAATTAATAAAAATATAAATATAATAAGTTCGATAAAAAGAAAAGCAAAAATAAAAGGAAAATATCTAAAGGAGAGCATGCTCATGCATCTCCTAAGGTGACCACTTCTTTATTACGTTCCACATGGGCACCGTTATAGTGCTTCAATCTTTGTCCATTAACTTTGAATTCATGTTTGTCAGTGGTGGACTTGATTATCACGACACCATGGGAGAATGGTTTGACAACTTCGAATGGTCCCGACCATCTTGATTTCAATTTTTCCGGGAAAAGTTTCAGTCGAAAATTGAATAGGAGAACTAGTTGCCCTGGCATGAATTACCACGACAATAGTTTCTTATCATGCCATTGCTTTTTTTCTCCTTGTAGAGTCGTGCATTGTCATAGGCGAGTGCACAGAATTCTTCTATCTCGTTGAGATCTAGTAAAAGCTTTTGTCCGGCACTCTCCCAATCCATATTCACAGTCTTGATTGCCCATTATGCTTTGTGTTCGATTTCTACCGGTAAGTGACAAGTCTTGCCATAGACGAGGCGAAATGGGGACATTCCCAGGGGTGTTTTGAATACGGTTCGGTAAGCCCAAAGTGCTTCGTCTAGTCTTGTAGACCAATATTTTCGGGAAGGATTTACAACCTTTTCAAGGATATTCTTCAATTCCCAGTTAGAAATTTCTGCTTGCCAATTAGTTTGTGGATGATATGCCATGGCAATTTTGTGTGACACACAGGCGTTGCAACATCTTGGCAATAAGTCTGTTGTCAAAGTGCTTGCCTTCATCACTGATAATTGCTCTCGGCATCCCAAACTGTGTAAAGATATTTTTCTGCAAGAATCGTTGCACGGTCTTGGAATCGTTGGCGGGAACTGCAACTGCCTCAACCCATTTAGACACGTAGTCGACGACAAGTAGAATGTAGAGGTTGCCGAATGAAGATGGGAAAGGTCCCATAAAATCAATCCCCCATACATCGAACAATTCCACCTCAAGAATGTTTTGGAGCGGCATCTCATATCGTCTAGAGATATTATCCATCCTCTAGCAACGATCACATTGCTTGTAAAACTCTTGGGCATCTTTGTACAGTGTTGGCCAACACAAACCGGATTGTAAAACTTTGGCCGCGGTACGTGTTCCTCCAAAATGTCATCCATATGGTGAAGAATGGCATTGCCAGAGTACATTATGTTGCTCCTCTTTAGGGACACACCGGCGTATAATCTGATCTGCATATTGTTTAAACAAAAGAGGCTCGTCCCAGAAATAATGCTTAGCATCATGGCGGAACCGCTTCTTTCCTTGGTGAGTAAGGCCATAAGGTAAAATACCACAAACAAGGAAATTAACTAAATCAGCGTACTAGGGTATTGCCGAGGCATCAGTGGTTGCCAAGGCAACTGCTTTTGTGGTTGCCGAGGCTTGAGCGTCTAAAGTTGCCAAGGCGTCAAGGTTTGCCGAGGCAACTAACAATTGCTCATCCGGGAATGCATCGTATATCTCTAAATCTGCATCCTCTACCCTATTTCATTCTAAGCATGATAAGTGATCGGCAACTTGATTCTCTGTTCCTTTCCTGTCTTTATTTTCAATGTCAAACTCTTGTAAAAGCAATATCCAATGAATCAAATGAGGTTGGCATTCTTTTTAGCAAATAGATACTTAATTGTCGAATGGTTTGTGTGGACAATTACTTTTGTACCAATCAAATAGGATCATAACTTTTCAAATGCAAAAACTATGGCTAGTAACTCTTTCTCCGTTCTTGTGTAATTTACTTGAGTGCTATTAAGATTTTTACTAGCGTAGTATATCACATGAAAGATCTTACTTGTGCGTTGGCTTAGGACTGCTCCTACCGCAAAATCACTCGTATCATACATGAGCTCAAAAGGTAATGTCCAATTGGGTGGAACGACAATGGGTGTCGAGGTAAGCTTTTCCTTTAGGGTTTTGAATGCTTGAGCGCAAGAATCATCAAAGTTGAAGGTTTTATCCTGTTCAAGCAAATTACACAAAGGTTTAGTAATCTTAGAAAAATTACGAATGAACCTCCTGTAAAAACTTGCATGTCCAAGAAAGCTTCAGATTCCTTTAACCGAAATTGGTGGGGGTAATCTCTCGATCACGTCCACCTTGGCTTTGTCTACTTCGATTCCCTTGAAAGAAATCTTGTGGCTGAGCACAATTCCTTCATCTACCATAAAATGGCACTTCTCTCAATTAAGGACTAAATCGGATTCTTCACAACTTGCCAACACCTTCTCTAAATTGCTGAGGCAACTGTCGAAATCATTACCAAACACTAAAAAATCATCCATGAAGATTTCAAGGAAGTCTTCGACCATATCTGAAAAGAGTGCCATCATGCATCTTTGGAAGGTTGCCGGGGTATTACACAATCCAAACGGTATTCTTCGAAAAGCATAAGTACTGTATGGCCATGTGAAGGTTGTATTTTCTTGATCTTCTGGTGCTATGCCAATTTGATTGTAACCTGAATAACCATCAAGAAAACAATAAAAGGGTTTACCTGCAATACGCTCAAGCATTTGATCAATAAAGGGTAATGGGAAGTGATCTTTCCTAGTGGCTTTGTTTAGCTTTCGGTAATCCATACAAATCCTCCAACCGGTCACAGTCCTGGTTGGAATGAGTTCATTGTTTTCATTACTTACCACCGTTATACCTCCCTTTTTCGGTACACATTGTACCAAACTTACCCATGTACTATCAAAGATAGGGTATATGATGCCGGCGTCAAGCCACTTAATGATTTCTTTCATTACAACCCCTTTCATGGCATGATTCAATCTCCCCTGGCCTCAATCGAAGGCTTGAGACAATCTTCCAACAAAATATTATGCATGCACACTGCCAGGCTAATTCCCTTCAAGTCGGCAATTGTCCACCCTATTACCTTCTTGTGTAGCATCAACATGTTGATCAGCTTATTTTTATGCTCAGGCTGTAACTTAGAGGAAGTAATTATAGGCAATGTATTATAGGTTACCAAGTAAGCATATTTTAGTTTCCCTGGAAACTGTTTCAACTCAAGAATCGATGGTTGTTCAATGGAGGGCTTTTCGAGTTTACCTTCCTTACCTGAGTAATCCAGTGGTTCAAAGTATGTACCTGGTCGATTGACTAACCAATTTGCCTCTTCTTGTTGTTTCTCATCGAACAGTTCTTCATACTCCTCAGGTTCCTCTTGATCAGCAATGTAGTTGCCGAGGCAACTAAATTCCTCGTTAAAGTCAAACTCTGTCGTGGCATGAAGAAGTTGGCATTCTTCTGGATCATCGACATGCCTTAGTGTTTAGAACACATTTAGTTTAACTTGCTGGTCATTCACCCTCATTATGAGTTCTCCCTTTTCAACATCGATCAAGGTTCTCCCTATTGCTAGGAAGGGTCTCCCAAGAATGATAGGTGCATGTTCATCTGCTTCACAATCCAAAACAATAAAGTCAGCGGGAAAAATAAATTTATCAACTTTTACCAGTATATCTTTGATTTTTCCTTCTGTATGCACATAGGATCTGTCGGCTAGCTGTAGCATAACTGTTGTAGGTCTTGCCTTCCCGATTTCTAGTTTCTAGAAAACCGATTTAGGCATCAAGTTTATGCTTGCTCCAAGGTCACATAATGCTTTCCTGACATAGTGTTTTCGATAGAACATGGTATTGTGAAAGTTCTGGGATCTTTCAACTTGGGTGGCATGCGATGTGCAACATGGCCATGCATCCCTCTGTTGCGGCAACTGTTTCAAACTCTCCTAACCTTGTTCTCTTGGACACAATGTCTTTCAGAAACTTGGCATAGTTCGGCATTTGTTCAGTTGCCTCAACCAACGGCAAGTTGATATGGACTTACTTTAGGATAACTAGAAACTTCTTGAATTGATATTCTTACTTTTGTCGCTTCAGCCTTTGTGGGAATAGTGGTGGAAGTCGGATATCTTCAATCCTTTCATTGGTCTGGAACCTGATTGACGGCATTGTCAGGGCAACTGGAGTTGCTGAGGCATCATCAACTGGGGTTGCCATGGCATCCTTATCACTTGTTTCCGCGGCATGCTCATTTCGAGCATGCTCATCTTTGGTTACCGCGGCATCGTCAACTAGGGTTGCCGTGGCATTTCCTGGTTCAGCATCTGAGGCTTTACTGTTGAGTTCATCTTGTTCTTTTTGTGGAGTTTTGTTTGATAAGCGACCTTGAGCCTCCTTAAGTTGTTGACCACTTCTAGTGGTGATTGCCTTACATTGCTCATTGCCAGTTCCTCTTGCGACTTCAGTATCACTGGGTAAACCTCATTGCGGTCTAGTATTCAGGTTTTAAGCAAATTGTCCGACTTGAGTTTCCAATGATTTTATTACCACCTATTGGTTTTGCAATCTCATCTCGGTCTTGTTAATAAAAGCACCAGTTCTTTTTGTGAAGTTACTATTTTCAGCCATATAAAATTCAGTTTTCAACATAAAAGCATTGAGAGAATTTTCCAAAGAACTAGATGTTGTCGGTTGTTGCTGCGGCAACTATTGCCGTGGCATATTCTGCTGAAATCCCGATGCTTGTGCATTCTGATTGTTCTAGTTTAGAGCATTGATGGGATTACTCCATGAAAAATTTGGGTGCTTCTTTCAAGCTGGATTATATGTGTTGGACATCACATTGTTGTTCTGATTGTAATTCTCTATATAAAAGCTGGATTCTGCATACATTCAAAAGAATTATGGTTACCACCACATAATTCACAAAAGGAATCTACTACCTTGACCTCATGTGTGTTCTTTTGTTTCTGCATATTTTGGACCATCTTGGTTAGAGTGGCCAATTGTGTCGAAATTGAATATGATGATCCCGGTTCATGTATTGTGGCTTGGCGTCTAACTCATCCTCTTCTAGCATATGGTAACTGATAATCATTCTTGGTGAGCCTGTTTAGAATTTGCATTGCTTCCTCCAGTGACTTATCTAGGAGTATGCCGTTTGTCGAGGCATCTAGCATCATCCTTGTTGGTGTATTCACATCGTTATAAAACATTGTTACTTGTGTCCATACTGGGAATCCGTGTACGGGGAATTTGTGTAGAAGTAATTTCATTACGAAGCTTATTAATCAAATTTGTGGGATTAAATCAAGCAAGGAAATCATGACAAAGATCGGTCCAAGATCCTATTGATCCGGCAGGAATACTATATAACCATGCTTTCACCCTATCCCTCGGTGAATAGGGGAATAATCTTAGCCGTAAAACATTTGGGGTGACTCCTTGTATTTTGAATGAGTTGCAAATCTCAAGGAAAGATTTAAGATGTTGTCGTGCATCTTCAGTTGCGGAGCCGCCAAATTGACCAATTGTGTTGATCATATTGAACATCACCGGTTTCAACTCAAAGTGGTCGACTTCAATTTCAGGTGTGACAACTCATGGATTAAGTCCTTCAAGATCTTCCTCTAGATAGTCTCGAATAGTTCTATTTCGTGCAAAAATCACTCCTCCTCCTCCTGGAACATCCTGATTCATATTGCCGTCTTGATTAGCCATTGCTACTCTTAACCTTTGTCTGAGACTTTGCAAGGTTCGTTCGATTTCTGGATCAAAGGGATAATCTGGTGTAATCGGTCTCGCCCTGGTCATATACCAATGCAAAACCAAAGTTTGTTAACCCTTCGAATCTTAAACAATAAAAATAAAAAGTGCAAGAAAATAAAAACAAAGTCGATATTGCCAATCCCCGGCAACGGTGCCAAAAACTTGTTGCACATAATAAGTGCTCCGCAATTGTGCAAGTGTACACGTCGCAAGTTATAGTATAAAAGATATCGTCTCCACAGGGATTGGTGCCACTTACAGAATTCAATCTCTTGCTCTGTAAAAAGTAAAAACACAAGTAGGTGATTGTAGGCATATTCTTCATGCACTGCCCTGGAAACTGCGCCGGCATCTCCTTCTTGTATTGCTCTAGCAACTGGTTCCAGCCTTGCTTTGGCAAGTGATTCTGCACACACAAAAATAACTATCGACAGCACCATTTTTCCACAAAATTAAGCAAAATATGATATCAAGCTTAACCACCAAGGAAACAATGCAAACATGCATGAATGGCTAATAATGCAACTAATATGAGCCTAAGTCTAGCAACAATATGAATAAAAAGGGTGAATAAAATAGTACTTTTAGACACTTAACACCTATCACGATCATTTAGCAAAGTATACTCCAAGCCATATTCATCTAAGTATTCAACTAATACAATTTTCCAATCATTGATTCAATCTAAAAAACAAAATATAGTCCTAACACTATGATAATTACTTCCAAACAATCACTCACATGTAACATCCTATTGACCTAACTATTATATGCGCATATACATATGCATATCATCAAACATATAACCATATTACCCATCTCAAATGGAAGAGCAACCAATAATATTTAGAGGCCCATTACACTTCAAACCAAATTAAAATGCCACTTATAAACAATTATAAGCCAAGAAATGACTAAATGCATTATGCATACATAACATTTAGGTGCCACCATCTAGGAGTTACAAGGTATAATTCAAAACATACATCTTGACCCTTGTGATCTTGTCCAAGCTCGAATGGTAAATGAAAGCAAATTTACCCTGAAACATAACGAAAGAAATGCAGTAAACAATTTTCTTTGTGAGGTGACTTATTTTGATCAAACTGTATGAATCAACATTTTTATAATTAGGTCTCTATTCAACCTCAATTCATCGTATCTAGGCATGTAACAAGCTTGACCAATTACAACTCATTTACTTATCAAAAATAAAATATAGCATTGTTATCAAGTACATCAAAACCATACAAATAACTCATTAAATTGAATATAAGTGCTTTTTTAACAACTACATTTCAATTATGGCAACTCTTCTTAATCCAGTTATAGACACACAAATATCCTACTTGCAAGTTTGCTTATTGCACAAGTTATCGAATATTAATTATGCGAACTATTATTCCCTTAATATCTTACATTTAATTCTCATATAAGGATGTGTTACTTGCCACTTAGGTTATTTATCACAACCTAACACAGGTATGAATTTTCTTATCACAAGAGTTATTAAATTTAACATTTCAAGAGCAGGTTGCTTAGCATATAAGGTACCAAACATATAGGTGTTAAGGAATTTGAACAAAACTTGATGACTTAAACATACAAATCAATCACAAGTATATACTCGCACAAGTCTTAACCATTTGAATATTCAAACCAATCATAAGCATGTAGGCCCATTATCAAAGCGTATCTATTCACCCAAAAGGACACTCATTATTCAAAAAATATATACATTTCTTATTAAGCAAGTTTTTGTCATGATATATTTATTTAACTTATAAACTTTCTTGATTTCTTTTTATCAAAACTTAATAATACATAAATTACTTATCACACAAATAATCAAATATAAAGCATCATAACTTAAGTTTATTGGTATGTAAGACATCAAGAATATCATATCTTAAACATAAATTTCTTGACTCATAGGATATCAATTATAACTTATCACAGGAGTAAATGGTATTGGTTTCTTAAGCTATCAATATAATTTATCTGTTAGAAATTGCAAATTTCTTTATTTTGACTTTAACATAGCCTTGAGAATTAAGTAACAGCCTAGGTATACGAATCCCCAACAAACTATTGCCAAATAAATTGGTACTCACAGTACTGGTCAATCCCTCCTACTGTCGCCAAGTGACCAAAACACACCCCTCCTACTGTCGCCACATAAGGACCGTAGCCCTGGACCGTAGTCCACTCCAAACATGAGCTCTGTGGACTCTATGGCATGCCAACTATACCTATAACTGACTCGAAACCAAGGCTTATTAATTACTTAATATCTTATAAAATCTAGAGTTGAACTAGTTCCTTACTCTAATAATCAGATAACATATCATATTGCTTGACTCATCAAGTCCAAATATAAGTTATAGCTCCCAATACGAGCATATCTTGATTCACATCAGAGGTGAGCATAGCTTCAAATTCTCATTATTACATCACAAGACTTATACATAACATATCAACCTTTTCAATTGAATATTATCTTATCAAAGACAAAAATGAGCAAAGCCCCTTAGTCAAAATATCATATGAACAACTTTATTATTCTTTTCCCATTAGACGTGTATTCAATTTATGAATTCCATAATATATCATTCCTTTTTACTCAAATAGGAGCACACCGAAATTACTATCAAACATGTACCATGTTTAGTTTTTATTTCAGGCATATAAACAAGTTCAAATAAATCACATCATCATACTTTATTAATTAGGGACTTACCTCAAGTCCAAGCTTGCTTATGTACAATACAATCCAAAATAGAATAATGAAATAAAATCAGCAATAAGTGCTAGGGAAGGTTGCTATCCTATCACGAGTCTTTAAAATACACTCACAGGTCGTTCCGAGCTAATGTGTTCCCGAATCATGATTCCTTTTTGTTTATCTACGATTGGATCTACTTTAGTCCTTAATGCTTCCACTTCTCCTTGGTCTATCATAACAATAGTACAATAATATTTTAGACCAAGTCTTTATTTACAAGATAATTCATTATCCAAGCATACTCATAAATTTACACAAAGCATTTTTAGTTGTCTAAAACAGTCCCTAATCACATATTTTCACACATAATCATGTACAAACAACCCTTAATATGTTTGCACACATTCAAAACAGTCCCTTAGGTACATGACCAGCCCCTCCTGTTTTACATCAATCCCAAATAGCCTTCATATACAAAAATGTAACACCCTCTTCCCGTATTAGTTCCCAAACACGAGTAGATGAATATCACAAAACACTTTAAACAAGTTTCCACTCTTATAAACAAATTTGACAGCATGCACTACCTCCAAATAAAAATACCTATAAAATTTTTATCAACATCCAAAATTCATTTCATAAATTTTTAATTTGACTAGAAATATTAATCTTTCCAACCATAACAACTAATGACTCATATACATCATACAAAAATTCAAACAATTTTCCAATTTCACGTCACAATGCAGAAATTTTTTTAAATTCTGCTGCCCTATTTTTTGACCTATCATCGAATAAAAAATCATATCTTTTTGTACAAACCTCAAAATCAATTACCGTTTGTTGGAGAAGAAATTAGACTCAATTCATAGATCATACAAATAAGATTCACTTTCTATCCAAATCATAAAATATATGCTGATTTTTCAAACACACTGCATTTACAGACTTTCTAAACAGATTTATATTTCTATATTATAAGCATACCAAATCATTAGTAACTTAATCCTTTATACCTTACTATCAAAAGAACTTCACCAAGTTTAACATACACATCATTTAAGTTACTAGTTCAACCATAGCTTTAGTTATAAGTTTACACAAACCATAACAATATATACATGCCAACTAGTTCATCCAAACAAAAGGGATAGATGTCATTACTGTAAATATAGTGCTATACTTCCTGAAATATAGATGATGCTCGGCTACTCTTCCTTCGTAACTCCGTCAAAACCTACGCATGACAATCATCTTACGCTAAATATATACTTAGTGAGGCAATAAAACAAAACCAATTGCGATATGTTATAAATAAAAATATAAATGAATAACCATGCATGTGATCACCTTACCATTTCTATACATGTCTACATAAATCATATCAATTGTAGCAACATGTATCAAGATAACAATTTAGCTCTTATCAATATTGTTGCCAATTCTACCCATAAACTTTCAAGCTTCAACCCTGTTTCTATTTTATTTAGCCCCAAGTATTTATTTAAGAGAACTCAAGTACCCGAGTCATCCCTGTATACCCAACCTTGTTTGAGTATACATATACCAGACCTTGCTCGAGCATATATGAATAATGCACCATAGTGCTCTAAGTACCCAACCTTACTTGAGTACATATGAAATAGAATATTTATACAGCTGTTTATGACTCTATGGCTAGCAAACTATACTTTATATCTCTAATTCATACTTGGGCTCATATCATAAAATAATTGCATTCATGGCAAATGTACATCAGTATATGATATACATAGCAACATTGGGCAATTCATACCCAAATTACTATTCACCAAACATTATCATGTATATCAAGTGATCCATGCAACTCTATATTCCATTTCAGCATATGCCAAATATGTCAAGTATATGTTTTATAACATAACAGAATGATAATTTATCTCAATAATGTATGAACATCAATATATCATAATATGTATGCAGTTGCACTCACCTTGACACTTTGTAGCCTCACTAAGCTTACTTGGCACCTTTGTTATTTTCTTTCTAGATCGAATAATCCTAAGTTTGCTTGTCATCTGTATGTATATTAAATACATAACAAAAGCAACCTTAAGTACATATTCATATTATAATCAATAATGGAAAGTAAATAAAATAACTATCTATTCTATACCAAAGTTGATCCGATAAAACTTTCTATATTCGAATCATATTTTCTCACATTTTTCTAAAGATTTTCAGCCTTCCAAAAATATTCACATTTTAGTCCCTAAGGACACCTTTATGCTTTTAATCACCATTTTCAAGCTAAATCCCTACATTTCCCATCATTTATACTTTAGGACCCAAACCTTAGAAATTCACTACTTAGTCCCTATTTTTTCCAAAAATTCCAAATTGGTCCCAAAGTTCAAATAAACTTCAAGATCAACATCCAATTCACTTAACTTGATTTTCTAACCCAAAATACTTCAAAAAATCAACAACCAAGTCCCTAAACCTTCCAAAATTTACAATTTGGTCCCTAATGCCAAATAATTAGGGATTTTCATTTCAAATACCTTATAATATCATACTAAACAATTCTTCCTTCAATCACATACTAAAATTCCAAACTTATCATAAACCCTAAATTTCCAATTTCAAGAACATATATATTTCTTCAATCTAACAACAAAATCACACTTATACAACATCATTCTCATCATTTCCATCATCAACTAAATTTTTGCAAGAACTTCCCCATTATTAAAAAGGTAGCTGAATGGTCACAATCCTAGCTTCCATGGAATTTTCATCATTTGAGCACTAAGAACAACATCATAAACTTAATTCAACTTGAATATCCATAAAAATTGAATCAAATTCTATTTCATGTTGATCAGCTTATTTTATTATCAGGCTGTAACTTAGAGGAAGTAATTATAGGCAATGTATTATCGGTTACCAAGTAAGCATATTTTAGTTTCCCTAGAAACTGTTTCAACTCAAGAATCGGTGGTTGTTCAATGGAGGGCTTTTCGAGTTTACCTTCCTTACCTGAGTAATCCAGTGGTTCAAAGTATGTACATGGTCGATTGACTAACCAATTTGCCTCTTCTTGTTGTTCCTCATCGAACAGTTCTTCATACTCCTCAGGTTCCTCTTGATCGGCAATGTAGTTGCCGAGGCAACTAAATTCCTCATTGAAGTCAAACTCTGTCGTGGCATGAAGAAGTTGGCATTCTTCCGGATCATCGGCATGCCTTAGTGTTTAGAACACATTTAGTTTAACTTGCTGGTCATTCACTCTCATTATGAGTTCTCCCTTTTCAACATCGATCAAGGTTCTCCTTATTGCTAAGAAGGGTCTCCCAAGAATGATAGGTGCATGCTCATATGCTTCACAATCCAAAACAATAAAGTCAGCGGGAAAAATAAATTTATCAACTTTTACCAGTATATCTTTGATTTTTCCTTCTGTATGCACATAGGATCTGTCGGCTAGCTATAGCATAACTGTTGTAGGTCTTGCCTTCCCGATTCCTAGTTTCTAGAAAACCGATTTAGGCATCAAGTTTATGCTTGCTCCAAGGTCACATAATGCTTTCCTGACATAGTGTTTTCGATAGAACATGGTATTGTGAAAGTTCTGGGATCTTTCAACTTGGGTGGCATGCGATGTGCAACATGGCCATGCATCCCTCTGTTGCGGCAACTGTTTCAAACTCTCCTAACCTTGTTCTCTTGGACACAATGTCTTTCAGAAACTTGGCATAGTTCGGCATTTGTTCAGTTGCCTCAACCAACGGAAAGTTGATATGGACTTGCTTTAGGATATCAAGAAACTTCTTGAATTGATATTCTTACTTTTGTCGCTTCAGCCTTTGTGGGAATAGTGGTGGAAGTCGGATATCTTCAATCCTTTCATTGGTCTGGAACCTGATTGGCGGCATTGTCAGGGCAACTGGAGTTGCATCATTAACTGGGGTTTCCGCGGCATCCTTATCACTGGTTTCCGTGGCATGCTCATTTCGAGCATGCTCATCTTTGGTTGCCGCGGCATCGTCAACTGGGGTTGCTGTGGCATTTCCTGGTTCAGCATCTGAGGCTTTACTGCTGAGTTCATCTTGTTCTTTTTGTGGAGTTTTGTTTGATAAGCGACCTTGAGCCTCCTTAAGTTGTTGACCACTTCTAGTGGTGATTGCCTTACATTGCTCGTGGCCAGTTCCTCTTGCGACTTCGGTATCACTGGGTAAACCTCTTTGCGGTCTAGTATTCAGGTTTTAAGCAAATTGTCCGACTTGAGTTTCCAATGATTTGATTACCGCCTTTTGGTTTTGTAATCTCATCTCGGTCTTGTTAATAAAAGCACCAATTCTTTCTGCGAGGTTACTATTTTCAGCCATATAAGATTTAGTTTTCAACATAAAAGCATTGAGAGAATTTTCCAAAGAACTAGATGTTGTCGGTTGTTGCTGCGGCAACTATTGCCGTGGCATATTCTGCTGAAATCCCGATGCTTGTGCATTATGATTGTTCTGGTTTAGAGCATTGTTGGGATTAATCCATGAAAAATTTGGGTGCTTCTTTCAAGCTGGATTATATGTGTTGGACATCACATTGTTGTTCCGATTGTAATTCTCCACATAAAAGCTGGATTCTGGATTCTGCATACATTCAAAAGAATTATGGTTACCACCACATAATTCACAAAAGGAATCTACTACCTTGACCTCATGCGTGTTCTTTTGTTTCTGCATATTTTGGACCATCTTGGTTAGAGTGGCCAATTGTACCGAAATTGAATATGATGATCCCAGTTCATGTATTGTGGCTTGGTGTCTAACTCTTCGTCTTCTAGCAGATGGTAACTGATAATCATTCTTGGTGAGCCTGTTTAGAATTTGCATTGCTTCCTCCAGTGACTTATCTAGGAGTATGCCGTTTGTCGAGGCATCTAGCATCATCCTTGTTGGTGTATTCACAGCGTTATAAAACATTGTTAATTGTGTCCATACTGGGAATCCGTGTAGGGGGAATTTGTGTAGAAGTTATTTATATCACTCCCAAGCCTCGTACAAGGATTCATCATCTGCCTGCCGAAAAGAAGTAACTTCATTACGAAGCTTATTAGTCAAATTTGTAGGATTAAATCAAGCAAGGAAATCACGACAAAGATCAGTCCAAGATCCTATTGATCCGGCAGGAATACTATATAACCATGCTTTCACCCTATCCCTCAGTGAATAGGGGAATAATCTTAGCCGTAAAACATTTGGGGTGACTCCTTGTATTTTGAATGAGTTGCAAATCTCGAGGAAAGATTTAAGATGTTGTCGTGCATCTTCAGTTATGGAGCCGCCAAATTGACCAATTGTGTTGATCATATTGAACATCACCGGTTTCAACTCAAAGTGGTCGACTTCAATTTCAGGTGTGACATCTCATGGATTAAGTCCTTCAAGATCTTCCTCTATATAGTCTCGAATAGTTCTATTTCGTGCAAAAATCACTCCTCCTCATCCTGGAACATCCTGATTCATATTGCCGTCTTGATTAGCCATTGCTACTCTTAACCTTTGTCTGAGACTTTGCAAGGTTCATTCGATTTCTAGATCAAAGGGATAATCTGGTGTAATCGGTCTCGCCCTGGTCATATACCAATGCAAAACCAAAGTTTGTTAACCCTTCGAATCTTAAACAATAAAAATAAAAAGTGCAAGAAAATAAAAACAAAGTCGATATTGCCAATCCCCGGCAACGGCAGAAAAAACTTGTTGCGCGTAAAAAGTGCTCTGCAATTGTGCAAGTGTACACGTCGCAAGTTATAGTATAAAAGATATCATCTCCATAGGGATTGGTGCCACTTCTAGAATTCAATCTCTTGCTCTGTAAAAAGTAAAAACACAAGTAGGTGATTGTAGGCATCTTCTTCATGCACTGCCCTGGCAACTACGTTGGCATCTCCTTCTTGTATTGCTCTGGCAACTGGTTCCAGCCTTGCTTTGGCAAGTGATTCTGCACACACAAAAATAACTATCGACAGCACCATTTTTCCACAAAATTAAGCAAAATATGATATCAAGCTTAACCACCAAGGAAACAATGCAAACATGCATGAATGGCTAATAAAGCAACTAATATGAGCCTAAGTCTAGCAATAATATGAATAAAAAGGGTGAATAAAATAGTATTTTTAGACACTTAACACCTATCACGATCAGTTAGCAAAGTAAACTCCAAGCCATATTCATATAAGTATTCAACTAATACAATTTTCCAATCATTGATTCAATCTAAAAAACATAATATAGTCCTAACACTATGATAATTACATCCAAACAATCACTCACATGTAACATCCTATTGATCTAACTATTATATGCGCATATACATATGCATATCATCAAACATATAACCATATTACCCATCTCAAATGGAAGAGCAACCAAGAATTATTTAGAGGCCCATTACACTTCAAACCAAATTAAAATGCCACTTATAAACAATTATAAGCCAAGAAATGACTAAATGCATTATGCATACATAACATCTAGGTGCCACCATCTAGGAGTTACAAGGTATAATTCAAAACATACATCTTGACCCTTGTGATCTTGTCCAAGCTCGAATGGTAAATGAAAGCAAATTTACCCTGAAACATAAAGAAAGAAATGGAGTAAACAATTTTCTTAGTGAGGTGACTTATTTTAATCAAACTGTATGAATCAACATTTTTATAATTAGGTCTCTATTCAACCTCAATTCATTGTATCTAGGCATGTAGCAAGCTTGACCAATTACAACTCATTTACTTATCAAAAATAAAATATAGCATTGTTATCAAGTACATCAAAACCATACAAATAACTCATTAAATTGAATATAAGCCATTTTTTAACAACTAGATTTCAATTATGGCAACTCTTCTTAATCCAGTTATAGACACACAAATATCCTACTTGCAAGTATTGCTTATTGCACAAGTTATCGAATATGAATTATGCGAACTATTATTCCCTTAATATCTTACATTTAATTCTCATATAAGGATGTGTTACTTGCCATTTAGGTTATTTATCACAACCTAACACAGGTATGAATTTTCTTATCACAAGAGTTATTAAATTTAACATTTCAAGAGCAGGTTGCTTAGCATATAAGGTACCAAACATATAGGTGTTAAGGAATTTGAACAAAACTTGATAACTTAAACATACAAATCAATCACAAGTATATACTCGCACAAGTCTTAACCATTTGAATATTCAAACCAATCATAAGCATGTAGGACCATTATCAAAGCGTATCTATTCACCCAAAAGGACACACATTATTCAAAAATATATACATTTCTTATTAAGCAAGTTTTTGTCATGATATATTTATTTAACTTATAAACTTTCTTGATTTATTTTTATCATAACTTAATAATACATAAATTACTTATCACACAAATAATCAAATATAAAGCATCATAACTTAAGTTTATTGGTATGTAAGACATCAAGAATATCATATCTTACACATAAATTTCTTGACTCATAGGATATCAATTATAACTTATCACATGAGTATATGGTATTGGTTTCTTAAGCTATCAATATAACTTATCTATTAGAAATTGCAAATTTCTTTATTTTGACTTTAACATAGCCTTAAGAATTAAGTAACAACCTAGGTATACGAATCCCCAACCAACTATTGCCAAATAAATTGGTACTCACAGTACTGGTCAATCCCTCCTACTGTCGCCAAGTGACCAAAACACATCCCTCCTACTGTCGCCACATAAGGACCGTAGCCCTGGACCATAGTCCACCCCAAACATGAGCTCTGTGGACTCTATGGCATGCCAACTATACCTATAACTGACTCGAAACCAAGGCTTATTAATTACTTAATATCTTATCAAATCCAGAGTTGAACTAGTTCCTTACTCTGATAATCAGATAACATATCATATTGCTTGACTCATCAAGCCCAAATATAAGTTATAGCTCCCAATACGAGCATATCTTGATTCACATCAGAGGTGAGCATAGCTTCAAATTCTCATTATTACATCACAAGACTTATACATAACATATCAACCTTTTCAATTGAATATTATCTTATCAAAGACAAAAATGAGCAAAGCCCCTTAGTCAAAATATCATATGAACAACTTTATTATTATTTTCCCATTAGACATGTATTCAATTTATGAATTCCATAATATATCATTCCTTTTTACTCAAATAGGAGCACACCGAAATTACTATCAAACATGTACCATGTTTAGTTTTTATTTCAGGCATATAAACATGTTCAAATAAATCACATCATCATACTTTATTAATTAGGGACTTACCTCAAGTCCAAGCTTGCTTATGTACAATACAATCCAAAATAGAGTAATGAAATAAAATCAGCAATAAGTGCTCGGGAAGGTTGCTAGCCTATCACGAGTCTTTAAAATAAACTCACAGATCGTTCCGAGCTAATGTGTTCCCGAATCACGATTCCTTTTTGTGTATCTACGAATGGATCTACTTTAGTCCTTAATGCTTCCACTTCTCCTTGGTCTATCATAACAATAGTACAATAATATTTTAGACCAAGTCTTTATTTACAAGATAATTCATTATCCAAGCATACTCATAAATTTACACAAAGCATTTTTAGTTGTCTAAAACAGTCCCTAATCACATATATTCACACGTAATCATGTACAAACAACCCTTAATATGATTGTACACATTCAAAACAGTCCCTTAGGTACATGACCAGCCCCTCCCTGTTTTACATCAATCCCAAATAGCCTTCATATACAAAAATGTAACACCCTCTTCCCGTATTAGTTCCCAAACACAAGTAGATGAATATCACAAAACACTTTAAACAAGTTTCCACTCTTATAAACAAAATTGACAACATGCACTACCTCCAAATAAAAATACCTATAAAATTTTTATCAACATCCAAAATTCATTTCATAAATTTTTAATTTGACTAGACATATTAAGCTTTCCAACTATAACAACTAATGACTCATATACATCATACAAAAATTCAAACAATTTTCCAATTTCACGTCACAATGCAGAAAATTTTTTAAATTCTGCTGCCCTGTTTTCTGACCTATCATCGAATAAAAAATCATATCTTTTTGTACAGACCTCAAAAACAATTACCGTTTGTTGGAGAAGAAATTAGACACAATTCATAGATCATACAAATAAGATTCACTTTCTAATCCAAATCATAAAATATATGCTGATTTTTCAAACACACTGCATTTGCAGACTTTCTAAACAGATTTATATTTCTATATTATAAGCATACCAAATCATTAGTAACTTAATCCTTTATACCTTACTATCAAAAGAACTTCACCAAGTTTAACATACACATCATTCAAGTTACTAGTTCAACCATAGTTTTAGTTATAAGTTTACACAAACCATAACCATATATACATGCCAACTAGTTCATCCAAACAAAAGGGATAGATGTCATTACTGTAAATATAGTGCTATACTTCCTGAAATATAGATGATGCTCGGCTACTCTTCCTTCGTAACTCCGTCAAAACCTACGCATGACAATCATCATACGCTAAATATATACTTAGTGAGGCAATGAAACAAAACCAATTGCGATATGTTATAAATAAAAATATAAATGAATAACCATGCATGTGATCACCTTACCATTTCTATACATGTCTACATAAATCATATCAATTGTAGCAACATGTATCAAGATAACAATTTAGCTCTTACCAATATTGTTTCCAATTCTATCCACAAACTTTCAAGCTTCAACCTTGTTTCTATTTTATTTAGCCCCAAGTATTTACTTAAGAGAACTCAAGTACCCGAGTCATCCATGTTAAACTTAATAAGGTAGCCGAATGGTCACAAGCCTAGATTCCATAGAATTTTCATCATTTGAGCACTAAGAACAACATCATAAACTTAATTCCAACTTGAATATGCATAAAAACTCAATATTTCAACATGCTCTTCATCAACCCTAACTTCCAAACTTAGCTTAGAGACATGGAAACTTAACAAAATTTATACCAAAAGATAGAGAATTTCATGAAGAAAAATTTTCTATTTCATGTCTCAAACTCAAATCCAACTAAAAAAGCTTAAAAAAATTGAATCAAAGTTTCTTACCTTAGACATCCAAACCTCACGGCATGCTTGGGAGAAAGATGAACAAATCTTTCTATTTTTCTTTCTTATTATTAATCCACATGTTCCTTTATTTAATCTAATAATGCCACATGTTTCATTAAAATGAATTAAAAATTCATTTTTAATCTACTTTACCAATTTGTCCTCCAACTATATTCATATTTACATGCCCTCTTCCAACATGCCGCTCCATTACTTAGGAACTAATTTAGTTCCTTTCTAACTGACCATCATAAAAAATCCTAAAATCTCATTTTACAATTTTTGTTCGATCCAAATATTCGAAAATCACCTAATACGATTTTTCCATCAATCGTGTTATCAATTCCCAATCCAAATTCTCATATTTCAAAAATTCCATAAATAAATAATATTATCATAATCAGTCTCCCATATTTATGGAGTCTAACTCTAAAATTTTGACTCGATACAAAAATATCGATAATTATCCAAAATCTCTATCAGATAAAATTCTCTTTAAAAATTCTTTAACAAAATTTTTATACAAAATCATTTCTACTTATTCAGTATCCAAAATATCTATCAGAATTACTTTTATGGAACCTTCCCAGAGGTCACCCATCATAAAATTTTTCCTACCCTAGGCACGCTTAATAATTTTATTCGATCCAATTTCAGTACATTTTTCTCGATCTAAATTCTAAAAACCAACATCAAAGTACTTAATTCAATCCAATTTTACACTTATACTTGATAAAATTACTTTTGGAGAAATTACCATATTGGTCCCTGAACTTTTCCCAACTTTTCACTTTGGTCACCTAACTTTAAAATTTTACATTTTAATCACTAAAAAAATATTGGGGTATTACAAAAACAATCCAAATGCACGTGTATACTCATATATGCACCAAAACAGTCCGTTAGTGTTGTAAAACGACCCCTGTTTTATTTGCAAATCAGTCTCATGCTTAAATTTGAAAATATGCTCATTTTTTTTATCAAGACAGCCTACGACACTTCTCTAAATTCATAAAACAGTCCTAGATTCTAGCGTTTATAAAACAGCCTTAAAAACAGTTTCAAAGCAGCCCTAAATCAGTTGTGTAACAGTCCATATGTACCATTGATAACCCTTGTTTAATCGTAAACTTTTAATTCCAGTTATTAACAACAATGTGACCTTAAGTTCCAAAATGTTACTACAAAAGACACAACTAAAACAACACTTGAGGTTGTCCAAAACATTCCAAACAAGGCAAAGTCTTATATCATTGGTTTGTTTCAATTCGAATAATTCTATAAGTTTAGTAATCAATCAAGTCCCTTAAAAATCCAGATTATAATAATTTATTTTTAACTTCTTTCAATTCATAAAGGACTTCAAAAAGAAGATTCCTCCCCAAAACCACATTTCTTTAAACAATCATACGGTAAAATAGTAACTTATTCCATTTTCATTCAATCTTTGCTTAATCTACCATAACAAATTTTATAATTCAATGTCACGCAGCAAGACATTTCTAGGTTAAGCAAAATTCATAAACAATCTATGTTTGAACCCACTATTAAAGTCATAAATTAAAGGAAAGGCAAAGTACCCTTACCTTGTCCATTTCATTTTCGAAAAAGAGCTAAAGAATAGCTAATATGGAGTTCAAATCCTCAAGAATCCTTAGCAAAAGAAATCTCTATCTCATCCTCTTAAGCATGGTTCGGCATAAAAGGGAAAGAAGATGGCAATGGGGCCGAAACCCCCTTCCCTCAACCCACATGTCTTTCTTAGCTATTAGACATGGGTAAGAACCCTTAATTAAAAATCCTTTAGCATGCAAACTTTATATTTTTCACCTTATACGATTTGATCTTTTAAAAATTTGCCAACCCATATTTCTTTTCTTTCAATTTTTGTCCTCACTTTTATTTATATCTAAGCTTATACCTATACACATATGTGTCAGTCAAGTAATGCTACTATATGAAACATTAGTGTACATCCAATCCGATATTTCAGTTATTTCAAACATACTCCCAGGCTACATTTTGGGGTGATACATCTTGTCAAATGTGATTTTAGCCTTGGAGGCGTAAAAGTTGCTAGGACGTGGGTGTCAGGAATATTTAGCTTATGCTATGAATTTGAATATGGAAGAAGTACGAACTATGGATATATGTACTATTTATGACTTTTCGAGTGTGCTTTCGGAAGAGTTACCTAGTTTGTCGCCGGATAGGGAGGTAGAGTTTTGCATTGAGACATATGCTAATTCGGCTTCGGTGTCAATTGTACCATATTGCATGGCACCAAAGGAGTTGAAAGAGTTGAAGATGCAACTCCAAGAGTTATTGGATCTTGGTTTCATCTGACCTAGTGTTTCTACTTGGGGAGCATTGGTATTGTTTGTGAAGAAGAAGGATGGCACTTTGAGGATGTGCAGTGATTATCGGTAACTGAACAAGTTGATGATAAAGAGCAAGTATCCTTCTGCAAATTGATGACTTGTTCGATCAAATTTGAGGTGCTACGGTGTTTTCTAAGATTGATTTAAGATCTGGATATTACCAGTTAAAGGTTAAGGATAAGGATGTGTTGAAAAGTGGTTTTCGTATGCGGTATGGCCATTATGAATTTTTGGTGATGCCATTTGGGTTGACAAATGCGCCTGAAGCATTTATGAACATGATGAACCGGGTGTTTCATGAATTCTTGAATCAAGTCCTATTGGTGTTCATTGATGATATTCTTGTGTACTCTCATACCGAGGAGGATCATGATCGACACTTGCAGACCTTGTTGGATAATCAGCTTTACGCCAAGTTGAGCAAGTGTTAATTTTGGATTAAAAAAGTGGTTTTCCTTGGACGTGTGGTTTCAGCTAAGGGTATCCAGGTGGAATCTAAAAAGGTTGAGGCAGTTGTGAATTGGAAAGCAATCGAAGTATGTATTGGAAGTCCGTAGTTTCTTGGGTTTTGCGGGTTATTATCGTAGCTTTGTGGATGGGTTTTTGAGGGTTGCTGCTCCATTAACCAAATTGTTGCAGAAGGATGTACGATTTGATTGGACATAAGCTAGGCAACAAGCTTTCGAGAGGTTGAAGGAAGCTTTGAAACAAGCTCTAATCTTGATTCAACCTGAGTCAGGGAAAGAGTTTGTGGTTTATAGTGACACAGCCTATGTTGGGTTGAGGTGTGTGTTGATGTAGGAAGGGAAAGTGGTAGCGTATGCATCGAGGCAGTTGAAGGTGCATGAACGCAACTACCGTATGCATGATCTTGAGCTTTCCGTGGTAGTGTTTGCGTTGAAGATTTGGAGACATTACCTATATGGTGAGAAATGTATTGTATACACGGATCATAAAAGTCTGAAGTATTTGATGTCGCAAAAGGAGTTGAATCTTAGGCAATGTAGATGGTTAAACTTGCTTAAGGATTATGATTTGACAATTGAGTACCATCCGGGCAAAGCAAATGTTACAATTAATGCTTTGAGTAGAAAAGCCGTTGTGGAGTTAAGAGCTATGTTTGCGAGATTGAGTATGACCCGTAACAAGGGTTTGTTGGCAGAGTTGCAGGTAAAACCATCTTTGTCGTAGTTGTTTAAGGAAAAGCAATCTTATGATGAGGCATTGGTACCTCATGTCAAAGATATCATGGATGGAAATCCTACAGATTTTCACTTTATTAATAATGACGTGTTTTGTTTTAAAGTATGGATAGTGGTGCCTAATGATATGGAGTTGAAACGGATGATCTTGACTGAGGCACATGATAGTCCTTTTGCTATGCACCTTGGTAGTACTAAGATGTATCGGGGTTTGAAGGAAGAGTACTATTGGGTGGGTTTAAAAAAGGATGTGGCTAATTTTTTGCTAAGTGTATGGTTTGTCAACGTGTGAAGGCTGAACATCAGTTTCCTTTCGGGTTATTCCAGCCGTTGAAAATTTTGGAGTGGAAATGAGAGAGGATCACCATGGATTTTGTGTTGGGGTTGCCTTTGACACCGACTAAAAAGGATTCCATTTGGGTGATTGTTGATCGGTTTACGAAGTGTGCACATTTTCGACCAATGCATACAACGTATTCTTTAGATATGCTGGCGAATTTGTATGTTGCTGAAATTGTGAGGTTGTACGGGGTGCCCAAGTTGATTGTTTCGGATAGAGATCTGTAGTTTACAATGAGATTTTGGAAATGTTTGCATCGAGCTTTGTGTACTCGCTTGAATTTTAGTACATCGTATCATCCCCAAATGAATGGCCAATCAGAATGTGTGATTTAGATTTTGGAGGATATGCTGAGATGTTGCATTATTGAGTTCCAAGGAACCTGGGAAAGGTAGTTGCCTTTGGTTGAGTTTGCGTACAATAATAGCTACCAAGCCAGTATAAAGATGGCATCGTATGAAGCCCTATATGGTAGGAAGTGTCGTACACCCATGTGTTGGGCTGAGGTTGGGGAAAATATATTTCCATGTCTAATGTGTTGAAAGGCACAGGTGAAAAAGTAAAGCTTATTTGCAATTGGTTGAAATAGGCCTCAGATAGGCAGAAATCCTATGAGGATTTGAAGCGTAGAAAGGTTGAGTACGCTGTTGGTGAGAAGGTTTTTCTGAAAGTTTTACCTTGGAAGAAGGTGTTGCGATTTGGGGACAAGAGAAAGTTGAGCCCGAGGTTTATTGGACCACATGAGGTGTTGGAACATGTTGGTCCTATGGCTTATCGATTGAGTTTGCCTCCTAAGTTGGAGAAGATTCATGATGTGTTCCATGTGTCCATGTTACGGAGGTATCGTTTGGATATGTCGCATATTATGCCAGTTGAGGATGTTGAGTTGCGACCGAACTTGTCTTGTGATGAGGAACCAGTGGAGATCCTTGACTCCAATGCTAAAGTTCTTTGTGGCAAGACGATTGAACTTGTTAAGGTGTTGTGGTGATATCGCGGTGTTGAGGAGGCCACGTGGGAGAGTAAGTCGGACATGATTGCTCAGTTTTCCATCTGTTTCCATCAGGTGAATTTTGAGGATGAAACTTCTTAAAGGGGAAGAGTTGTAACACCCCGATTTTGGGCCTAGGAGTTTGCTAAGTGGTTTAGACGGTCCGTTGGATCGGATTAGGGAATTCGAGTCAGTTTCAGGATTTAAATTGGACAAAATATTTTTGAAAGGGTTAAAAATATAGAAAATTTATCTAAAATCATTATTTAATATGGAAATGACTTTGATGGAATCAATTTTACAAAAAAAGGGTCTCGAAAGTGGACATTTTGGGTAGTGACCAAAATGTAAAGTTTCAAAACTATTTTTAGTGATTGTTTTATAAAAGGGTCAAAACTTTGAATCTTTAAGGAGCTATTTACCCTGAAGTATAATATCAGACTTTTTCCCTTAATTATCTATTTTAAATTATTTTAAAATAATATAAATGGGTTGGAGAAATAATTGATTAATTAGAAGCTTTGAAATAAAAATCTACGTAACTAACTTTTTAAAATCTTCAGGTAAAGTCTTCTTTTAACCAATCTTTAATTCTCTCCAGTAAAACACCTTTTCTTTCTTCAAAATCTTCAGGTAAAGTCTTCTTTTAACCAATCTTTTGATTTCAATTGATATTATAATGGTTTTCTAACAAAATAAACTTGATTTCTCATTGTTTTGGTTTTGGAATTCATCTAATTAAGGGGAAAAGCAGCCATTAGAGGTGAGGTTCATTCTTCTCCTCTAATACAAGGTTCTTTATTGAAATTCCCAAGTTCTCAATCCTTTATTTATGATTTCTAACTTGTTTTGATGATTTAATTAAATGAAAATGGTTCAATCAAGGTTTAAATGGTGAAATTGATTTAGTCTCGTAATTGTTCTATTTTCTCATGATTTGGATTGATATAGATCATGATTTTGATGTTGAATGATGTTAGTAAGATGGTTTAATCATAGGAATCCCGAAACTAATTGAATTCCTAATTTTCTAGGTTGTTAGTTGTGTGTTTTTGAGGAGTTTTGAAGGTTTTGTGTATGCTGGATGTATAAGGATGATTGTGATGTGTTTTTAGATTTTGTTTGATGTTAATTGATGAGCTGAAATGTTAGGTTATGGCTGGGTTAAGTATGGATGATGTTAGAAGTTCGTTTTGGATGTTGTGGAGTGTTTTGTGTTCAAGGAATGTTGAGGATTTTGTGTGGCTGTGTTGTTGATTGAATTTTGATGCAATGTACCTCTGTTTTGTCTGGATGAAGTAGGGTAAGTTGGTCCTCAAGCTTGAGTCCTAGTTTCGGAAGCTTTAGAGGCGAGATTATCGTATCAGCAAGCGAGGCTTTCCATATCGATGAGTGAGAACGTGTTTTACAATTATTCAAAGGTTTGAAAGTTGTGTATGGGAGTCTAGATCAAGCTTGAAACGTTGGTCTAAGCTCGGAAGTAAGTAAAGGATGAAATCTCCCCCTCGAACTCGGTTTGGCAATTTATTTTATGCACTTGTTTAAATGGTTTAATTACTCACTGTTTATGCATGTTTAGAGCATGGTTTAATGTTGGAAAATGATTACAAAATGATGAGAATGCATTTGGAAGTAATGCACATTTCGTTAATATTTATGAACATTGTTTAATGCAAGGTTATGTTGCATTGGTTTAATGATTTTGATGATGCATATGAAAACAATGAGTTTTTGTTAATTAAATGGATTATATTTGCAAGTGATGAGATGAAAAGGTTTGGAAATATTATCGGATATAGTTGGCCGGTCATAGGATTGATAGTGTAGCATAAAAAGTTGCCTTGGATGTTGAGGGGTTTATGTGTACTAAATACTCCATCCAAGTACCCTAACAGTTGAGAGGTTTAATTGTACCGAAGACTCCCATTAATGGATTATATATCTGATAGATGAGTGGTTTTGAGGGGTTTATGTGTACCGAAGACTCCACCACGGGTGTAACAATGGTGGAAGGTTTATGAGTACCAAAAACTCTCGTGTGTAAACCTTGTAATGCAAATAGATTGTATGTTAAGTGTTGAGGGAACACTTGTTGAATCCGTGTATCCGGTGTTTTATTTTGTAAGGTGAAACTTGGTTAATGATAACTTGTAAGCCAATATAATTGATGATGTATCATGTGATGGATTATGTTGTTTAGTGTGATTTAAACTTGTTGTACTATTTAAGCCTTGCATTGGTAGTATGCATGGGAAAGCTTAAATTGAGGGTAGCAAATGGGACTTTGCTGTTGAATTCGTGATACATGTTGCATATGGTTTAATATGCTGTTTTGGAAATGTTAAGTGCATGGTTTTGTTAAGGCAAGATATTGGGATGATGTTTTACAAGTATCTTGGAAAGTGTTTATCAAATGATGGGAAAATGGTTTTAAATGCATTGATGGTTATTGGTTTTGAGCATTTCTCACTAAGCCTGGTGTGCTTACGCTCTTGTTTTTCCATCACTACTGATAAATAGAATTTTCGGGCAGCGAGGAATCAAGAAAGGATTTCCGAAGACTCATTTTCAAAGTATGGTTTAAACGCATATGGTCGTAATAAAGGTAATGTGTCGAATGAGAAATTGGGAGGGTATTGATGAACTCCCCGTTAAAGCAAGTTTTAATTGTTGTTTTGGACTTGTAATAAGCTTTAAGTAGTTGAGATGAGAATGGTTTTGTGTTTTGGTTGTGGACTAGGAAGCACGCCTATAGACTTTGTGATTGATTTTGCTAGATTTGCTAGGTTGGTCCAAAATGCTGCTATAATGATGTTTAAGCATGTCACTGATGTTATATGATGTTTAGATAAGTGTTAATTTGTTTGGAATGAGCCAAAGCGTCATATATTGGACCTAGATGTCATTACAGGCCTCTGCATACCGGTACGAATACCTTAAGGTTCGGTACATGGGGTCCTGTTGAGGCTCTAATCGTTAAAATTAAGCCTAGAGTACTAGTATGCCTAGCCACCGTATTAGTACGCCTTGAAGGAAAATAGGCATAGGTGTTGGTACACGGGTTAACGTATCGAAATGATCCCTTCAAAATTTAACAAGCCGTATCGATACGAAGGGTACCGTATTGGTACGGGCTCTAACTACTAGAATTTTGAGTTTTTGAAATAATCAAGGGGGATCTGTACGGGTCAAAGCCGTATCGGTACAGTTTGGTCAATATATCGTATCAATACGTGAAAATGTGTATCAGTTCAGTGAGTCGTTTTGTTAGTTAATCCGTATCAGTATAGGCTTGCTCGTATCGGTATGCCTAGCTTATTTTGCACGAAGAATCTGCCAAAGTTTTGAATCTTGCAGTTTGATCCCTGAATGTTATGTATGCAATTGAATGAGTTCTAATGATTGTTTTGAGCTAGGATTTAACTTGAGAGCATGTAATGGACTTAATTAACGCTGGATAAACTTAAGTGTATCAAAGACCCTATAGTTTACAAAAATTACATTTTGGTCCCTATTGAGAGTTGTTGAGTATCAAGTCTCTGTTTTGCAATCCGATTTAATTGCGACGTTTCTGCTGAAGCATGAACATGCAGAATCATAATTAGATGCATATAGACAAGATAAAAAGGAAAAAAATAGGCTCGGTTTAGGTTATTAGTTCGAATTTGCTTCGGCAAACCTAATGTAACTTTTTAGTCTGGTTTCAGCTAGGTCGGGCTAAGGGGGTTACAGTCATGTTCTTATAACATTCGAATTGAGCAGTCTGCAGTATAGGTTCAGGGTTCAGTAGCTCTTGTTGGGGAATTTGTAGATTCAGAGGGCCTTCCCCCTTTTCTCTTCGCCATGTGTCGAGAAGCTGGTGGTATACTCAACTTTTTTGTGAGCTTTCTCGGAGTCAAACATCATATACTATAAAAGAAAAAAGGATCATATTAATCGCAAGTCACAATATGCACAATAATAAACTCCTAGGTGGCATATGCAATGCAATAACAATACAATGGACTTCATTTTAGTCCTAGAATCGACTAAATTCTGCTCTAATACCACAAATATAACACCTTTTTCCCTGTCTGGTAGGAATCTGGGTCGAAAAGCATTATCGGCGAACAATACGGTGATCGGATTGATGTTTACGATAACTTATGCCACATATCAAGTATCAAAAATTTATAATGAAATAAATTAAACATTTTGTCGATAAAATTTACCCAATTTATAATTAGGGATAAATTGGTAACTTATTCAAGTTTAAGGGCTAAACTATAAAATCACTAAATTACCGAATCTTACTTAAAACTTGAGTTACCCATGTGAAATTCAATTCATGTATATCTTGTTTACAAATTTTTAAGACAATCAGAGTTCGTTTGTACCCTCAATTAAGCCTTATAAAAGTTTAGTGACCAAATTACAACATTCTGAAACTTCTTTAATATCCTTTTAACTAACTTACCTACCTTAGTACCAATACTCAAAGAGTCTATATCGGTACACCTATGTCATGGTTGTTAAATCAGTTATAAACATTAGGGACCGTACTAGTACGAGTTTATCTATATCGGTACGCTATGCTAATTTCATATTCCAAAACCGACCAATCGTACCAAAATGCCTAGGGCCGTATCGGTACGTCTACCTTGACCATTAAAATGGTTATTTTCTTTAAGCCCGTACTGATACCAGGTAACGATACACGTGGTCAAACAAAATAGTCAACCTTAAGGTTCAATACGGTGAGATAATAACATTCCAATGATTAAGACCCATACTGACACGCCTATATGTGTATCGATACTCAGCTATGTGGGAAATTCCAGTGACTAAACCCTGTACCGATACGCTCTAAAGCGTATCGATACCCCAATGTTAATCTTGACCAAATATACAAGACCGTACCGATACGCCATCACCCATATCGGTAGTAATGACAAATTTTATATGGTTTTTACTCAAATTAAGTGCCTTAACCTTATTCATTTGTTACCAAATTTTGCAGGCATGTCTATAAACATCAAATCTATGCATATGTCAAGTTTCATGCCATTTCAAATTTGTTTACTAAGATTTCACAAATTAGTGTGTCATAGGTCATTCTCAGTACTTTTGTCATCATTCAACATGCCATATTTCATACTTTAACTATTTCAACATGGTGAGCATCATATGCACACAAAATGGAACTAAACTAACTTGTCTAGACCCTATGCCACCTTTCTAGGAGTTTAAGGATAAAGTTTACATTACATGAACTTGATGACTTGTTTCAAAAATGTCCTTGATCCAACAAACTTTCAACCTGAAAATGTATGGAAATGAGATGCATTAGGCTTATATAGCCTAGTGAGGTAGTCAATAATAATAAAATGAATGTCAATAATATCATTAACATGTATATCAATGTAAGTGCGCCTCAAATCATGTTTTTAACAATAATTTTAATAATTTAATTCCTTAGATCGACATATAAATGTGGATACGCGAATTCCCAACCAACATCGCCAATAAGACCAACACTAACACATCCTGCCAACATTGCCAAATAGAGCCTTAGCTCAAGGACCGTAGTTCACTCCGTACTAATTAGCTTATGAATTCTATGTCATGCCAATTGTATCCCATATCCATTTGTATCCAAGGATTCAATACTTAGGCCAATAGCAATAGCAATAACAATAACAATAACAATATTAACTTGTCAATATCGATATATCATGATCAATATGGCCTTTCACAATGTTCCGAAGTTATCAATGACAATACCATGAATCAATAATCAATATGACAATGCAATAAGCTTACCAAAGCTTACCAATGATAACTTCAACAAGTTTTTCATGTATTCATACCTTGATTTTTATGATGGAAATGCAATAAACCAATATAATGAAATCGATAATGGCACCTATCCAATCCTAAGACTCTAACTAATCTCACCGATACTCTCGAGGCTTTAAAGGCTCCCGGATGACAATTCCTTTATTCTTGAGCTTGGTGGAATTTGAAAGATTTGGTGATTCTTCACCTTGGTTCTCTTGAGCTAAAAAGGAATAGGAATTACAAGGATTTCAATATCTATAATAGATTATAACAATCTATTAGCTATGAAAAACAATAAGTATTAAGCCATGACATTCGTAGGAAATTTCTAGGGTTCTTGATTCTTGAGCTTGGATTTAAACATGGTTTTAGCCATGGAATCAATAAATCACTTAAGGAGAATTGCTTACCCAGTTAATAGCTATAATCTAGGATTAAGAAACTTGAGAAAATCAAATCTCAAGTTATCCTCCAATGGAGGTGCTTGCTTGTTTAAAGGAAGAAGGAGAAGATGATGAAGGTGTTTGCTTGAGAAATATATCGAGTAAGCTTTTCCTTTCTTTCTCTTTCCTATTTTACTTACTTAGCTTTCCTTTAGGTGAAGTAACTTCACCCCAAACAACTACGTAAATGGTGAATACTCTTGAGGATGGGCTAATCGCAAGGTTAGTCCCTTAACTTTTTACTTTCTGTAATTTTGCCCCCAAACTTTCAATTTTCTCAATTTAGCCACTAAGATAAGTTTTAATGTTTACAATGAGATCCTTAAACAATATCAATGCTTAACTAGAGCTCAATAATCCAATAATTGACCACTTGTCAAAGGTTAATATTGTAATTTGACTTTCCAGTGCAAAATTTTTTGTTGCCAAAATTGAATTCTAGCTAGGCCCGGTTTTGGGGTGTTACAAGTTCCTAATAAGAATAGCTCACTTGTTCAATGTCTTAGCGGGCGGAGAGGAAAGTGGGTTAACATTTTCAAGAAGAATTAATAGTTCATAATGAGAAGAACTGATTCAATCTTGGGTTTAGCCTTGGCAGAAGGATTGAGGAGTTCATAATGAAAAGAAATTGTTTAAGCTTTCTAAAGAGGAAAGACGATTGGAAATTCATAATGAGAAGAACTTGCACCTCAAAGTGACATTCGGTCATCTCGGACAAAATTTGTGTCTTTTCAGTTTTTGTCCAATTCTGGTTCTACAGTAATGAGCAAAAAGGGGCAATTATGATGCCTAAATTTTATGTGGATATATATATCTTTAAATATAATAATCAAATAAATAAATATAATAAATCCAAAAATAACAAATCCAATATCCATAATTGTCCATTTACATAATAAAACCAAATGCTAAAGCCCATTTACACAAAAGGCCCAATTATTAAAGAATTATAATTCTGGAAGTGACACATGTTGCTCATCTATTGGCTGAAACAAAGACACATGGATTGTGCTTTCTTTGAATGCAAACCATCACCAGCTCAATACTAGCTGGCCGTGACGTCAGTATGACATTAGCATTGTGACATAATCATGACATTAGCACCATGACATCACTATTTGGTCACCTATAAAAGGAAGGAGAGAGAAAATGTTATAAATGAATTACCATCATTAATAATATTTATAATTACCATACTAAAAAATAGTTAGTAGGAGAGAGAAAATACATAGGGAGGATTTGAACGATCTTCGGAGTTGAGATCGCCGAGAATATCAACCATCACCGGACGTGTGAAAGGTCATAATAGAACTGGAAATTTCCAAAATATTGCCGATGAGGTATTTTTCTTCCTTTTTTTAGTTTCTGTATGAAAGCAATGAAAATATTAGTATATTTTTTAAAAAAGAAAAGAAAACATTTATTTTCTTTCTTTAAAAAGAGAAATAAAAAATGTTTCTTTTCTCTTTTTGGTTTTGAGAATTTTGGTCGGAGTTGTGGTGCGGTAGCCGAAGTGGTTTTAGATGATGGTGGAGTTGAAAAGGGGATCAGTTTGGGTAAATTTAGGTTTAGGGGGGAAGAAAGGTTGATTACGTCGAATCGAGTGTTAGATCTAGAAATTTATGGGGCAATGGGAGTTTTAGAGCTTTTGGACGGCGGCCAAAAATCGCCTGATAGCGATCAAAAGAATTTTAGTGGTGGCCGAGGAATTTCGATGGTGGCAGGAGTAGTTGAGGGAATCATCAGAGAAATTAGGGTGGTGGTTTAGACGGTGATTGTTCTTTGTGTTCATCGAGTTTATGATGGACAGTCAAAGAACACATGTGAAATAGATGTTTTAGACCAATTTTGTGTATCACCCTAAAAATCGGTCTAGTGGAAATTAGGTTCTGGTGATCAGAAATTTTGTACCAAAATGGTCCAATCAATGTATCGACTTCTTTATTGTACTCAATTGTAATGCAATAAACTTCAAATGAGTTTATTTATTAATTTTGGACCTCTTTGAAAGAATTAAAAGTTACTTTGGTGACTAAATTGTGAAATTTGGAAGTTTGGGGGTAAAAGTGTAAACTTTGGAAAGTTAAATGACTATCCTCGTAATTTGACCAATTTGAGGTGTGAGTCACCTCTCTGCTTGGCTTTATTCATGTGAGAGGGTGGTGAAATTTTCATAGAATATGACATAATCGTGGATGATAAATAGGGGATAAGCAAATTGGAATTTTAAATTCATTCCAAGGTTACCTCCTAAGCTAGGAAAGTTTCCTATTAGAAGCTTGGGAGGCAACCAATAATGAGGAGGATAATGCACGGTTGATAGGTTTTAGAAATTTGAAAAGGATGAGAACCATTTGGATAGTAAACTGAGACTATTAGCCAAACTTTCTCTCATCTTTCTCCCAACTTTCACCAAGCTAATTAAGCTCCACCATAGTCATCTTCTTCCCTAAGCTCAATCAAGCACCTCACTTCAATCCTTGGAGTTTCTTTGATTTCAAACCATCAAATTGAAGCTCTTGGATTGGTGAGTGAAACCCCTCAAACAATTTATTGATTCTATGGATATTTGAAGTTTAATTTCAAGATTAGGTCTTGAAAATTGAAGTTGAACCCATGTATCATAAGTTTAATTCCATGGAACTAATGTTGTCTACAAGCTTTATTAAGCTTGAATATTGATTTTGAATCAATAGTTTTGATCCTAACTATTTCTCCTAAATTATGCCTAGCTCAAGTGTTAGAGGAAGTTCCATCATCTCCATCGAAGGCTAGGAACAAAGAAATTGTAATTTGGGAGCCTTAAGAGCTTCGAAAATCAAGATGAGTGTAGTCGGAGTCTAGGGATTAGGCTAGGTGCCTCTCCCGATTTCATTGAGTATGCTATAGCAAACGTCGGATTTTTAAGGTCGTTGCATTGAACCCCTTTTAAGGGTGAGTTGGTAAGCTACGATAAGCTTCCTCATTGAATTATTGATCGTTGACATCATTCATCGAACATGGGCATTGATATCATCGAATATTGATCATAGACCTTGAACTATTGAATATTGATCATTTACATCTAAGCATTGAATATGAACATTGGCATAGCATTAGAAAGATCATTGTCATCATTAACCATTGGACATCAAGTATTGAAATGTTGTCATTGATATTGATCAGTGCCACCGAATTATTGAACTTATTGATATTGACACCGGATTATTGAAATGGACCTAAGGGTTAATTTATTGTCATTGAAATCATTGAAATTATTGTCATTGATATTATGTTGAATATTGGCTTAAATCATTGGACCTTGGATTTGAGTGGACTTTGGGTACAATTGGCATGCCATAGGATTTATGAGCTCATTAGTACGGGTGGACTACGGTCCTTAGGCTATGACCTTTATATTGGCGAGGCGGAGGGATGCTATGTTGGTCATTTGGCGAGGCGGAGGGACTAGACCATTATTGATTTAGCGAGGCGTAAGAATCCGCGAATCCACTATCTTGATCAATCCAAGGGTTATAAATGAACTAAATGAATCATTAATATTGAACATTGACATGTATTTATTGGCTAATGTTGCATTGTTATTGAACATAAATATATTGCCATTGGATTATTGATGAAGCATTGCACTTGAATGCATATTGATTGTTGACATTATTTATGACTACCTCACTAGGCAAAGTATGCCTAATGCATTCACCTCCATGCATTTTCAGGTTAAGCAAAGTGGTTGAGAGATCAGACAACTTTATCGAAGTTTTTGGCATGTCTTTCAAGGGCTAAAGTAATGTATACTTCCCTTACTCCTAGAATAGTGGCATAGTTTTTGTAATAGTCACTTATATGTATTTTGATGTGTGTATGCCATTCATGTTATGAGAATACTCAAAAAGGCCTAAAATGACTTTTAGTAAATGCTAAATTTGGTGAAAATTGTCTTAAGTGGCTAAAAAGGTGAAAAGGTAGCAAATGGGTTCGAACGGCTACGAAATTTTTCTTGCTGGAAGAAATAGGTGCTAAAAACTTGTTGGCAAAACTTCACTACATTTGGACATCATTTGATAGGTTAAATTTGATTAAAACCAGAGCAAATATGTGATTTTAGTGTAGGGCGTATCGATACGAGTGATGGCATATCAATACGAATATGCATATTTGGACATAGTCAACCACGGTCAACATAGTGTATTGGTACGTCAAAGGGCATACCGATACGGAAATTCAACACTGGAATCTAGAAAAAGTAATTGCATCACTACGGTTCTTAGGGTGTATCGAAACAGTCAACCCTTGTAGCACGTATCGGTACGGTTCTTTAACCGTACTGATACGAACCTTGCTCATTGAATTTCTGAGAATTATTAAATGCATTGTGTATCAATACGGGTGGTCACCGTTTCGATACAAACTCACTATTTTGTAACGACTCTAATGGTCTGGACATAGGATTACCGATACGACCTCTCGAGTATCGGTATTGGTTCTGGTAAGTTAGGTAATAATTATTAAAATTTGTAAAACGGTCACTAAACATTGAATGGTTTAATTGGGCTGTTACAGACATGTTGATTAATGATTGAATTTCATTATAGTAAGCTTAATTTCTAAAATGGATCTATAATTTATCAGGATTATAGATTAGTCCCTAGAATTTGTAAAAGTTTAAAATTGGTCCTAATTGGATAATCGCGGATCGTATTGTATTAATTGAACCTGTTAATATTGTTTGATAACGCTAATTTACTGAATGTTGATTAATAATTACCGCATTGATCATTGTATTATTTTCCGGTAACGCCTTCCGACCCGAATTCCTACTTGGCCAAAAAAGGGGTGTTACATTTGTGGTATTAGAGCTAGAGTTTAGTCGATTCTATGACTAAACTACTGTCTATCGTGTTGTTATTATGCCACCTAGGAGTTATTATCGTATTTTTTGACTTGCCAGCTAATTCGATCTCTTTCTTATAGATGTCTGACACTTTTGAAGCTCACATAGATGAGCATGTCACTGGCTCCTTTACCCATGGTGAGGAAGTTAGAGGTGGAGATCCTCTACCGCAGCAGGACCCTCCAACACAAAACCCTAATCCAGAGGTAGTGGCTGTTCAGACTGAATGTTATCGAAACATGGCTGACATGTTCAAGCAGTTTATGTCATCGATGAGAGCTGAGCAGGATGTGCAACCCGCTGCACCAACCGTCCAGTACGTGCGAGCCCCTATTGATAAGCGATCTTAGCTATGGGCTTACACCTTCACCGGCCAGGATGATGACAATCCTAAAGTTGTTGAATACTTATTGGATAGCACACTGCGAATCCTAAAGAAGCAGCTTTAGTGCTCAGACGAACACAAGCTGGAATGCGCCCTCGCATAGCTAGCAGACGAGGCACTTCAGTCGTAGGAGAATACCACTCTCACGGCATCGGAAGAAACTATAAATTGGGAGTTCTTTCTTCGAGAATTCCACAATAGATACATCAGCGAGTACTATCTCGCAGAGAGGCGCAACACTTTCCTCTATCTTAAGCAAGATAGATGACCTACGGAGCAGTACATTCATGACTTCTGTAAGTACTGCCAATACGAAGCTGAATTCATCAAGAAGGAAGAAGACAAGTGCAGAATGTTTATTGCTGGACTCAGTGACGAGTTGCAACCTATGTTCACAACATTGGGCATCACAAATTTTCAGGACCCGGTGAATTGGGCTAAAGCCACCGAAGTTGCTCCGAAAGCCCAGAGGTTTGGAGGATCTAGCAGATCTGAGAAGAGGAAATATGATGATTTGCATCCTCCAAAACCTAATAAGAAAGGAAATTACCAAGGGTCGAAGCAGAATGTTTACCCTCAGCCTTCTCGAGCTAGTAATATTGCTAAGCCGCAGACGATGACTCAATTATTTGCCAAGCTACTTCAGTTGAGAGTACTGGAGGTTTGGGACGAACCATACAGCATTCGGTATACAATTATTGTCAGAACAAGCATCCTGCGGGGCAATGTCGCGAGCAGTCTGGGGCTTGCTATTTTTGTGGTGAGCAGGGCCATTTTATCCGAGATTGTCCATTGAAAACCAGTAAGCTTGTTGCCACATCAGCTACTACAGCATCACCGACTCAGTTTTACCAAGGAAAAGGATCGAGGCAAGGTTTATCAGGATCTGCGGGATGACCTAGTTAAAGTGTCAGACAAACAAGGTTCCAAGGCCCCTGCCTAGGTGTACCATGTGAGGAGCCGTGAAGAGGAAGATGATCCTAACATCATTGCAGGTACCCTTGAGTTGTACTCTCATTCTATTTATGCATTGATTGATCTTGGCTCCACACATTCTTTCATTAGTTCGGTCCTAGAAAGGAAGCATAAGATGTCTTTTGAACCCGTAGTATCTAAGGTCCCCGTAACCAATCCTTTGGATGACTGTGTCACCATAAGTTTGGTATGTAAAAATTGTCCCTTGATGATTCAAGGGATTCCTTTTCTGGCCAAACTTTTGGCTTTACCGATTCATGAATTCGATGTTATATTGGGACTGGATTGGCTCAGTGAACATCAAGCTTGGGTTGATTGCTCTAAAAAAAGCTATACCTCCGAGGCCTTGGCAAGGAAAGCATCATCCTAATAAGTTCGAGAAACCTGACTTTGTATGCGTTGACCTTGAAGACCAAAGATGAACCTCAATTGCTCAATATTGACATCGTATGTGAGTTCCCTGATGTCTTCCCTGGTGAACTTCCGAGTTTACCTCTAAACAGTGAGGTGGAATTTGTCATCGAAGTGCAACCTGGAACAGCCCCAGTTTCTATTGCACCTTATCGTATGGCCGCTGTTGAGATTAAAGAGTTGAAGGCTCAGATTCAAGATCTTATCGATAAAGGTTTTATTTGACCGAGTTCTTCACCTTGGGGAGCTCCAATCCTCTTTGTGAAGAAGAAGGGCGGATACATGAGGCTATGTATCGACTATCGGAAATTGAACAAAGATACCATCAAAAACAAGTATCCACTGCCAAGAATTAATGACATGTTCGATCAGCTTAAAGGTGTTGCAGTGTTTTCCAAGATCGATCTAAGGTCAGGGTACTATCAAATGAGAGTTAAAGAATGCGATGTACCCAAGACTGCCTTCCGTACCAGGTATGGGCATTATGAATTCTTGGCTATGCCATTTGGTCTAACCAATGTGTAACACTCCAAAATATAGCCTAGAAGTTTGTTACAATTTTAATTATGACTTGATTAGATTAAGGATATCATTAGTATTAATGGTTGAATGAATTAAGGATCAATTTGAAACAATAGAGAAATAGATGTCCAATTAAGGGGAGGTTAAATTGTGATAATTAAACTTTGAAAGTTTGCAAGTCAAATAATTGAAATTCTAAAGGCTTGTACACTTGTGGATTTCGGACAATGGCAAGTGTGGGGGGGAAAGGCTTGTCATGGCACTTGGTGAAATTTGAGCAAGGAAGAATAAAATTTATCTATCATCATCCTCTTCCTTTTTTCCCTCCATAGCCGAATTAAGTAAGAAATGGGGGAGAGAGTTAAAAAAAGGGTTTTGTTTTCACATGCATTTTGCTTGGCTTTGGTTCGATTGAGCCAAGAAGGAAGGTGAATTCCTTGATTCCTTATTTTTCTTCATAATTTGGAAGTATATATATATATTGTGCAAATTGTTAAGATTATGGAGAAATTTGATGAATTTGACTATACCTTGATTGTTATGTTTGTATAAGTGAGATTGGAAAGTCGAATGATGATTATTTTGTTGGAAAAATTGTTGTATAAGGATTGTTTTGAACATGATAGGGTGTGCATGTAAATAGGGCAGATATGAATTCATATACTTTTGGAGCTGTTTCGATGTGTTACGTGTATTTAAATGAAAATTTGATTATTCTTGCTAATAGGAAAGTATGCTGGGTTGTTCCTAAGTAAATGTATATTAGTAAATTGTTTAGGATGTTCAAATGCTTATGTAAGTATTGTGAGACTATTTTAGGAATACATGTATATAGAGGCTGCTTTGATGGAAATAACTGAACTGCTTTGGTTTGAATACATGCAAACATGAGAAAATAGAGATCGTTTTGGTAAAATTGAAAGAATAGGGACTGCTTCACACATGTATGAAATTCATGGATTGTTTTGAACTTAAGAGAAATGTTTTAAAACTAATTGAATATATTAAAACAAGTGAGGGTTGTTATATAAGTCTCTAAATTGTGTTTGAATGTATATATACAAGTATGTAGTGGACTATTTTGTATGTATATAGATACGGGACTGATTTAAGTATACATAAAAATACATAAGTATTTTGGGATTGTTTTATTCATGTATAAAAATAATATGGACTGTTTTTTATGCTTATATAAAAATATAAGTATAATTGCCCTGTTTTGTAATTATATAAACATAGTAGATTAACTTAAGTGTATATGGTTGCGTGTATACGAATTAAAGATGTTTTGAATATGAATACATCTAAGTACTTGGGACTGTTTTGTATAAAAAATGATCATTGTTGGACTGTTTTGAATATAAATTTGTACATACATGAAATTAGGGTTGTTTTGCTATGTAAAAAATTATGTATACAAGTATTTGGAAATTGTTTTGAACATATAATTGTGTGCATATGTGAATGAGACTTTTTTGCATAAATGCAAGCTCCAGAAGACTGTTTTGATGAGTATTTATTGATACATGTCTAATTGGACTGTTTTTGTGTAAAAGTTAGAATAAGTAGGCTGTTTTAATGTGAATTTATGTATACTTGAATGTTGGATTGTTTTGCCTAAATGAGTTAAATTAAAGGACTATTTTGGAAGTTTAGAGGGCTATTAGGGCTCCATAGTAAACTAATTCGGTGTATGCGTGTTTATGTAAGAAAATTGGCTTAATTTGTGAATATATGAATATATGGGACTGTTTTTAATGTATAAATATGTATGTACATGTATACAATTGGTTTAAATTGTTTTGTATGGACTTGAAAGTAATCTGGGTTATTTTGTATGTATATGATAGAATACCTATGTATTAGGGATTGTTTTATAATTTGAATAGATTGAATTAGTTTTAATGGCTTATTATTATGTTTGAGGTACACATTATAATAAGAAAGAGTGGAAAGAAAGAGTCAGTAGGAAACTAGGGGTAATTGTGGATTCAGGTATCCTGTAACTTTGAGGTATAAGGTGAGTGTAGTTGTATTTGTCTCGGATAACACGGTATCATTCCAATTTTTGTTTCTATGTTATGTTTGATTTAATTCATGGCATATACATATGGCTCACATATAGCATAATGCGTAAATACATTCATAGCATGGCATCTTTGATAAACCTTTTGATTATGTTTGCATTACATATATATTTAGTGCCTTGCTATGTTATGTCTTGTAAGGGAAGTTTATGTATACTTTGTTATAACTGTGAAGCTAACTTCTGACTTACAGTACCATAAGTTTCCAAGAAAAGAATTCAACTCTAATGATTATAGGTTCATGAATTCTAACCCTAAGGAGCTAAAAGCTCGTCTCATGTTATAAGATACTAAAAAAAGAAACAAGTAAGATTACTTGTATCATAAGATACCTCTCCCAACTTCAAGTATAAAATATTTAAGTTGCCTATTCAATGGAAATCCTTGGATGCATTGGCATAATACATGGTATACTTTGGGACTACGGTCTATGAGCTACGGCTCGGGTGACGACCCATTATATGTGATATATTGGCGATAGTAGGAGGTAACGGGGGAGATGTAAGGAGATTGGCGACATTTTGGTTGGATAGTGGGAAGTTAGGATTACTATGTTCAAATACTAGCCATTGCTTAGTGCTTTGCGCTATGTGCAACTTAGACCAATGGTACTTGTGTCCAAATGCTATCCAAGGAAAATGATTAAAAGATTTGAACATAGATACTAAGATTTGAAATGATTTATGAACATTTAATACATCCTTGTTCGAATTAATCAAATAGATAAACTTGTGATGTGCTATAAAATATGCCTTGGTGGCAAAGCTAATAAGGATAAGGAGCAATGCTCATCCATAAGGAGAAGCTCATATGCGGTGAACATATGTTTAATATGAAAAGCAATAAACTTTGTTATGAACTCAGTTAAAAGCCGTAAAGATAATCAGTTAAGTTTTGAAAATTATGAACCCCAATTAAGCTTTGTTAAGTTAAGATTAAAACATAAGAATCAAATGCTAATCCAAGCTTGTATTCTTTGATTTCCCTTCAATATCATTGATATTATGCCTTGATAATTTGGTGTTACTACCTCACTTAGGTTATATAAGCCTAATGCATTATTTAACATGTATTTGCAGGCTAATCATTTAACTAAGGATTGATCATGGAAAGGTGTTGCAAGTCATATTTATAATAAGATATATGTATCTAGGTTTTCTAAGTCTTCTAGTGGTGGCATTACACATATGTGTATCATTTTGTTATGCATTATTGGCTTATGCTATAGTGGATTGTAATTATGTTATAGGTGGCTTTTCCTAAGTAACCACATGATATGGTTGTTTTCTTATTAAATAAGATTATATGTTTATTATAGGCAAATTCAAGATAACAAAGGTATACTTATGTAATATTTTCTTAAAGGTTATAAAGTACCCAACTGTTAAGTAAAGGCATAAAGTATATAACTTTCGGGTCTTAGGTAAGTGTAGTAGTTTGTTCATGACATATAAAGTTATAGGTCATTTAAGTATACAAAGATTTTATGTAAGTGGTTTATTAATCCTTGTGATTGCATGAAAGATAAGTTATATTAGATATGATTTGAAGAGCTGCTCGATATATAAGTTCTGTTAAACATGATCGATTGGTTTTTATTCTTAATGTATCAGTTATGACATTGAATGGATGTTGGACATGGTTGCATGGTTCCATGAAATTGTTTTTGGTTGGTCGAACCTTATAAAGATGTACCAATTCGAATTCATTGACCCTTATTCCAACATATTCTTAAGGCAAAATCAGTGAATCATGGTAAGTCTCCTAACTTGTTGGATTTTTTAAGGAATAAATATAAAACCTTTACATGTGTCAATCCTTGATAGACAATTCCGTTAAATCACGATTTAGAAATTATCATTTCTATCATGTATAATGAATTGGAAGGTTTATGTTTTAATGAACACCAATGGTTTATCATGTATAAATATATTATCACGTGAATTTTGCTTGTTGGATTTCTGATGATATTAACATAGTATATAGAATCTAGATACAATCAAACATGTTATATGAACTTAAGAATAAAGAATTAAGATTTTATCATATTGACAATTTTATATACATTCCCCCTAATGTGAGTAGTAGATTGATTCTTTTGATAGGGTTTAAAGTTGGGTAAGCTACTCATATTTATATAAGTTGAGAAGTCATTTGTATAAAAATAACATTGTTACAGTATTTGGAAGTCTTGTCTACTTCAATGCTTTGTAGTCTTGACTGGTGGTTCAAGTAAAATGGTTCATATATGCCTTAGAGAATGGTTGATGTTATGAATAAAAGGAGTTAAACGTATGATTTGTACTTTGTTGAATGCTTTGAGTAAATATTTGTTAAGAAGAAGGAATGTGTTACATGGTATCTGGTTTTACGATTCTAGAGTATGAATTCTTGAAATGTTATTAAAGGATGTAGTTGTTTAAAATCCAATATAGATGTTAATATGGTCAATAACTATGTTTAATACTCTTATGGTATCGAAGAATAAAATGTTAGAATAAAAAATTTGTTATCTTGCTTCATGTTTTCCTATTTACCTTGCAGTGACATCTTTGACTCCGGTTTTCTTCTAAACTGAGTTGAGGGTGTTACACAATGCATCGGTAGCCTTTATGGATTTGATGAACTGGGTTTTTAGACCCTACTTGGATAAGTTTGTGGTGGTGTTCATTGATGACATACTGATCTATTCCAAGAATGCTGTAGAGCACCATGACCACATTCGCATTGTGTTGCAAACCCTTCGGGAGAAGAAATTATTTGCTAAGTTATCCAAGTGTGAGTTTTGGCTCACTGAAGTTGCCTTTCTTGGGCATATTGTATCAGCTTCGGGTATCTAGGTAGATCCGAAAAAAATCCAAACTGTCTTAGATTGGAGGCCACCGAAGAATATTGGAGAAATAAGAAGTTTCCTTGGTCTAGTCGGCTATTATAGGAGATTCGTGAAGGGATTCTCCATGATAGCAGCCCCATTGACAAATTTATTCAGAAAAGACGCTCATTTTGTTTGGACCAAGGATCAACAAAGAAGCTTTGATCAGTTAAAACAAGTCTTGACTCATGCACCCGTCCTAACCCAACCTAAGTCTGGCAAAGACTACACAGTTTACAGTGATGCGTTGCATCTCGAGTTAGGATGTGTTCTTATGAAAGAAGGCATGGTCATAACTTATGCATCTCGACAACTTAAGCCACATGAGCTGAATTACCTTACTCGTGATTTAGAATTGGCTACAATTGTCTTCGCATTGAAAATCTGGAGGCATTATCTCTACGGGGGGAAATGCTACCTCTTCACCAACCATAAGTGTCTCAAGTATCTTCTGACTCAAAAGGAGTTAAATCTTTGGCAACAGAGATGGATGTAACCCCTTAAAGACTATGACCTAGTCATTGATTACCATCCGGGCAAGGCCAACATTGTAGTTGACACGTTTAGCCGTAAACCTCAGCCTGGTAAGCATTATCATTGACCATCGAACCGTACATTATTATTATATCAAACTCATTGAATGCTCGTTGCTTCGTAGCCCCTCGTGCTATTAATGCACACTTCCGTCTTCGAAAGCTCCGTTGTCTCGTAGATGAACCAGGTTCAGTCTATAATTGTATCGAGAATCAAGGCTCTTTAGGATTGAGATCCTCAGTTATAGCCTATTGTTTCCAAGCTGTAGAGTAGAGATTAACCTGACTTTAGAATTAATTTTGAAGGTTTCCTATGTTACCGTGACCGGATCTGTGTACCCAACGATGAAACTCTTCGTGCTGATATTCTGAAAGAAGCTCACTCAAGCTCTTTCTCCGTACACCTGGGTTCCGTTAAGATGTATAAGGATGTCTGAGAACTCTATTGGTGGCCAGGCATGAAATAAACCATAGTTGATTTTGTGTCTAAGTGTCTTACATGTCAAAGCTGAGCATCGTGTGCCTACCAGCCTATTGCAACCTATCGATCTACCAAAATGGAAGTAGGAGAAGATTACCATGGACTTCGTTTGTGGTTTGCCTTTAACACCCACCAAGCATGATGCTATATAGGTCATTATGAACTGTTTCACCAAGTCAGCTCACTTCTTACCGGTTAGAATAGACTACGGTCTTCCAAAACTAGCTGACTTGTATGTCAAGGAAGTTGTGAGGCTTCATGGAGTACCAAAAACTATCATCTCTGATCGAGACCTACCATTTGCTTCTCAATTTTAGAGATCGTTGCAGGAAGATCTAGGCACCAGAGTAAACCTTAGTACTACATTCCACCCTCGGTTTGATGGCCAGTCAGAAAGGGTAATTCAAGTAAATATTAAAACCTCCTTCCATCAAATTCGTACAAACAAACCTTGTTATTGAAATCTTCCATTTCAAATTCTGGAAGACATGCTTCGAGCATGTATCATCAATTTCGGTGGATCTTGAGAGAAATCCCTATCCCTTGTTGAGTTTGCCTACAACAACAGTTACCAAGCTTCCAATGTAATGGCACCTTTTGAGGCGTTGTATGGCAGACATTGCAGAACTCCTCTATATTGGTCTGAACTCGGTGAAGGCAAGATGCTGGTTCTTGAACTACTTCGAGAAACTGAAGAATTGGCTACCATCATCTATGATCGCTTGAAGCCAGCCTTTGACCGACAAAAAGCTTATGTTAATCTAAGACGAAGGGACATCCAATACGAGGTTGATGGAAAGACCTTCCTCAAAGTATCATTATGGAAGAAGATTTCGAGGTTTGGCAGGAAAGGGAAATTGAATCCCCGATTCATTGGACCCTTTAAGGTTGTTGAAAAAGTTGGCCCGGTTGCATATCGTTTGGCATTACCCTCAGAATTAAGCATGACTCATGACGTTTTCCATGTGTCCATGCTTCACAAATACTGATCTGACCCTTCGTACATCATTAAACTGAAAGTGGTGCAGATCTAACCGAATTTGACCTACGAGAAAGAACCGGTCCAGATTCTTGCGAGAGCAAGAGGTTTCATGACAAATTTGTCCCTTAGTCAAAGTGCTCTAGAAGAGTTATTCAGGTGAATAAGCCACTTGGGAAGCGAAAGAGTTAATGAAGAAACAGTACCCGCATCTTTTCAGTTCGGATGAAAATTTGAGAACGAATTTTTCGTAAGGGGAGAGTTGTAACACCCTGAAAAATTGGTCTAGTCAGAATTAGGTTCCGGTGATCAAAAAATTTGTACCGAAATGGTCCAATCAATGTATCGACTTCTTTATTGCACTCAATTATAATGTAATAAACTTCAAATGAGTTTAATTATTGATTTTGGACCTCTTTGAAAGAATTGAAGGTTACTTTGGTTACTAAATTGTGAAATTTGGAAGTTTAGGGGTAAAAGTGCAAACTTTGGAAAGTTGAAGGACTATCCTCATAATTTGCCAATTTGAGGTGTGAGTCACCTCTCTGCTTGGATTTATTCACGTGAAAAGGGTGGTGAAATTGTCGTAGATTATGACATAATCATGCATGATAAAAAGGGCATAAGCAAATTGGAATTTTAAATTAATTTCAAGGTTATCTCTTAAGATAGGAAAGCTTCCTATTGGAGGCTTGGGAGGCAACTAATAATGAGGAGGATAATGCACGGTTGATAGGTTTTAGAAAGTTGAAAAAGATGAGAATCATTTGGATAGTAAACAGAGACTATTAGTCAAACTTCCTATCATCTTTCTCCCAACATTCATCAAGATTAAGCTAGCACCACCATAGTCATATTCTTCCCTAAGCTCAAGCAAGCACCTCACTTCAATCCTTGGAGTTTCTTTGATTTCAAACCATCAAATTAAAGCTCTTGGATTGGTGAGTTAAACCCCTCAAACAATTTGTTGATTCTATGGATATTTGAAGTTTAATTTCAAAATTAGGTCTTGAAAATTGAAGTTGAACCCATGTATCATAAGTTTAATTCCATGGAACTAATGTTGTCTACAAGCTTTATTAAGCTTGAATATTGATTTTGAATCAATAGTTTTGATCCTAACTATTTCTCCTAAATTATGCCTAGCTCAAGTGTTGGAGGAAATTCCATCACCTCCATCGAAGGCTAGGAACAAAGAAATTGTAATTCGGGAGCCTTAAGAGCTTCGAAAATCAAGGTGAGTGTAGTCGGAGTCTCAGGATTAGGCTAGGTACCTCTCTCGGTTGCATTTTCATTGAGTATGATATAGCTAACGTCAGAGTTTTAAGGTCATTGCATTGAACCCCTTTTAAGGGTGAGTTGGTAAGCTACGGTAAGCTTCCTCATTGAATTATTGATTGTTGACATCATTCATCGAAAATGGGACATTGATATTGAATCATTAGATATTGATCATAGACATTGAACTATTGAATATTGATCATTTACATCTAAGCATTGAATATGAACATTGACATAGCATTGGAAAGATCATTGTCATCATTAACCATTGGACATCAAGTACTGTAATATTGTCATTGACATTGATCATTGCCACCGAATTATTGAACTTATTGCTATTGACACTGGATTATTGAAATAGACCTAAGGGTCAATTTATTGTCATTGAAATCATTAAACTTATTGTTATTGATATTGTGTTGAATATTGGCTTAAATCATTAGACCTTAGATTCGAGTGGACTTTAGATACAATTGGCATGCCATAGGATTTATGAGCTCATTGGTGCAGGTGGACTACAGCCTTTATATTGGCGAGGTGGAGGGATGTTGTGTTGGTCATTTGGCGAGGCAGAGGGACTAGACCATTATTGATTTGGCAAGGCGTAGGAATCTGTGTATCTACTATCTTGATCAATCCAAGGGTTATAAATGAACTAAATGAATCATTAATATTGAACATTTACATGTACTTATTGGCTAATGTTGCATTGTTATTGAACATGAATATATTGCCATTGGATTATTGATGAAGCATTGCATTCGACTGCATATTGATTATTGACATTATTCATGACTACCTCACTAGGCAAAGTATGCCTAATGCATTCACCTCCATGCATTTTCAGGTTAAGCAAAGTGGTTGAGAGATCGGACAACTTTATCGAAGTTTTTGACAAGTCTTTCAAGGGCTAAAGTAATGTATACTTCCCTTACATACTCCTAGAATGGTGGCATAGTTTTTGTAACAGTCACTTATATGTATTTTGATGTGTGTATGGCATGCATGTTATGAGAATGCTCAAAAAGGCCTAAAATGACTTTTAGTAAATGCTAAGTTTGGTGAAAATTGTCAAGTGGCTAAAAAGTTGAAAACATAGCAAATGGATTCGAACGGCTATGAAATTTTGCATGTTGGAAGAAATAGGTATTAACAACCTGCTAGTAAAATTTCACTGTATTTGGACATTGTTTGATAGGTTAAATTGGATTAAAACTATAGCAAATCTGTCATTTTAGTGCAGGGATACAAATATGCATATTTGGACATAGTCAACCATGGTCAACATAGCGTATCGGTACGTCAAAGGGCGTACCGATACAGAAAGTCAATACTAGAATCTGGAAAATTTAATTTCATCGGTACGGTCCTTAGGGTGTATCGACACGGTCAACCCTGGTCAGCCCGTGCCGGTACTGTTCTTTAACTGTACCGATACGAACCTTGCTCATTGAATTTCTAATAATTATTAAATACATTGTGTATCGATACAGGTGGTCACTATTTCAAAACAAACTCACTATTTTGTAAAGGCTTTAACGGTCTGGACATAGACGTACTGATACGACCTCTCGAGTATCGGTACGGGTTTTGGTAAGTTAGGTAATAATTATGGAAATTTGTAAAATGGTCACTAAACATTGAATGGTTTAATTGGTCTGGTACATACATGTTGATTAATGATTGAATTTCATTATAGTAAGCTTAATTTCTAAAATGGACCTATAATTTATCAGAATTATAGATTAGTCCATAGAATTTGTAAAAGTTTAAAATTGGTCCTAATTGGATAATCGCAACTCGTATTGTATTAATTGAACCTGTTGATATTGTTTGATAACGCTATTTTTCCAAATGCTGATTAATAATTATTGCATCGATCACTGTATTGTTTTCCGATAACGCCTTTCGACCTGGATTCCTACTAGGCCAAGAAGGGGGTGTTACATTTTGGATCTATTTTCTAGGTATGTGAGTGCATGTGTAGAGAGAAGGCAGAAAATATTAGGGGAAGTGAGAGAAAGTTTTTAAAAAATGAGAGAAAAGGGTTTTTTGCCAGTTTAGGAGTTTTATAGTTGAACCCATGGATCGACTCTGTAACACCCTAAAAAATCTTATTTTGAAACCTAGTTTAATTTGGGAATTCCTAATTTGGACCCTAAAATTTGGGAATTAAAATTAAAAAGAACTAACTTGGGAAATTTGGGAATTTATTGATTTTTAATCAAATTGGTGACCTTATTGTGAAAAGTCAGAAGTAGGGGGTTAATTCGCTAAGTGGGAAAACCATGCGACCCTTTTTTTCGTGATTTTCCCTTTGAGTAGGGTATTTAATCTACTCTTTCAACCTTAGACTTTTCAAATGCCCTTCTGCAGCCGCTTAGCTTCTCACAAACCCTCTCTCATTTTACATTTGAAACCCCCTGTCCGAGTTATTTTTTGTTGTTGTTTCCAATCAACTCCGGCGAGAGACATTCGCCGATTGTGCATCTCTCGCCACTGTCACCGCTATCCCTTTTTTTTGTGAGTAAACCCCGACCTTCCTTCAATTATGGCGTAGATAAACCATTGTTACTCTCTGTCCATTAATCACTATTTTAGTTGTGTCCTTGTGCTCATGTTTTCACTGCATCGTTTCCGTTCATCACTTTTGGCTGTCACTACCTTGTGTTTTCGAATCCTTCATCTTCATGTTAGATCCGGACCCTACATGTATTGTCGTCACTGTTGTACGCCATGGATAGGGTGTGTCGAATTCCGTAATTATTTTTGTGAAATTCCATTATTTTGGAAGAAGACTCACGTCCCCAATTCCCCAAAACCCCTCTGCCTCGCCGTTTCAAGAACCCAAACACATGAACCACCCCCTAACCCATGTCTTCTGCAATCTTTTGGTTTTATTATTACATTATATTGTTAATTATTATTTATTTTCATATTATTAATATTATATGTAAAACATATAATGTTATTGTTATGTATGTTTTCAATTATTATTACTATTAACTTTATATATATATATATATAAGATTGTTATTTGCATATTATATATTATTATTAATTATTTCGTTGAAGCCAATGTTATCATGTACATAATTGTAGTACTGATATTTTGGATTTTATACTTGAGTTATAACGCCACTGTTTTATTATATATATATGTACTACCCCTTGACTCGATTTGCATCTTCACTTATCTTGTATACCTCTAGTAAACCAACTCGTGAACCAAGACATGAACTGTCAACCTTGATGTTAACCTGTCCTACCTTCACTCCTATTTGAACCCGAAGGTTTTATTTTACTAATTGTAATTTATTTTTTACTTAATAAATTTTGGGAATTTAGATATAAGATCTGATATAGTTTATATATGTATTTCAGACGACATCGTCTTTTGGGAAGACGAATCGTCACCCCCTTTGTCTATTCATTTTGATCGTCTACGTGCATCGAGGCTTACTCATGGGTATTCTTTTGTATTAGTATCTATGTTTAGATTTAGGTGGCATAGTAATATTTTTAATATAGAAATTTACCTCGTAGGTTCTAACTCAGCTAGACCTAGAGCTAGTTTAGATAGTGAGAGGCATCATCACCGACGTTAGAGTTTTGGCTGCAAGAGGTGTGTTCTCCTTCTGTGCTATATATTCTGTGAAATTTTTTATAACTTGCATGATTGCTTTTTTGTGTTGCGATTTCAATGAGATTTGAGATACTATGCATATTGTGTTATCAGAAATTTCATAACTGTGATCCTCATATTTAGTACGATACAACTGTGATGTGATTTTATTTTACAAACAATATTTTTATGTGCATGCGATGTGATTGTATAGAGGAAGAAGTGGTTTGACCACATTGTGATGAGTGAAATAAGGGTGAGGAGATCTGGGGAACTACCTTCACTTTGATCGGTTGGCTTTGCCACCACTGTTATTAGAGTATGTAGCTGGAAAACGCATTTTGTTTATGTCATCTTTACATGCATTGTGTTTTTCTAGATTTTATAATATCTTGAGAAAATAAATGTGAAATTGAGATTGCGGTTGTTTGCACTTTAGAGACACTCTGGGCTTAATAGCTCACTCTCGTATAGTTTGTCTTTCAAATACTTTGACTTAGGCGACTTGGTACTCGGATGACCTCTTGCATTTCAGATTTATTTTCATTACAGTATGAATTACATTATTTTTAGAAATTGTTTATTTCATTCTTTTATTTTGGGACTTGATGCATTTGGACTTGAGACTATTTTGATATTTGAGGATATTTTACAATATGCATGCATATACTTTTATACTTGGACATTTTATTTATACTATTGGATTATAATATTATCACGAGATTTTAATAACCTATTGGGAGTATCTTTTATTGGAAGTCAAATCGTTTTATATTACTTTATTACGAATTATATTTACTTATGCTAAATTGGATATTCGATGGTAAAGTTACGAATGTGGCTTCTTAAATTGGGCCTTTTTTGGGGCCAAGTTTAGGGGTTACAGACTTGACCCAGTTTAGGATCCTCACCTTAGTTAGGCGGTTCTTGTAATTTGAACATCAAATTTTAAATAAATTCAATTTAATCCTCTGTTTGTATTGTTTTGTGCATTTAATTTTATTTTTTGTGTAATTTAATCCTCATTGTATACTTTATTTAATTATTTAATTTTGAATATGATATGTATTTATTTTAATTATCTGATTATATATATAGACATTTTTACCATGTATATTTTATGAGTTTTTCTTAATATACTAACTAGTCATTACCTATTTTACCATATATACATATTAATATGTACTATATATATATATTTCTACCATTTATATTTTATACGTTTTTTCTTAATATACTAACTAGGTCATTACCTATCTTACTACATACGTTTTTTCCCCTATAATGTATATCTTCCTTATATACAAGTAATATTTATATATATGACCTTAAGTACGTGTGTGTATATATATATATATATATATATTACATTTACATATAGATACAATATATTTTCTTTATTTGATTAGATTAGATCACTAGATTTAGCTTTAACTTTTAATTAGATCCTTAGTTTTGGTTCTTTTATTAAGACTTTGATTAAGTAATTTGAATAGGATGTAGACAATTGTAGTAATTTAATAACTATTGTTTAAGAGTTTTGGGAATCTTAATTTAAATGGTATCCAAAAGTAATTGAATGTTGTTTAACACAGACTCTTAAATTGAATAAATAAATTAAAAACTAAAAATAATTTAATCACTTGACTTAGATGAATATTTTAGAGCATTTAGGTAGGGTTAAGTACACTCCAAATTACTTGAAGGAATTAATGGGAGAGAGCAGCTGTTGAAAATGGTGGACGATCTTTGTCAGAAATCTATCGAATCAAATTCATTGGAAGGGAGTGTGGAAGGTCTTTGATCTCCATAGAAAAGTAAGAGATGTTTTTGTACCAAACAAATGGTCACATGATGGGACGAGATTTTGTTTCTTGCATAAGGCAACAAAGATGGATGCAAGGCGGGCTATTGAACGATTACATGGGCGATGAATTTATAGTTCAAAATTGAGAGTATCAATGGCAAAAAAGGTTAAGTGTGATTTTATTGGGCAACAAAATGAGAGTCGAATGGAGAAAGATGTGAGGAATTAGGGAAATGAGGTTAATTTGACACAAGATACATCCAAGAATCAAGTCATTCAAGAGGTGGAGGACGAGATTAAAATTGAAATTCTTCGTTGTTGTACCATTGCATGGTGTCGAGAGCTTATGGGCATTGCATTAATAACTAGAGAATTGAAGAAAGACAAGTTGGAGGGATGTCATTAATGCGCATAGCAGGATCGAGAATGCTATTGATTTTTTAGAACAGTGAGGATCGAAAAGTGGCTTTAGCCAATGTGGCACTAAATAAATGATTTTTGAAGGTTCAACCATGGTAGCCATAATTTTATAGGGGAAATTAGAGGGGGTGGTTGGCGATAAGTGGGCATTCGATGCATGTGTAGTCGTGTCAGACATTCGATAACTTGGCATCAATATGAGGCGTGATGATTAGGTGGTATACCCTAAATCATTTGAAAGGGGGCACATTTTGATTGAAACATAACAAATGACGAAGATTGAAGGGGAATTAGAGGTATAGGTGAACGAATCGTCTTTTATGGTACATGTGAATGAGCTGAACCATTGATGGATTAACAATTGTGCACAAATTGTGAGATGATAAATTGTGAGATAAATGGGGATATGGAGAAAACCAAGGGTGAAGAAGATATAGAAATTATGGAGAAGACTGATGACCAATTGACAAGGAAATATGATGCAAACATGGAGATGACACAAAATGAGGTTGCTCAAAGAGAGAACAATGCAGATATGGGGCTTTTGAATGAGGAAGACATTTCACCAGTATGGCATGCAAATGAATTGTAGTGTGAGGAGCGTGTTGGGCATATGGTAAGGGACATGGTAAGTTCGGAAAAAGGGATGGCAGAGGAGGAAGCAGCAGGCATGACGTCGAGGTTAGAAGATCATTCACAAATTAAGGAATGTGGGATAGGTGGTGAGGATGAGACGTTGGTGGAGTGCCCAATTCTATTTGGTTCGATGCCAAGGATGATCAATGAATGTGGATGATGGTTAAACCAATACAAACAATTGAGCCGAACATTGATGGGCAGATAGCAATTAGTTGAGTGATAAGGGGATGGGGTGTGAGGGGCCCAGGGAAGAGTATACAGAGATAGATTATGTGTCATATAAGGATTCTCACACTTCAGATATCCATCACTTTGGGATAAAATTAAAGTCCTACTTTTCAGAACAAGCAAACCAAAAATCTATGAAAAGAGGTAAAAGCAGACCACAGAAGAATAAGAAGGATGGTAACGAAGTAAGGCCAACGAGATCAAGTAGAGATTTCTCACAACAACAGGGGATTATTTTGCGTGAGGCAGAGGAAACAATAAAGTTGGGGAGATTACTAGGAGCAAAAATAGTGGGGAACGAGGAAGCGTTGATCAAGGATATAGCCGATATTGTTGCTGAGAGAGATCATGAATTGTTAGAGCGATAGAGGTGCTATCGTCGAATGTCAGGGGGTTAGGAGCCACGTTCAAAAAGAGAGCAGTACAAAAGCTATTGCGATAGCACCATTACTAGATAACATTCATATTGGAATCAAAATTGGTTGAAGTGCTGAAATGGGTGATTCGAAAGGTATGTTATTCTGATAATTTCAACTATGTGTTTTCTCCTTTCCCATGGTAGATCAGGTGGATTTGTGGTAATATGGGAAGCAAATTGTTTTATTTAGAGGAAGCGTTAATTGAGCTCAATTTTGCCTTGCTCCGAGGTTGGTGATGTGTGGATGCTTAGAATTGTGTTATGGGTGCAGTTTACGCTTCGTGTGGGGTGGATGAGCAAATGAGCGTTTGGTCGAATTTGCATGACATGATAGTTTGCTTGGAATGGTCGTGTTGTCTAGGCAAAGATTTTAATGCAATGAAGGCAAGAGAAGAGTGGCAGAACTATTTAAGCAACGCACGAGGAATGACCGAGTTTTTTGATTTTATGGAGAGTTGTGGTTTGACAATATTGAAATCCAAATGGTGTAATGGCCTTGTGCAGTGTAACATGCCTAGTAGTGGGGTTTTGAGCCGTTTGTATATTGTGTGGCAATCGTCTGTTGTTGGAGTATTGAAATTCAATATGGATAAGATGAAGTAAATGATAATCCAGCTTGTGTGTTTCTCTCTCCTCAAAATATCCTTTATATTAGCGATTTAAGGAGGACACATGTCCTTCATTTGAATTTTGTAAAGGAATGCCGTACTAAATCTGTTATAACAGACTATACAGTTGGTGTCATCATTCTAATCCGTAAGGGTCTGTGTAGCCGGCGGCTTTAGTGACGTATCTAGCTGCAATGAATAAAATTCCTCTGCAAGGACATTAGCATTACATTGACAAAGTAGCAGAAAGGCAGAATATTGCATAAAAAGAGCAAAGATGACAAGAGTTATAGAAAATGCAAATAACAAACTAAAAATGTAGAAATAAATACATGAGACACTAATGTAGGGACAATTTAATCCATAAATAAAGAGGAAATACATGTTATTTAGATAGCTATCACACCCCCAAACATGAGTCTTTCCTTGTCCTCAAGCAAAATAGAAAACAACAAGGATTAACAAGGTTACTTGAATCATCTCAACCATAAATGAATCAATTGCATCAACATGGTAGAAGATTGCATCGATAACTCAAGCATAAGAATAAATGAACCTGTATTTCAACAATACATAGCATCATGCCTAACATCTCAGATTCTTTTCACCTAAACACCATTTATTTAATAAAACATATAACATTTATATAATAATATTTTTATAAGCAGCAAGGGATATCGAAGAATAAATGTACCTTAAGATCCTGAGAACTAAGATGTTGTGCAACGAACACCTAGGGAATACTTCATTACTTCGACACACATTCATGCAGCGACAGCCTTTAGCCGAATTCATTTTTCTAACGCATGTATTGGAGTGTTCTTTCACTTCAGAGGCAACTTTCGCCGGTCTCATTGAATCTAACTCCAACTTAGGTCCTTCAGATGTTGCATCAACAACCTTGGATGTAACATACATATCAACAATAACATCTTCATCAATTGTCTTTTCTACTTGTGTACTTTCATCTTCTTCCTCTTCATCAACATCTTCTACAATCACTTCTTCTTTGTTAGGAAATGTAGGGATTGCATCTACATCAATTGTAGTGTTCAGATAAAAAAGGCAATCCTAGGTGATTTTGCTCGAGGCTTCTTCCTTTTATGGGTCCCAGCAATACTCACATCTTTAGGAGAGTTGACAGACTTCTCCGAGGCTTCTTTTGTTGTTGCATTAGAAGAAAAATCATAGCTGCAGATTATAGTGGAAATTTTAGAAATTTAGGGAGAGTGACTGGAACCGCTCTACTTATTGCAGTGAGAGCAAACTTATGCCATGTTTCGACATATGCACAAAAACATTCTATGCAAGGTCTAAAGTTAACCTTCCCCATTGTGCTTGTGACAACATTAGTTTTGTCCTCAATTTCCAAAAACTTCAACCAGACTTCATTGTTTTATGGGAGGTCTTCATCAGCAGTCCCCATTTTGGCCTTCCCTTTCTTTGCCCTCATTACAGCACCCAACCTCGGTGTAACATCCTGGATTTAACGAATTGAAACCAAATCTTTGCAGATAAAGATAAGAACTACCTATCCATAGTATAGTTACCAATATTGGTCCCTAACCAGCATGCATCTTTAATACACAAATCTTTCACCAGCAAGTCTAGCTTCTCATCATCAACTTCTTTAGCAAACAGAGGATGTTCATCTTTGTTTATAGCAGTATTTAACACCTTATTAATGGTGGCGGCAGTCCAAGGTATAGAACATTCTCGCACAAACACTAACTTAAGAGAAGACTCATAAAGGTTGGAGTAAAATTCTTTTACCATCGCAGGGCTGAAATTCCTTAGGTGAACACAGAAAGTACTCCAGTTGTGGATTGCAATGGTTTAATGGATACGCCTCCATGGTTCGCGTTCTGGAGCAAAACCAATCCTTTCTGCCATAGCTATTAAGAACACCTCATAATCAGTTTTGACAACTAATATCGGTTGTTCCTCTTCATGTGGTATAGATGTTGAATCCTGAGTTTCCTTAGCAGAGATTTCCATAGAGATTTTCCTCGCGTCTCTTTTTTTCACCATGGTTGAGTGTGATGAAGAAAGGATTTTCAAAAAAGATTAAAGATTTTGTTTCATTGTTGAAGAAAAAAAATAAAAACTTGGTGAAGAAGCTCAGTGAATTAGATGTTATTAAATAAAAGAGAAAGAAAATAGGAAATGAAAAGGCACAACCTTTACCGACTGATACGATGAGATCAAGCGGTTGTGATTGTGGCAGAAAAATCATGCCCATCCATTGTACCTCCCGCTCTCTAGATTAGAGGGCTATGATTGGGTTGATAAATCAGTGTAATAAAATTACCTGAAATGCCCCGAAGGTCATGCATTCCACGTAGAGCCTTGTTTTGCAACCCTTTAGACAAAAATAAAATCCAGTCCAATTCAAGGAGTATTTTTTTTTTGCACAAAGAAAAGAAAGCTTAAAAATGAAATAAGTAATAAAAGAAAGAAAAACAAATAAATTTATGACTATCAAAGAAATTAAAGAGAGCAATCAACGAGATAAATTGACCGATTGAATGGTCTCAACCCATTTAGAATCAAAGTCACCAATATAATGTTTTAGCTTTTATCTGTTGACTTTAAATTGGTGCCCTTCCTTGCAATCTTTAATTGTGACTACACCATGTGGAAAAACTTCTACAACTTCAAATGGTCCTGACCAACGTGACCACAATTTTCTAAGATGTAGCTTCAGTCTTGAGTTAAACAACAAAACCAGTTGTCCAACTTCAAATTGTCGCTGCAATATGATGTTGTCATGCCAGCGTTTGCTTTTCTCTTTGTAAATTAAACCATTCTCGTAAGTGTTGCAATGAATCTCTTCCAACTCAGTGAGATCCAATAATCGTTTTTTCCCTGTAGCTCCATAATCTAAATTCACTTGCGGAGTTTTAAAAGCAGTGTGAATCGCCCACAAATCATCATCCAAACGTGAAGACCAATCTTTTCTAATAGTATTCACCACTTTTTCCAAGATATTTTTGATAGCCCGGTTGGAGATCTCAGCTTGAATATTACATTGAGTATGATAAGTTGTAGCGAGTCTATGACATACTCCATATCTCTTTAATGCAGCAGCCACTTGACTGCAATGAAGATGCTTCCCTTGATCACTGATTAATGCTATCGGTGTCCTAAAATAGGTGAGTATATATTTGTGGAAAAAATTTAATACTGTCTTAGCATCATCGTTCGGTACTGCAATAGCTTCTATCCATTTAGAAACATAGTTCACAACAATAAGAATATAGAGATTACCAAAAGAATTTGGAAAATGACCTTTAAAATCCAAGCCTCAAACATCAAATAGTTATACCTCTATAATTGGTTGTTGTGGCATCTCATTGTGTTTAGATATTAACCCTGTGCACTGACAACGATCACAGTGTTGTGCAAACTCGTGGGCATCCTTAAATAATGATGGCCAATAAAATCCCGACTCAAGGACTTTTGTAGTAGTTTTCATGCCACCAAAGTGACCTCCATAAAGAGCATCATGACAATGTTGTAGAATTGATGTTATTTCTTCCTCTAAAACACAATGACTGATAATATTATCATTGCAATAAGTTTTGTTCCAATAATATTTTGTTGCATCACGAAGGAATCTTGCTTTCTTATGCCCAATGACACATAGAGGAGTCTTTCCACACACAAGATAATTGATAAAATTCGTATACCAAGGAATTGCATCCACAACAAATAGCTTTTCATCTAGGAATGAGCCGATGATTTGAATTTTATTTCCAACCTTTATGCCATATTCTAATCTTGATAGATGATCAACAACTTGAGTTTCTGAACCTTTTCGATCTTTAATCTCAATGTCAAACTCTTGCAACAGTTTGATCCAACGATTTAACCTTTGTTTTACATCTTTCTTAGCAAAGAGATATCTCAAGGCTAAATGATCAATGAACACTATGATATTTGTACCTACAAGGTAGGAACATAACTTGTGAAAAACAAAGATTACTGCTAATAGCTCTTTCTATGTGGTTGTGCATTTAATCTGAGCCTTAGTAAGAGTCTTACTAGCATAATAGATTGCAAGGAATATCTTGTATCGTCTTTGACCAAGAATTGCTCCAACAGTGAAGTCATTAGCATCACACATAAGTTCAAAAGGTTGCTCCCAGTTGGGTGTAATGACAATTGGTGCGTTCATAAACAGCTTCTTAATTCGATTGAATGTATTCAAACATGCATCATCAAAGACAATTTTTCTATTTTACTCCAGCAATATACATAACGGCTTTTTGATTTTTGAAAAATCACGAATAAAACTCCTATAAAAACTGGCATGGCCAAGGAAACTCCCAATGCTTTTTTTACATTAGTTAGTGGAGGTAATCTTTAAATGACATCCACCTTAGCTTTGCCGACCTCAATTCCTACCTTAGAAATTTTGTCCTAACACAATTCCCCTATGACCATAAAATGACATTTTCCTGGTTTAGGACAAGATTAATGTCTTCGCATCGCTTCAACACTCTCTCGAGATTGTCGACGCAATTGTAAATTATTCCCATAAACTGAAAAATCATCCATAAAACTTTTTAGGGAATTGTCAATCATGTTAGAGAATATCGTCATCATGCACTTTTGAAATATAGTTGATGCATTACAAAGACCAAAAGGCATGCGACGAAAAGCAAACGTACCAAATAGACATGTAAATGTAGTTTTTTCTTGGTCTTCAGGTGCAATAGAAATCTAATTATATCCAGATTCCTATCTAGGAAATAATAATACTCTTTACCAGTAAGCTGATCAAGCATCTAATAAATGAATTCAAAGTTTGTATGGAAAAGAAGTTTGAAACGACAAATCCTGGAGTGCTGTAATATTTTCTTGGGCTTGAAGTGAAGTAGATTGAAGATGGAATCTTTGTGTCGCAAAAGAAATATGTTGTTGATTTGCTCAAAAAATTCAACATGTCGAGTGTGAAATTGCAGCGACACCAATAAATTTGAATAAAAAAGTTGAAGAATGATGACGGTACTTAACCATCATATGCAAGGAGTTTTATAAGTATAGTTGGAGGCTTGATTTACTTGACTAATATGAAGTCTGTCATCATTTTTGTTGTTGGAGTTATTTCCATGTTTATGCATTATCCATCAAAGCATCACTTTGGAGCTACAAAAATGGTCCTACAGTATATTGTTGGAACTCTTGATCTTTGGTTATGGTAAGATAATGCTTCAGAGTTCAAGTTGAGTTGTTATACGGATAGTGATTGGGCTGCATGTTTGGTGGATAAAAAAGCACATTAGGTTATGTCTTTGGTTTTGAGATAGCTATGTTTGCTGGGGTTCTAAAAAAACAAGCTACCATGACTTTGTCTTCATCAAAAGCTAAATATACAGTTGTAACTTCATCAGCATGTCAAGCCTTATGGTTAAGAAGAATCCTAGCAGATGTTAATAAAAAAATCAACCGTAATCTACCGTGATAATCAAGCAGTGATTTCCATGTCCAAAAATTCATCCTTTCATGGAAAAACCAAGGATATAGATATTCAGGTACATTTCATTCGTGATCTTGTGTATGATAAATCGATTGTTCTAAAACACTACAACACAAATGAATAGATGGCATATATTCGAACGAATCACTCCCTAAAGAAAAACATGTTTATTTCAAACTTCAACATGGTGTTTGCAACTGTAACGACCCGAATCTTAGGCTTTGCAAAATTGGGCCTCAAACCCAATTTATTGGACCTTATGCTAGAAAGCCCAAAATAAGGATAATTGGATTTGGGCTATGTGATAATTAAAAAGATATTATGTAGGGAGTAAATAAAAAAAGAAAAGAATGGTGCTTTTAAATAAAAGGTGGCTGATTTGATGGGGAGAGATGAGATAAAAATAAATGGGATATTTTGGGGGAGAGAGAAAAAGTAGGGAAAGAGAGAAAAAGTTAAGAGGAGAAATATTGAACCACGATCTACGGGCATTAGAGCCACCGTGCACGACACCGTCGGCACCATTGGAAAGGTCTTGTCAAGACGAGTCTAACAGTCATCGTATCATCGTTCATCAGAGCGAGGAAGAGGAAGTTTCGGAGGAGGCTCGTTCAGCATGTTTCGATCGTCACCCCAGCAAACGGAGGCCACCGTCAGAACCAGCCACCAGAGAATAGCAGGACTAAAGCTTAGCGTTGCATTCTGACTGCAAAAGAAGGGTTCACATGCCACCACTCGCCGCCCCTACAGGTGGACGTGCGCCTGGCCAGGCGGGTGCACCATGTTGCGGTGCACTACGCCACACCGGATCGAGGTACCCATGTGAATATGCACCCTACGGCACTGGAGCACACACATGTGGGTGCACTGAGTCTGCAGTGCACTCGCTCGCACTGGATTACGTACTTGGGGTACACCAAGCTTCTCATGCACCTGCGCCTCACTATATCGCCTAAGGGTTGACCAGACCTTCGACTGGCTATTGACTTTTTAGGGGATCCTACCTAAGGTTTTTTGACGTTTCGAATCTATTGTCACAGTCTGTTTCGTCCAATTTGAACCCGGTAAGCTATTTTTATGCTTTTGAGCTTGATGATGGAATAGAAGACACATAGAAATAATATATTTTTGTATTTGTTGATATACGAGGGTTGTTCGGGTTTGCACATCGAACCATGTAGATTGTTCTAGAAACTCAGATAAGGATTTTAGCGATATCAGCTTATGGTTAGTATACCTCAAACTCTGGAATGCTTCATGAGCATCATAAGTGTAATTGCCTTGCATGTTAGTGATTGCAAATTAGGAGATGAGTAATAAGCATGTGTTGATACTGATAGTTCAAGGATTGGTAATTATTGAGATGCTTGATGAGCTTGAGAATGTTCGAGTCTGTTATGAGCTTTAGAGACCGTGTAGGATTGTTTGAATATTTGTATGTTTATCTGATTGTATGATTGGTTGACTGATTGATATATGATGATACCTCGTGTATTAGCTGAATAAATTAATATGTTCGATTTAATATTGGTAAGAGACAATACTAATAAATATTGGATTAAATGATTAAAAATCAGTAATTAATATTAAATGATTTAAATGCACTAGCAACAAATCATAATGACTTCCAAAAGCTTTAAGGGTAGTATAGGGCCCCGTAATTAATATTGATGCCGACAGGCTTAATGACCTATACTGGTAGTTGAAGAAGGGGGTTATAATAATGGACTAATACCGATAAATACTCGATAAATTACTTATGAAATCAAAAATCAACACTAATTGATTTAAAGGCTAGTTTGAGATGGAAATTGACGAATATGCTTAACAAAGCGATTATTACCATAATCAATGGGATAATGTGAATTGATGGAAATAATTGATGTGAATGAATTGTATACTCTTCCATAAAATGTAAAAACTCGGTAATGCTTGATTGGTTGTAATCGCAACAATAGGGACTCGTGGTGGGTCGTATGATGTTGTGTGCTAGGTAGGACACTTGTATGGATCCCTGGTGGATAAAATGTAGTTGTGCCATGTGTGGGCACTTGATTGGTCACGAGTCTTTGTTTGGTGGGATTCGGATACCTAGAGTTAGGTGTTGCAACACTTTAAAGACTTTTGAATAGAGGATCCCGTTCTTGTGTGGACGTGGGTCTCGTTCAAAGATACTTGACGAGAAATTCTGAGTATGGATGTAGGATTATGATACTGTATAGACGCGGGTCTCATCCCTACAAGTGTAGCATTCCGATGCTGTGTGGACACTAGCTTCGCTCGGAGTGTAGGATCCCGATGCTCTATGGACACAAGCCTCACTCAAGAGTGTACGATCCCGATATTGTGTGGACGTGGGCGTCGCTCTAGGTTTGTGGTATGACTTGCGTGTTTTCTCTTAGGTGATCTGGTGAGATCCTAAGTATGTTTGGGCCTCGTGGGCCATGTATGATGTTTTGCTTTGTTAAAAGTTTGTATTTAGGCGGCTAGCGGTAATACAACATGTTTATTTATCTCTTCTTATTTCTCGTACTAGCTTGCATGCATATGTTTATGATTAGCATGAAGTATAGTAGAGTAGATATGTACCACTGAGCTTTGTAAGCTCAACGCTCAGAATTGTTGTTTCCGTGCGTAGGTTGATCGCGGGATCGAGGAGCACTATTTGTATGGGATTCTAGCAAGCGGCGTTGACAAAGTATGATACTTGTATTTAGTGGGCTGTGTATTCGTAGAACCTTGCGTGTATGAGTCTGTAATCTTTATTTTGAATTTATATTAATCAAGTTAAATATTTTAATATTTTATTTAATTAGAGCTCTTTTGTAATGTTTAATTGTATATATATTTATTTTTGAATCGTGGGCTTTAAATGTTTTTGAAAAGCATTTTATTTGGGCTAAACTAAATTGAGTAATTTTATGATTTTGGGTTGGGCTTGAGGCCCAAATGTGACATTTGGGCTGAATGTGTTACATTTAGTGGTATCAGAGCTTAGGTTTAGCTGGTTCTAGGAAACCCCAGGGTGGTATAGGTGTTATGGTGAGGTGTCTAGTGAATACAAGCCTTTAAATAGAGTTCGTACTTCTTAAGACTAGAATCCTGATGGTGTGACCAATGTTGTGACGTTAAGATGGTTACGTTTGTGGCCGAGGGATCGAGTTAAGTGTTAAGCCGCTCATGAAAGTGATTCTGAGGGTGAAGTCACCTTGAATTGTTGATATACGTGTTAGTTAAATAATGTCGGAGTCGAAGATGTGTTCTCCTTCCACCACCTAAATGGTCTACTTATCACATGGTGTAACTGTTTTGGAGCCTTCAGATGCGTTATGAGAGTTTGTGGCAAGGAATCTTCATAGTTATAAACGTGAATAATGGTTGTGACACGAGTATGGATAATCTGTTCCTAAATTGGCCAGTGGATGCACGTAGGGTGATAGACCCTTTCGTATGCTTAAAAGAGAGTTCATTGATAGTTGAGAGGTTTCGTCACCTTTTGCGAAGGTATTTCTCAGAGATAGTGGTTTTGGGATCCATTAGATCGTTAGAGTGTGGCCAAGTTAGATGTTCTACAGGTTCGAAAGAGAGCTACCTTCTTGGGAGTTGTGGCACTATGGAATTGTTTTGGTTAAACAAACATAATGCGGGCCAGTAATGCCAAGAGTTGTACTCGAGGCTTTGAAACCTCGAGGGACCCAACCTTTGGTAACGAGGATGTTTGGACCGTTGCCCTTTTACCGTGATCGTCGTGGTTGCTGTTTTGAGAATGACACATAGGGTTGTGAGACATGTTTAACCGTTCGATAGATGCTAGTGTGTGCATATGACACTTGTGATGCTTTAGATCGTCAGAGTGTTTGTTTATACCTTTGAAGGAGTCGTCAAGACTTTCTCTTTGTTGAGAACGTGAGCGGATGTTGAGGTAAGACCGAGTTGGACATCGGTGCTCATCACCTTTGTCGGAGGACACTAACTCAGTAGAGAAATTTAGAGGTCTAGCTACGAAGGTGCAACTTGAAGGAGGTTTCTTTTATCTGAGTGTTTCACCCAAGAGAGAAACAGGCTTGTTCGTTAGTAAGATGTTGGTTCGTTGAATTAATGCTTAAACCGTATATAGTTGTCGTGTGATAGTAGAAGGTCGTTATGTGTCTCCTAAGGTGGATGACTCGTTTAACTAACCGCGGGGTATTTGTGTGGTTTTTCGAGATTGGTTTGAGAATAAGATGGTTGTGGTTGAAGTGATAAAGGCTTAGAGTTTCGAAATAAATTTTGGAATGAGGATTCCTCTTTTTTGGGCGTGTCGTGGTAACATTGGATGCCTGCAGTAACGTTTGAGGTTTTCAGCAATGTTAAGGTAGGGGCCACCATGTTGTGTCCTGAATGTAAGTTGATGATCTGTGTGACACGTGTAAATGTGCAAGGAATATGGAAATATGAACGTTGACAAGATAGTTGCCTTAAAGACCTTGTGCGTAAGAGAGAGGTTGAATATCGTGTGATCAGTAAGAAATCAAGGGTCGAAGACTTCATAAATGCTTTGTTTTGTTTCACAGTTTCCTTGAGGCTACCGAGGAATATTAATAGAGATTCGAGCTGTGTGGGACCACTATGCTGTGACAATGGTGTCGACCCGATTAAAGTTGAATAAGATTTCAAGATCATCGAGGATGTTTTGTCACATCGTCAGGGCTGTATTTTTGTGTTTAAATGGGAATGTTGACAGTGTAAAACTTCGGGGGCTCAAACTTTAAGGAGTTTGAGATTTGAACAACTACACGAGTCAAAGTAATTAAGAGTTGTTGATTGCGTGATTGATCAATGCCTAGGTAAGTGATCTTGACAAGAGATGGATTTTATGAAGTTAGTTTGGGTTAGAGTATCGTGCTAACTATGTGGGGGTGATCAAGGATCGCAAGTGATGGTCGTGTAAGGGAGCACCGATACTAGCTCTATACAATACCAATACTCAATTTATCTGGTGTTGGTACTGATTGGTTAGTACTGGTACCCGTGTGTTTGCCAGTTAAGCTTAGAGTTAAAAATTGATTCGTTTTGGAAGTCATGGGAATTAGTTTCTGATTATGATTAAGGGGACACGGTATTGTGATTGGATTTGGTTCTAATTGGTCCTTATGGGCTTTGAGATCTTGTTGTGAGTGCTTTTGAGAAAAAAGATATATCAAGGTAAGAGATTCTCCCTTTATAGTACAGTGGTCAGTATACGATGAATTTTGAGAGCGACTGTTGGTACCAAGCTTTCGTCACATGTTCAGGAAACATTGTGGAGTCGCATGCTGAGATTGTTATAAGTGTTTGACTTGCCATCGATTGAGAGTCAAACATTGAATTTCTCAGAGTTGTTGTGATGCTTCGATGTTCCTCAGTGGAAATTGAATAGATGATCGTGGAACTTGTGAAGGATTATTAAGGCACAGTTTTGATGGGATTTCTTTGAGTAATGATATAGTCCTTGGCATACACCGTTTGATATTTTCGGCAAAGGTGAGGTCCAAATTTGAAAATCTGCTTAGATTGTTTGTGATTGGGTTGTGCGACAATGTGGTGTGTACATGTTACCTTTTGGCACGAGATTAAAGGTTTGTGATGGAATCTTATCCTTTGATGGGATTCCTATGTGATGACAGATCCGATGGTACAGATGACGTGTTCCCAAACACGTTATAGTTGAGAGTGTAAGATTCTTGCATGAGCCGAGCTAGTGAGATAAGCTTTAGTTATCGATAAGAGTTACCATGTAAAGTTTAAGGTAAGCTCTTAGGGCAAGTGGGGACGTTATTCTTTTTCTGAAGTCTTGCACCGAACAAGTAATTTTTAAATTGCGAGGCCGTTAGGGGTTAGAGACTCTTTCGAGGAGTCACCACAAGAAAAATTATTCATTTTGGCTGCAGTGGTTGTTTAACATCTTGTTCTTTTTAGATTGTACGCTGTTGTGGAAGGATTTTTGTGCGCAACAAATCTTTTGCGTGCTATAAGATTCTTTGTTGACGTATTTGTATAATGGTTTTATCAGGGTACTATTGGATTTCGCTTTCCATTTATGATGTACCAGGCAAGGATGAAATTCTTTTCAGAGAAGAATCAGTTGAGACTATGATTGTAACATTCGAGGACAATGTTATTTCTGATAAGTGTTGAGATCAAAGTAGCACAACGGGTTATATTTGAAGACCTTGAAGAGTTAAGAAGTTTTTGTATCTTTCTTGTTTTGCTAGTACAAATTTCGAGGACGAAATTTCTTTTAAGGAGGGGAGAGTTGTAACGACCCGAATCTTGGGCTTTGCAAAATTGGGCCTCGAACCCAATTTATTGGGCCTTATGTTGGAAAGCCCAAAGCAAGGATAATTGGATTTGGGCTTTGTGATGATTAAAAAGATATTATGTGAGGAGTAAATAAAAAAGAAAAGAAAATAAGGGTGTTTTTAAATAAAAGGTGGCTGATTTGATGAGGAGAGAGGAGAAAAAATAAATGGGATATTTTGGGGGAGAGAGAGAAAGGAGGAAAAGAGAGAAAAAGTTAAGAGGAGAAAATTTGAACCTCGATCTACGACTGTCGGAGGCACCGTGCACGACACTGTCGGCACTATTAGAAATGTCTCATCGAGATGAGTCTAATGGTGGTTGTTGTGTTGCCGTCTGAATCACCGTTCATTAGAGTTAAGAAGAGAAAGTTTTAGAGGAAGCTCATTCAGCATGTTTTCGGTCGTCACCGTCGCAAGCGGAGGACACTATTAGAACCAGCAGCCGGAGAACAATAGGACTGGAGCTCGCCGCTGCTGTCCGACCATCGAAAGAGGGCTCACGCACCGCCCCTACGGGTGGGCGTGTACTTGGCCAGGCAGGTGCACCACACGATCTCTAAATGCTTTATGAGCATCATAAGTGTAATTGCCTTGAATGTTAGTGGTTGCAAATTAGGAGATAAGTAATAAGCATGTGTTGATGATAGTTCAAGGCTTGGTAATTATTGAGATGCTTGATGAGCTTGAGAATGTTCGAGTCTGTTATGAACTTTAGAGATCGTGTAGGATTGTTTGAATATCCGTATGATTATCTGATTGTATGATTGGTTGACTGATTGATATATGATGATGTCTCTTGTATTAGTTGAATAAATTAATATGTTCGATTTAATATTGGTAAGAGACAATACTGATAAATATTCTATTAAATGATTAAAAATTAGTAATTAATATTAAATGATTTAAATGCGCTAGCAACAAACCATAATGACTTCCATAAGCTTTAGGGGTAGTATAGGGCCCCGTAATTAGTATTGATGTTGACAGGCTTAATGGCCTATACTGGTAGTTAAAGACAGGAGTTATAATAACGAACTAATACCGGTAAATACTAGGTAAATTGCTTATGAAACTAGAAATCAACACTAATTGGTTTAAAGGCTAGTTGGAGATGGAAATTGACGAATATGTTTAACAAAGCGATTATTACCATACTCAATGGGGTAATGTGGATTGATGGAAATAATTGATAGGAATGAATTGTATACTCATCCATAAAATATAACAACTCGATAATGCTTGATTGGTTGTAATAGCAATAATAGGGACCCATGGTGGGTCGTATGATCTTATGTGCCAGGTAGAACACATGTATGGATCCTTGGTGGATCATATGTAGTTGTGCCATGTGCGGCACTTGATTGGTTATGATTCTTTGTTTGGTGGGATCCGGATACCCAGAGTTGGGTTTGCAACACTTTAAAGACTTCCGAATGGAGGATCTCGATGTTGTGGGATGCGACCTCATTCGAAGATGCTTGATTAGAGATCTCGAGCATGGATGTAGGATCCCAATGCTTTGTGGACGCGGGCCTCATCCCTACGAGTGTAGGATCTCGATGTTGTGTGGATGCGAGCCTCGCTCGGAGCGTAGGATCCTGATGCTGTATAGACGCGGGCCTCACTCTAGAATGTACGATCCCGATGTTGTGTGGATACGGGCGTCGCTCTAGGTTTGTTGTATGACTTGTGTGTTTTTGCTCGGGTGATATTGTGAGATCCCGAGTATGTTTGGGCCTTGTGGGCCATGTATGATGTTTTGCTTAGTTAAGAGCATGTATTTAGGCGGCTAGCGGTAGCGCAACATGTTTATTTATCTCTTCTTATTGCTTGTACTAGCTTGCATGCTTATGTTTATGATTAGCATGAAGTATAGTAGAGTAGATGTGTACCACTAAGCTTTGTAAGCTCAATGCTCGAAATTGTTGTTTTCGTGCATAAGTTGATCGCGGGATAGAGGAGCACTATTTGCATAGGATTCCAGGAAGCGACGTTGTCAGAGTATGATACTTGTATTTAGTGGGCTATGTATTCATAGAACCTTACGTGTATGAGTATGTAATTTTTATTTTGAATTTATATTAATCACGTCAAATATTTAAAATTTTATTTAATTGGAGCTCATTTGTAACATTTAATCGTATATACATTTATTTTTTAATCGTGGGCTTTAAATGTTTTTGAAAAGCATTTTATTTGGGCTAAACTAAATTGAGTAATTTTATGATTTTGGTTTGGGCTTGAGGCCCAAATGTGACATTGGGTCGAGAGTGTTACAGCAACTTTGAATCAATGGGGTATTGGAGAATAATTTAAAGTCAGTTATCTAAATTTAGGTTTGACTGAGGTGTGCTTATTTTAATTTTCCCATAATTTTCTATTTTTCTATTATGACTGTGCGTTAGTGTTGCATTTTTTATGTTTGTTTGTGTTAGTTGACTTACCATTTCTAGTTTTGTCTATATTTAACATTGATTGATTATTGATAGATTTTGTCCATATATTATCACTTTTACTATATAGTTGACTTTCCTTTTAACTATAGAATTCTTTGTATATATTGGTGTCTAAAGTTGTAACCTAAACATACGAAATACAACAAAATTTTCTCTATTGTTCTGTTGATTTACATAGTATCAGTAGCAAGGTTTTTTTCTGATCTCTTTTTTTGTGAGGATTCATCAATTCCTTCTTGTATGATTATTTTTTGTGCCTCTATTTTTTGAGGTTGTGCCTCTGTATTTGAGGTTGTGTTACTATTTTTTTCTCTCGTTCTTGAATCTGTAATTCAAGATGGCTGAAAACTCTAATTTACGTGCTGCTGTTAGAACTACTGTGAAGTTCAATGGTAGAAATTATACTTTTTGGTCGCAAGAGTTACGTACCTTCCTTGGTACTTAAGGACGTAATCATCTTCTTGTTAAAAATGATAATAGAGACTATGGATTCCAAATTTGCAGTCTGGATTTAGTCTGATTGTGCAGTAAAAACGTGGGTGTTGAATTCTTTTGAACCAAAAATTGCTGCCTCTGTTTGGATGGTTTCAACTGCTAAAAAGATGTGGGATTTCGTCAAGGAGATGTTTTCAAATGATGGTAACAGTTCTCGAATTTTCTCTTTGTTTCAACAACTTGTGGATAACAAACAAGGTGGGAAGTCCCTCCTGAATTTTTTGCTGTCTATAGAGGAATTATCAATCAATTTTGTTAATTGCATCCTCTCTCTATATATAGAAACTAAAAAAGTTCAATTAGAAAATCTCTTTGTTTGTGGATTTCTTATGAATTTGACTAACCAATACAATACTCTTAAAAGTCAACTACCTGGAGAAAGTGCCATACCCACCCTTCAAGCTGCATTATCTCGCTTGCAATCAAACTCTTTAACTGTATCATCCCTATCTGTTACTCTTGAACATTTTGCAATGGTAGTATAGGGGCATGAAAACAATAATAGAAAAAGTAGAAGACGTGATAGAAAATGTGGATTTTGTGGAAAGGGAAGTCATATTGAAGATGTGTGTTGGGACAAACATGGTAAACCTGAATAGGCTACCAAATGTACCAAACGCAAAACACTCGTACAAAAACTACTGTTCAATTCTCTTCAGCTGGTTTTGTTTCTTCAGTTGGATCTGGGGATATTATTCAGATTTCTAAAGTAGAGTATGAACGGTTAATTCACTCGCAACCTAATTCCACCGCCTCTCATACTCTCTTAATAGGTATCGATGCACTTGCAACTATTTCTAGTAATTCTTGGCTAATAGATTTCATTGCATCAAATCACATGACTGGTGATCAACATCAATTTCAGAATTTTACCTATTACTATTATCGATGGGTCTGTTTCTAATTCCTCTGGTTTTGGTGTTGTTCATACCCTTTCTCTTACTCTTAATAAAGTCTTACATGTTCCCAAATTATCGTTTAACCTTCTTTAAGTGAATCAAATAAAAAAGCTTTAAATTGTTTAGTAACCTTCTTTCCTACTCATTGTATTTTTCATGATCTTTAGACGAATACATTAATTGGACACGGATCTGAATCATGAGGGGTTTATTATATTAATTCTTTTGTTCCCGCTATTGATGGTGGTGTGTCTCCACATGATTGACATTGTAGTTTAGGTCATCCTAGTTTTTCCAAGCTAAATAAAATAGTACATTTTGTTAAGTCTTCCTCTTTAATAAATTGTGATGCATGTTAGTTAGGAAAACATAACATAGCGTCATTTTCATCTAAAGAGAGTCAAAGTTTAAGTCCTTTTGATCTAGTTTACTCTGATATATGGGGGCCTTGTTGTTATCCTACTTTATCTGGTCATAAGTATTTTATTACTTTTGTGGATGATTATTCTCGAATAACTTGGATTTATTTGTTAAAAGACAAGTCTTTTGCCCTTGATGTATTTCAAGCCTTTTATAATGAAATAAATACTCAATTTTCTACCAAAGTTCGTGTTTTGTGATCTGATAATGCTTTGGAATATATGAAAATTGACTTCTCAAATTTCTGTTCTGCTCATGGTATTATTCACCAAACATCTTGTGCTCATACTCCCCAACAAAATGGTGTCGCAGAACGCAAAAACTGACATCTTATTGATGTTGCTTGTACTATTATGATTCAAATGAATGTGCCCAAATACCTTTGGACTGATGTTGTTCTCACTGTTGAATTTCCCATTAATAGGACACCATCTTCTACTCTTGGAGGTAACATTCCTTTTCAATACATTTTCCAAATTCTCCACTATTTTCTCCATCTCCACGAATTTTTGGGTGTGTTTGCTTTGTTAATTTATTAGAAACTAGCATGGATAAGTTGTCTCCTAGAGCTGTTCGTTGTATTTTTAGGGTTATTCTCGAGCTCAAAAAGACTATAAATGTTATGATCCAGTGTCCAAAAGAAAATTTGTTTCGGTTGATGTCACTTTTTTGAGTCAGAATCATATTTCCAAAACTCTAAAGTCAAAGAGCCAGTCCTCCTCCTTACCACCGTAACACTGTTTTCCGTCAAGCCTTTACAAGTTTACACAAGAATAAATAAGATGCACATTCCTCATGCCTCAGGACCAACTCATTCAATGCATTCTACTCATAATCCTAATGAGTTGCCAATCGCTCTCCGAAAAGGTAAAGGTTCTTGTACCCAACATTCTATTGGTAAAGTTGTTTCCTTTAATCATATTGGTTCTGATTTTAGATGTTTAGCTTTATCTTTGTCCTCCATATCTATTCCTAAGAATTTTATAGAGGCAATTCAAGATTTTAATAGGAAACAAGCCATGTATGAGGAGATGTCAACTCTTCTCAATAGACATACATGGGATTTGGTATCTTTACCTAACGGATCTTAACATGTTGATCGTCGTTGGGTATTTACAGTCAAATACAATCCTAATGGCTCTATTGATCGATATAAAGCCCGACTGGTTGCCAAAGAATACAAACAAACACCAGGCATCGAATTCTTTAAAACTTTTTCACCTGTTGCTAGGTTGAATTCTATTCGTGTGCTCTTTTCAGTTGCAATCAATTTTGATTGGCCACTATATCAACTAGATGTCAAGATTGCGTTTCTTTATGGAGACTTGAATGAGGACGTTTATATGGAGCAACCATCTGACTTTGTTGCTCAAAGGGAGACACACTTGATATGTAAGCTCAACAAGACTATTTATGGATTAAAGCAGAGTCCTACAACTTAGTTTGATAAGTTCAGTCAAGTTGTCTTTGCAGCAGGATTCAAGCAAAGTCAAGTTGATCATTTGATTTTTGTTAAACATAGTTTAGTGGGAATTATAATTCTTATTGTTTATGTTGATGATATACTCTTATCAGGTAGTGATGTAACTGGAATTGGAAAAACCAGAAAACACTTGCAAAACAATTTGTCACCAAAAATCTTGGTCAGTTAAGGTACTTTTTTGGTATTGAAGTTGCCCGTGGTAAAGAAGGTGTAGTATTGTCTCCAAGAAAGTATGCAATTGATCTATTACAAGAAGCAGGTTTACTTGGTGCAAAACTATTGGATACACCGATGGACCATAATCCTGACTTGTAGAAAGAGGATGACGACTTTGAAAACTATAGACAATACATAAGACATGCTGGAAAACTTATTTACTTAACAGTTACTAGACCGGACATTATGCATGCTAAAAATGGTCATTGGGAGGCTACTTGCAACATTTTAAGATATATAAAGAAATCTCCCGGAAAATGGTTATGGTTCAAAACTAACAATCATGTAAAATTAGTTGGTTGTTCTGATGCTAGCTATGCCGGTGACAAAAGTGATAGAAAATCTACAACAGGTTATGTGGGTGGAAATCTAGTAACATGAAAAGGTAAGAAACAAAAAGTTGTATCAAGATCTAGTGCTGAAGCAAAATATCGTGCCATGGCTCAAACAACAAATGAGTTGTTTTGGTTGAAAGCTCTCCTCAATGATTTCAGAATCCCCTATTACGATCCTACTCCTATGCATTGTGATAATCATGCTGCAATTCATATTGCAAGCAATCCTGTTTTTCACGAACGGATGAAGCACATTGAAGGTGATTGCCATTTTGTGAGAAATGTTGATACTGATAAGAAGATCTGCACTCCTTTTACAGCTTCAAGGGTTCAAATTGCTGATATGTTCACTAAAGGAATTAAGAAGGAAGATTTCCATATATTAAGTGACAAGCTTTGCATGATAGACATCTATGCTCCGGCTTTAGGGGGAGTGTTGGTTGACTTACCATTTCTAGTTTTGTCTATATTTAACATTGATTGATTATTGACAGATTTTGTCCATATATTACCACTTTTACTATATAGTTGACTTTTCTTTTAACTATATAATTTTTTGTATATATAGGTCTCTAAAGTTGTAACCTAAACATAAGAAATACAACAGATTTTTCTCTATTGTTCTGTTGATTTACAGTTTGTTATGGTGTAAAGCCTATTTATCAGCTTATGTTTCTTTCATTCAAAGTAGCGAATAATACAACAATTTCAATCCTTCTAAGTTTATCTCTTTTTCTTGTCTAAAACAGAGTTTATTTTAGTCTTTATCCCTACAGACAAAGAGCCAATCGGAACCAGTAAGGATGGTAAAAGTGTGTTTTTAAGGATATTTGGCTATCTACAGAAGAAGAAGTTGAGGTAGACACCTTAAAATTTGCAAAAAAAATGTTAACTATCATGCGTATAAGTATGATAATTTACTAGAGCTTCTATATTGTTTAGGCTGTTCAATCCAGTGCCTTGCCTAATATGTTCAAAAGTACTTGTGAGGCTATTACAAAGGGAAATCCCATGTGGAATCAGCTGTCGGTGCCTTCTTTAATGTTAAAGTCTACCTCTACCACAGTTTCTTGTATTCTTGTCAGTTCTACAATACAAAATTGTTGGTTATGATTGTTATGACGTACGATTTAATCAGCACCAAATATTTACTAGTTGGTCTGTACTTTTAGAGGTATAAAGATGCTGGACACAACATCATTGTTTTGGCCGGAACCGAGTATGGAAGTGGTTGCTCCCGAGATTGTGCTGCGAATGAGCCAATGCTACTGGTAAGTCTTATTGGTGTACTCTTTGGGTAACTATGTCACTTCGTTCTTTTTATTTTTTCCAAGCGTTACATTCAGAGTACGGGTGTACTCAAGAGAAACACCAAAAAATGAAGCATACTTGTATTAAACCCATACATGTATTTAAACTGTTCTCCAAATCCAAAAAGTAACATACAGTTGAGTAAATTTTTGTATAAACACAATAGGGGTAAAAGCAGTAATTGCCAGAAGTTATAAGAGCGGTTTAATTTGGTAAGAATGGGCATCATTTCCCTTTGTTTCAAATATGGGGAGGATGTGGCCGGCGGCGCGGTGAACGGCGACCTGCGGAAGGAGAATTTAGCTGAAGTTTATGGTCAAATTGATATTAATCTAAAGTTTATGATTCAAATTAATATTTTATTTAAAATTTAATGTCAAATTAATATTTTGTTGTCTAAAGTTAGTGGTCAAATTAAAATCAAAACATTTTGACTAACGTGTCACATGTTTATACTAACGGGAGTTAACGACTTAGAGAACAAAATGTTATAAATCGATATCGTAAGTGATCAAAACATAACGTTCTTTAATATTGATGACCAAAATCAAACAGATCAAATCTAAAAGGACTAACAATGTATTTTAGCCAAAGAAAAAACGCGCAAAAAATTTGAGTTTCAACCGCTGCTTCTGTTTCATTAATTGAGTTTCAACGGCTAGTTCGGTTTTGCAAGTTTATAATTGTAGTTTCAACGGCAAGTTGCTTTCTTTTGTACAATTTCAATTGATTGAGTTTTACAAATTGTTTCGAATCCTATTGATTTTCATTCCTGCCGCTTTGTCGCATATTTTCTTGGTTAGAGTAGAATTGCTATTGATTTTTTGGAGTTACAAGGAATCCGCCATTGTTTCCCTGCTGGGTTTTACAATCCGAGGAAGGAAGGCTGGACATCTTTTTCAAGGATCAACTAAACTGGTAATGTTTCTTTGAATTTAGGGTTCCCTAGTATTTCTTTTCTTCTTCTTGATCCCCCAATTATCGGTTGAAAACATGGGTTTCAGTTACAACGCTAGAGGACTGCAATTTTACTCCTTTTTTAATTTAGGGTTCCCTATTCTGATATTTCTTTTTTTCCCCACTTCTTGATTTCCCCCCAATCATCTGTTGAAAACAGGGTTCCAGTTACAACGCCATAGGACTGCAATTTTACTTTATTCACTGCTCGTGGGTAAATCATTGTTATCGGTGTCTTTCACAATGGGAAAGGATATAGTGCTTGGAGATGAGGTGAAAAGGCCTCAACTTTCAGATGACTTCCTTCTGCTTTCGAAGCTTGGTATTTTCACTGAAGAAAGCATGCCAGACAATTTGGAAATGGAACAAGACTCTGCATTGATGTTTCATGTTTCTGAATTTTTAGATGGTCCTCTGCTTTCTATCAATGCAACATCCACGGAGAGGCCTCAACTTTCAGACGAAACTTCTCTTGTTTCGATGCTTACCATTTTCACGGAAGAAAGCATGTCAGACAATTTGGAAATGGAACATGATTCTGCATTTATGTTTCATGTTTCTGAATTTTTGGATGCTTGCTATTTTCACGGAAGAGAGTTTGGAAATGGAAGATGAGTTGCTTTTTCATGCTTCCGATTTTCTGCGTTCTCTCAATGCTGCATCCACGGAGCTTCCCCAATTTTCAGACGATTGTATCTTCTCAATGCTCAATGTTTTCCCCGAAGATAGCAACAGCAGTGTTTGACACCTAGCACGAGAATCAAGTGGATCATGACTTGTTGCTTTTTGTCCTTGATTAGTATAGTTGCTTCTTATTATCATCACCATCTCACATCTGTTGTTATTTTCCAGAATATTGAATCATTCTTTTGTTATATCTTTATGTTAATAACAGCAGCTCCTTACATGTTTTAAGTTTATTATTAGTGGTGCTACTCTAACCCAACAGAAAACTATACATTCATGCATGGTGTTCTTTCGTTAGAATTACTGACGAGAAATGGAAACAATCAGCATATTGTTGTCAAACACCCTTCCTCTTGATCCATAACCATAACCTTGTTTCTTACATGCCACAATCTCCATTGTTGATTTTGTCCTGACAATACTATAGGGACCCTAATACAATCAAAATCCAATTTCAAACTAAGTTATGAAACTAGATATACCCCTGTACATAAAGTAAACAATTAAGCATATAGTTGTGGGCTGGAAAGCGAATCAAATATCTGGTGTTGTTCCTGAAGCTCTTGGCCAACCGAAGAATCTTACCATTTTTGCTGTGAAGTGAACCAAACATATGGTGATGTTCCTTCACCACTTTTTAATCTCTCTAATATTAGAGTTCTTGATGTTGGGGAAAACAACTTTCATGGCAATGAATGTGTTAACAGCAAGCATGAGCCTATTGGCAAGAACGAAGCAGAGGAGGCACCAAAAAGATTAAATTTCTTTGTTAAAGCAAGCTTTACTGAATCGAGTAGCTCAGATTACAGATCCGTTCTTTGAGAAGCTTCGGACGAGAATCGAAGATTAACCAAACTTTCAACGAGAGCAGCAATAATGAACATGGGTGCTGTTGCTGTTGCTGTTGTTGAGCTTTCTTCTATAAGAGAAAACCTGCTTTCAACTAGATCAATAAGAACAAGAGGTTAATTATACATTCAATCGTAAAACTTTACTTCTTTTAATTGCAAATTCAATTTAAACTCAGACCATTTTGAATATTTAATTATGTATTTGAGCTGCAAGTGCTGGTTGATCATTGCTTGAACTGAAGTTAGTCCAATGGCTTGTAAAATGACTATCATTTCCTCTAGCTTCAGTTACTGTGTTGCATTGATGATGACACGTCGTCAACAATATTTTTTTTACAAATATTAATTCTAATCTTACTTAGAGGGGAAAGGTGAGACTCTAAGGAATGAAGGAAGGAAAAGGGCGTTCTAGTGGGTCTAAAACTCATGACCTAAAGGAATGTGAAGGAACAAAAGTGAACAGCTTGGCCAACCAGCCAAAGGTGCTTCCCCATCAACAATGAACTTAAAAGAATAACTTAATACCCATTAAACCATAAAAAATGAAAAAAATAACAAGTTAAAAGTAGTTTAAATAATTGCAACTGGTTATCTAAAGGCCTAATGACATTTTGACCCTTAAATTTTTCAGAAAAAGTACATTTTACTCAAAAGATTTCATCTCTTTTAACCCTTAAATTTTTATTTGTCATTTTGAGCCATCTGATAGAAAATGTAATAAATTTGTTAAGTTTACGTCAGTTATTTTTAATACTTTTTACATTTTTAAATATCTTATTAATTTTAAGTATTGTTTATGATTTTTTTATTTTTTACGTAAAATTACAAAGCAGTTAGCATAAACATTGATAAAAATAAAAAAATGTTAGCTTAACATATATGTTACTTTGACAAAAAAAAAGCTTGAGGGTCAAAAAAGTCACTAGACCTTCACAATGAATATTTACAATTAATATAAGGTCACATGCAATAGGATTTAAATTCAAAAATAAATTTATATCGACAACCCATATATAATCTGATTGTAAAAATTATATTGAAACACACAATATTTAAACCTAATTGCTAAACTTAATCAAATAAATTTTACAAAATTTTAGCTTTTTTCCCAATTAAATTAGCGTTACTAAGTTCAATTAAAAAATTAGTGTTACTAAGTCGGTGGATATATGGTTCTTTATCCTTTTATTTTAAAATAAAAATATTTTTTATTAAGTATAGATATTTATATTCTCAAAGAAAATGCCGAGATTCGAACCCGTATAAGATGAAAGAACATTGTTGGTGAAACTATGTTATTTCCTGCACGAACATAGCTTTCAATCTGGGTTGAAATGTCAAGATCGAAACTACCAAAATTTGCACAGCTGATAAACCCGCCAACTGTTGAATATTGTAATACAATAGAAAATCCCAATATTGAACAAGCAAAATAAATAATAGAGAGAATACATCAAATTTACAAGGTTCAAAAAAATATCGTCTACTCCTCAGGAACCACCACCGGACGATAACTTTACTATTACCAAAATGATACACACAAATGAATTCCTCAAAAATTCCCAAATATTACAAATGGGAGATGGTTGGGATGTTGGGATTTTAACTCAGATTTGAAGCTACATTCGTATGGAAAATAACTCGGTTTCCCCAACAATTGATATCAGAGCTTTGGTGAAGGTTATCTTAGTTGCTGTAAAAAAGTGTGATATTGTGACACTGAATGTCTAGTAAAGTTCTGGTTAAGAAAGACTTGGTATTTAAGTGATTTGTGTGATCCACCTCTCTTTCCTACGAACTTACATGGTGCGCTATTCTTAGTATTTATTTCATGTTATTGACTATTGTTTGTTGCCATGGCAAAAGATGGGTCAAATGGTGCATGAAGCTCTTCCATTGTATAGATGAAGAGGATAATATTAAATGCAAGCTTCTCGGTAGAGTTGTTCGATGAATTATGTCATTTCAACATGTGACAAGGATAGGTGCTATACTCTATTTCAACAGGGTCTAGACATTTCCATTAAGGAAGAAAAACTCACAGATATGGTGGAGAAAGATAAGAGACAATCAATCGTATGTCGTACAGTACGATTCAATCTTATCTGTTCAGGGAGTAGAAGTATGGTTACAAGAACGAGACTTCTGCAAGCAAACTTTAGAAATTATTGGAGGAAAAGTTCCTGAAAAAAAGCTTTCAGAATCGTTTTCACGTGTAAAAAATTGTTCATATTTGACTAACAACCAGACACTAGTATGAATGAACATATCATTCTTTTTAATGAGTTAGTTCATGTAAAGGATGAAGTAACCTTCAAAGAAGTAACTGTTGCTTTGTATACTTACGAGCATAGAAAGAAAAGCAAAATAGAGATCAAGTAAAATGCAGCGAGGGCCATGGTGGTCAGAGGTCGCTCGAAAAGCCAAAAGCCAAAAAGGAGGGAGAGATTAAAGTCAAAGTCTAATTTTGTGAAAAATAAATGTGTCTTTTGTCATGAAAAAAGTTCGAAGTTGAAGAAGAAAGAAAAAGTGTAACATCCCTTTTCCTGTATTTATCACTAAATACGAGTATGTGATGTTACTAACCCATTTTAAATCTTATTATTTTATTTTCTTTAGAAAACTGGCAACCTGCCCTACTTTACTTAAAAATTTATAAATTTTTTTATAGTTATCGAAAATTCATTCTGAAATTTTCTAATTAAAATAGATTCATTAACCTTTCTAACCATATAAATTATTAGCCTAAATTCATCATACAAAAATTCAAATAAATTCCTAAATTCACGTCACAGCCTCAAAAATACTGAAATTCTACTACCCTGTTTTTGACCCTCCATTGAATAAAAATTCATAACTTTCTACATACAACTCGAAATTAGTCACCGTTAATTTTGTGAGAAACTAGACAAAATTTGTAGATCATGCATATAAGATTCATTGTCTAATTCCAATCGTGGAATTTATGCTGATTTTTCAAACACACTTCCTGTACATACATTTCTGGACAGATTTTTAATCTTTCTATCTTAGGAACCATATTGACTAAAACTTAGTTCATTTTCATTTATAAACATAATAGGACTTACTAGTATCATCATATACATTATAGTAACTATTAACCAATCACATTTGGTGATAAGTTACTACAACCCCATTAGTTATACATGTCATCTAGTACATTTCCAAAAGAAAGGATGGATGTCATTACATTACTATGAGTATGGAGATATACCTCCCAAAATATGAAAGTGATGCTCGGCTACTCTTCCCTCAAAGCTCCTTTAAAACCTACGCATGCAAGTCATCATACGCTAAGCATATACTTAGTGAGACAATAACATTTAATTCAAATGCAATTTAACATAGGTATCAATATATAAAATAACAATGCATATGACCTACCATTTTATGCATATTAGAATATATGACATGATATTTGTATAATAACATATTATATGGTATTAACCCTGATTCTTACCAATACCGTTTCCATATTCATCATCGAGCTTTCAAGCCTTTTTATCTTGTTTTTCAATTCATTTAGCCCAAGTATTGTATTAAGGAAAATTTTCTACACGAGTCATCCTCCCTATACTTACTTAAGTATAGTATATTTTGTGCACTTTACTGGAAGTGCTTAACACCGAAGTCCTTTTGTATACTTAATGGAGTATACAATTAATAATTATTTTGCACTTTACCTGAAGTGCTTATAATACATTGCACTCTACCGGGAGTGCTAAAATGTTTATACAGCTGTTTATGACTCTATGGATATCCAACTATACTTTTAATTTCCTATCTCATACTTTGGGCTTTATGTAAATCATAATCTCATACATAGCAACATATATATATATATATATATTAAGCAATTCATACGCAAAATAATATTCTATGAATAAGTAGTGATCCATGCATGAAACTTTCAATTCTTGACATATTTTTAACATGTCAATTATATGATGAATGATATAAAGATCATGCTATACATGCATTGCACTCACCTTGACAGTTACAAAATTATAATTTATACTAGCCTCACTAAGCAAAGTTGCACTTTCTATCTTCTTTCTTCACTCGTTCTTTCTCGAACTCGATTGTTATCTGTGGGTACATTAAATACATAACAAAAGCAACCTTAAGTACATGTACAACCCTTACTAATACTTGTACATGCCAAGATGGAAAACCTAACATTTTCAACTAAATACTTCTTTGCAATCACAATACTTCCAAACTTTAATCTCATCTCAAAATACACATTGCAACCAAGAGTTTGTAATTTCACTTTAAACCCTAATTTCTCTGTCTTAGGATTTATAATCTAAAACTTGGAAACTTTCACATTTCATCTCATAATTCAAAAATTTTAATACTAAAATGATCCTTGTATCATAGCAACCAATATAACTATGATTCTTGAATATTTCCAAAATTTCTTACATATTTACTCAATTTACAAAATTCACAAAATAGTCCTAAAATGATGTTTTCTTCATTCTAACCACATAATTCAACTTAGAAAACATCATTCTAATTATTTCCCTCATCAAATAAATTTTTGCAAGATTTACCCTAATTTTTCTTCTTATAGCCGAAATGGTCCCTATAGGTTTTCCAAGAAGTTTTCATCATTTCAAGCATCTAAACAACACTACAACACCATTTCCAACTTGATTGAACCTTAAAACATGAAAACTAAACATGTTCTTCAACCACCCTGAACTTAAATCTCAACTTAGAGACATGGAAACTAAGCAAAACTTATACCAAAAGATAGAGTATTCAATGGAGATCACTTTCCTATCTCATGTCTCTATCCAAAAATCAAACAAATCAAGCCAAAAGTTGAATTGAAAATTTCTTACCTAGACCCCTTGAAGTTTCGGCACTTGAGAGAAAAGATGAACAAGGATTTTCTAATTTTTCTTTCTTTTGTTTTATGCCAAATGTCTTCAAATTTGGCTTTATAAAAATAAAAATCTCTAAAATAGTCAAATGACTATTTTACCCTTTAGTTATAACCAATCACAAGCCCACACCTATATTTTTATCCTCTTCCACCATCAACTTTTATTAAAAAGTATAGGTGAAATGACTAAAATGCCATTAATGAATCTTTATATCCTCCAAAATGCCATTCCATCACCTATATAAATTATGAATAGAATCAAATCTAAATCGATTAAAAACGATTCAAAACTTCAATGCTATGTTCTTTGAGTCTTCCTAAGACTTCCTTCAAATTTTCATAAAATTCCGAGCTCATACGATTACCCGAATTATACTTAAACTTTAAACGTAATTTCAAATAATAGAAACATCAGATCAAACCATAGTTTTTATATTTGATCCACACCATTAGATGATCTATCTGTTTATGGAATAAAAATAATTATTGGGAAAATTACCATGTTGGTCCTTGAACTTTTCTCAACTTTTCACTTTTGTCACCAAACTTTAAAACTTTACATTTTAGTCACTGAACTAAAACCACTAACTCTTGATTATGTACTTTTTGGTCACTATTCCAATAATGGGATATTACAATTCTCTCCCCTAAAAAAATTCGACCTCAAATTTTTAGAACGTACCTGGATTAAACAAATGCGGGTACTATTCTTTCATCTATTCTTCAGTTTCCCAGGTGGCTTCTTCCACTTTGTGATTTTTCCAGAGCACCTTAACCAATGGAATCGATTTGTTTCTCAATTTCTTCACCCCACGAGCTAGAATTTTTACTGGTTTTTCTTCAAATGTCAAATCAGGTTGCATCTCAACTTCTGCAGGTGAAATGACATGTGAAGGATCCAACCTATATTTGCGAAGCATTGACAAATGAAAAACATTATGAATCTTGCTCATTTCTGGTGGTAAAGCCAGTTGATACGCCACCGGTCCAACTCTTTTCAAGATTTCATACGGACCAATGAATCTAGGACTATGCTTCCATTTTCTTCCAAATCTCATTATTTTCTTCCATGGTGAAACTTTCAAAAATACCTTGTCTCCTACCTGGTATTCAATATCTTTTCTTTTTAAATCTGAATAAGCCTTTTGTCTATCAGAAGTTGCCCTCAGATTATCTCGAATTATCTTTACTTTTCCTTCAACTTCTTGAATCAAGCCAGGCCCAATAATCTTGCGGTCTTCGAACTCAAACCAATTTAATGGTGTCCAGCATTTTCTTCCATATAAAGCTTCATACGGTGCCATTTTGATGCTTGACTGATAACTGTTGTTATACACAAATTCATCCAATGGTAAGTACTTTTCCCACGAACCTGCAAACTCAATGACACACGCTCTAAGCATATCTTCCAAAATCTGAATTATTCTCTCTGATTGTCCATCAGTTTGCGAGTGGAAGGCAGTACTAAAATTCAATCTAGTACCTAATGCTTCCTGTAGTGCTTTCCAGAATCTAGAAGTAAACATGGGATCTCTGTCAGACACAATGGAAATAGGAACTCCATGTAGTCTAACAATATCCCGAATATAAAACTTTGCATATTTACTCAAAGAGAAATCAGTTCTGGCTGACAAGAAATGTGCTGATTTGGTTAATCGATCCACGATCACCCAGATTGAGTCTTTCCTACTTGGTGCTAATGGTAATCCAGTTACAAGGTCCATAGTCACTTTTTCCCATTTCCATTCTGGAATAGCGATTGGTGGAAGTAACCCTGATGGCACTTGATGTTCTTTTTTGACTTGTTGACAAGTTAAACATTTAGAAACGAATTTCGTTATAGCTCTTTTCATTCCTGGCCACCAAAAATGGCTCTTCAAATCCTGATACATTTTATTTCTTCCCGGGTGTATCGTTAAAGGACTATAATATACTTCTGTAAAGATTTCCTTTTTCAATTCCTCATCTTCAGGAATATAAGCACGTCCTTTATAATGTAAACATCCATTGGACTTCACCTCGAAATCTGAAGATTCTCCCCTTTCAAATTCTTTTTTCTTTTCTAAACAATTTTTATCTTTTTCTTGTGATTCTTTAATTTTGTCTATCAAAGTAGACCTGATGTTCAGCTCATCAAGTAAAGCACCATTATCCAATATTGATAATGTAAACATCTTTTGGCTAAGTGCATATGCTACCACATTAGCCTTTCTCGGGTGATAATCTATAATTGCATCATAATCCTTAATTAGCTCGATCCATCGCCTTTGTCTTAGATTCAACTCTTTCTGTGTTAAAATATATTTCAGGCTTTTGTGGTCTGTGTATATATAACATTTTTCACCATATAAGTAGTGGCGCAAAATTTTTAAAGCAAAGACAACCGCAACTAATTCCAAATCGTGAATATGATAGTTCCTCTCATGAGTTTTAAGCTGCCTAGAAGCATAAGCCACCACTTTCCCATCTTGCATAAGTATTTAGCCCAAACCATTATGTGATGCATCACTATACACCATAAAATTCTTACCCGATTCAGGTTGAACTAACACTGGAGCTTCTGTCAAGATTTTCTTCAATCTTTAAAAGCTTTTTGGCATTCTTTAGTCCATATAAAAGGTACATTCTTCCTAAGCAATTTGGTAATAGGTGCAGTAATCATCGAGAAATCTTTCACGAACCGGCGGTAATATCCGGCAAAACCAAGAAAACTTCTAACCTCTATAACATTTTTAGGAGGTTTCCACTCCATGATAGCTTGAATTTTTTGAGGATCAACCTGAATTCCTTCAGTCGATATAATATATCCAAGAAATGTCACCTTAGAAAGCCAAAACTCACATTTAGATAGTTTGGTATATAACTTCTTCTCCCTCAAGATCTGAAGAACTATTCTGAGATGAACATCATGATCCTCCTTGGTTTTAGAATAAACCAAGATATCATCTATGAATACCACTACGAACTGGTCCAGGTATGGCTGAAAAATTCGGTTCATCAAATCCATAAATGCTGCTGGGGCATTAGTTAATCCAAACGGCATCACCATGAACTCGTAATGACCATAACGAGTCCTGAAAGCCATCTTTGGAATATCCTGCTCTTTAATCTTCAATTGACGATAGCCCGATCGAAGATCAATCTTAGAGAACACTGCTGCCCCTTTAATTGATCAGAAAGATCATCAATGGATATTTATTCTTTATCGTCACCTTATTAAGTTGACGATAATCAATACACAATCTCATTGATCCATCTTTCTTCTTTACAAATAATACAGGTGCTCCCCATGGTGATATACTTGGCTGTATAAAACCTCGATTATGCAATTCTTATAGTTGTGATTTAAGTTCCCTCAGTTCAGCAAGTGCCATACGATACGATGCAATTGATATAGGTGTTGTACCGGGTAAAACATCAATTCCAAATTCTACCTCTCTGTCTAGAGGTAATCCCGATAATTCTTCTGGGAATACCTCTGGAAATTCCTATACCATAGGTATATCTTCTATTTTCACTCCCTGCTTCAAGGTATCCATTTCAGGAGTTGGGTCTATTTCACAACCATCCATCAACATTTCATTTGCATCAACAGCCAAAATAACATCACTACGGTGTTCAGCTTCTCCCCCACAAATATTATTCGTGATCCATCTGGTGCCTTTAAAATTAATCTTTTTAATCGGCACTCCACCATAGCATCATATACAAATAACCAATCCATCCCCAATATTATTTCGAACTCACAAAATGGTAATTCCATAAGGTCAGCGGGGAAATCCACACTTTGAATTTTAATAGGGCACTAACGGCAAATCCTCTTGACCTTAGCACTCTGGCCTATTGGATTGGTTGCTACTACCTCACTCGTAATTAGTTCTACTGGAATGTTTCTTTCTAGTATGATTCTAGAACTAATATATGAATGAGTGGATCCAGGATCAATTAATACAAAAATAGGTTTATCAAAGAGTTCAAGCATACCTGATATCACAGATCAAACAATACAAGAGAAAAGAAAAAGAAAAAGAAAGAGAGAAAAAAGAAAATATTGTATATACTTCACACACAGATCAAACAATACAAGATCAAGACTTCAACTGTAAGAAATAAGTAAGAGATACATAAAGAATCCACAATTTTGAAGATTTGTATAGAAGCTTGAATTGAAGCCAAGTCAAGACAAGTTGGCCCGAAGATTGCCAATTTTGAAAAGGGAACCGACCTTTAGGGTAAAAACCCAAAAATGGGCGGTCTAGAGCTATCCATAAAATAAAAAGGAAAGAGTAGTCTGCCTGAGCATGTTGGCATCAATATCTAACCAAAATACATGATCTGAAGATACAAAAGAAGAAAGTGAACTCTAGGGTGAAAACCCAAAGATGGGCAGTCTAGAGAAATAAAAAAAGAACATTTCATCTAGGCATACCAATTAGAAGAATTCCCAGAAATGTACATAATCCTTCATTCAAGGAACTTTGGAGGATCAATCACTTTTTACTGAAAATAAGCATCCATAGTAGCGTGAGGCCAAATGTCGGCAGCCATAGTAGCGTGAGGCCAGATGACGGTGGCCAAAGTAGTGTAAAGCCGGATATTAAGTCCTTCAGGCCATTAGTAAGACCTTCGGGCATGATGATAAGAGTGATTGATCCTCCAAAGTTCCTTGAATGAAGGATTATGTACATTTCTGGGAATTCTTCTAATTGGTATGCCTAGATGAAATGTTCTTTTTTTATTTCTCTAGACTGCCCACCTTTGGGTTTTCACCCTAGAGTTCACTTTCTTCTTCTGTATCTTCAGATCATGTATTTTGGTTAGATATTGATGCCAACATGCTCAGGCAGACTACTCTTTCCTTTTTATTTTATGGATAGCTCTAGACCGCCCATTTTTGGGTTTTTACCCTAAAGGTCGGTTCCCTTTTCAAAATTGGCAATCTTCGGGCCAACTTGTCTTGACTTGGCTTCAATTCAAGCTTCTATACAAATCTTCAAAATTGTGGATTCTTTATGTATCTCTTACTTATTTCTTACAGTTGAAGTCTTGATCTTGTATTGTTTGATCTGTGTGTGAAGTATATACAATATCTTCAAAATTGTGGATTCTTTATGTATCTCTTACTTATTTCTTATAGTTGAAGTCTTGATCTTGTATTGTTTGATCTGTGTGAAGTATATACAAAATTGTGGATTCTTTATGTAGCTCTAGACCGCCCATTTTTCTTTTTTCTCTCTTTCTTTTTCTTTTTCTTTTCTCTTTTCTCTTTTTTTCTCTTCTAAGGGAATTCAACCCATCACAGTCCTTTGTCTCAAGGATAATGATGGTGCATACAACAGAACCCCGAGTTACTCGGCATAGTCATGATTTGAATATACCACTCATGTAGTTACTCCACTTTTGACTTAAAAGAAAGATGGAGCATACAACCACCTTCTGAGCTTTTCACTACAGCGGAGTGCCCCAAAAAATTCTACTCATTTCTCTCTTTTTAAACATCTTATCTAGGAATACCTTTTTGTAAACCCAAATAGTGGAGTGTAATCTCTCTTTTTCTTTTTTTTCTTTTTCTGTTTCCTTCTTTCTTTTCTCTTTTTTAGACTGCCCATTTTGGGTTTTTAGCCTAGAGTCTCTTTCCTCTTATTCGAGTCTGTGGATGTATTCTCGAATCAAACTGTATCTATACCAGACATTGTCGCTTGTTCCCGCTTGAACGTAATCAATTCTACTCAGCTCTTCTAAACTTGTGCCTATCGAATGGTAGAGTCTTCATGTATCTTCTTCTTACACTATTTAACTTAGTGTACTCACTCTTGATTGCTTCGGCCTTCTGATTGCCATTTCTTATGTTGATTGGTTTACTTTCTGAGCATAAACTTGTCTTCATCCATTTTTATCTGGTAGTTCTATGGCCTTCTTGTCCAATCTATCTGGTTTCATCTCTTTCTCTTAGTAAAGTGAAAGAATACCATTCGTCCTTCCATTCATAGATGTCCTGAGAAAGCCTTCAGGGGGTAAAGTTTTAGGGTTAACTTTCGATTCAAATATCTTAAACGACAAGTGCCTCGGAAGGAAAATTCCTAAAATGGAAACTGCTCATTGTCTAAACACTCGTTTTGTTCCTTTGTTGACCTAAGTGGATTAACGGATACTCACATTTGCAATATCCTCGCAACTTTCAATTTCTTCTAAATATAAGCAACTTAGAGTTGATTTTCGAATTTGAACCACATATATTCTTGCATTTGAGATTCAAGGACCTGGTATAGAAATGATATATACATATGTCCATTCAAAAAAATGTGTATGTGTGTATGGAAAATCAAAAACTACCTCATAACAATGAATGAAATGTTTAAAGAATCGAAGAATGCAAATATGCTTTCCAAATGGAAATGTGAAAAAATATATGTTTGAGAGTTTTTTTTCAAAACATTAAGAATTTCTTTGTGAACTGATGGGAAAACCATAGGGACCTTCGGACTACCTTCCGAGTACTAACTCATTCCGACCCTTTCAATGTAGTGTAGGCTTAGCATTTTCTTATTTTTCTTTGCTGGATCAATTCTTGCGTTAGGACTCCCTCGCCAACCAGCTTCTGGATTTCTTGGTGCCATGCTCCAATGCCCCCACATAAAACTCATATGCACTATTCAGGTCAAAGTTGTGGGCAAATGTGTCAGGTGTAATATTCATCGGCCTTGGGGTGAGCTGCTAACCTTCGACCAAATGAGAAAATATGTCTGAAACGAGTACCCCAAATATTTTCAGACTTGCTTGATGAATTTCCTTCAGTGATTCAGAGGGATTATTAGACCTCTTTCTCTTACCGTTTTGAGAATCTTGAAAGTGGTACCCATTTATCTCTTTCTTTTCTTCTACTCCTAGGTAGGTCTGATCTTTAAACTTAGGTCCCGGAGTGCATGTTCGATTCTCTCTCCGACTGTCATGAAGTCATCAAAGCTGGCCTTCATTTTCCTGAGCATCTTATCAAAGAAGAAATATGAAATGTGGCATGAAACATGGAAGTCACTTTCCTCTTCGTCTACAGGAGGCTGCACTTGGGTCGCTAAACACAGCCACCTCAAAGCATATTCCTTGAAGCCTTCATCAGGTTTCATCTTCGTACCTTGGAGATACTGACGACTTGGTGCCAGGCCCAAAGCATAATTATATTGGCCCAAAAAGGCATCAGATAAGTCTCCCCACGACTGAACTTGGTCTCTAATCAAACAGTTATACCATATCACGGTGGGTCCTGCTAGACTACCGTGGAAGCAGTGGAACATTAATTTTTCATTCTCAATGCAACCCTCCATCTTTTTGCAGAACATGGTCAGGTGAATCTTGGGGCATCTTGTTCTGTCATCATGCGCAAATCTGGGAATATTTGAAATCCGAAGGAATGACCAAATTAGGGTTCAAACAGAGTTTTCTTGCATCGAAGACATCAAACTTCTTCTCTCTTTTTTCGCGAGCCCATCTTCTAACTGCTCAAATCTTAATTTTGAGTGTGTTCAATTCTTTTATTCACGATAAAACTCTAATTGGTCTTTGGATTACTCCCCAAAAATTTCATGCAAGGTAATGATAATATTATGTAAAATATGTCACGACTGTACAGTGTGATGCAATGCAATGCATCAATGCAAATGCGGTGTTGATTCTCGAACAGTCCTTAAAAGACTTTCATTCAATAGAAAAATGTCTGGTTGCAAGAAACTAATAATGAATTACAGGTAACAGTTAGCTTCCTTCTGGAGATCTTGACTTCGAGAAGAAAAGCTCGTGCTCCACATCTTGATGTCGTATTCAGGATGATAGGGACCTTTTCTTCTCCTCTTAAGGTACTCTATAGACTTGTAACGCCATGATCTTCATGCTATGGCTTCTAAAAACATTGACAAGTATAGGCATAATGCAGACAAGAGTTTCTTCTTCGGTTGATCTGGGTACAAACAAACCAATCTTCGAATAATGCATCTAAATAGGGTTGGATCCTAGTGGTCCAAAGGGGGTTTATTTAAAGTCTTTAAAACTTTTGGGTTTACATTAAAATTCTCAAAGATCATTTGGTTTAAAGATTTCCCCTTTTTTATTATCAAAAAGTTTTAACTTACTTAGAAAATGAAACTTTTAAGGTTTTTTTTTTGAAAATTTTAGGAGGGAAAAGAATTCGAAACACCATAATAATATTTTCGATTTTTTAATGAGTTAAATTAAAATCTTTGAGATTTTTACAATGGTTTAAATGTGAAGATTTTAAAATTAGTGTTCTGTAGTCCCCACTGGATCCTCTGCGCCGCACGTGCCTTACTATCGGACCGTCTTCTTTCTCGATTGGTCTTTGCTCGGCCTAACTTGATACTGTAATATTGTCGTTTAAAGCAGACTTTTTTTCTATTTTGAAAGCCTTTTAAATGAACCGTTCTTGAATCAACACCAAGTCATGATATGCAAAATGAATGCAAATAAAGGCATTGATTCCGCTGGTAATCACCCTTTAGAACGACTTTCATAGGAATTAAAGGGTCCAGATTATGGAGCCAAAAATGAAGACTTCTACAGATATGCCCCTCAATATGTTTTTGGGTCGCACTCAAGGAAATGAAAGTCTCGGTTAAAATCGCTGGTACCGGGTTCGCCTTTCGCTTCATGCATTCAAACAGATCCAAGATGGCTACGTCGATGTTTCCAAGAACCTTCGAGAAAATGATCAAACCTTATATCCCTAAAGAGAACATGTCCATCTTCATCACCTCATCTGGGTGTGCAGGTATGATGTCTCGGATACACTCCCATACACAGGCTAGGCTGTCTCATCGACTCTAAATCAGGTCGTTGACCCAATCGTCACTTATCCCGGCAAAGGTTTTGGGCTTCAATGGATAGTTCTAGTTCTTTGGCGGCTTCGTATAGATCCAATCTTTTTAAACATTCTTCTTGTTGAGCAAGGCTGTGTACTCTTCTACCGTAGGTATCATGTCATGTCTGTTGAAAGTGAAGCAGCAAAAAGCAAGGTTTCAGAACTGAAAAAAATGGCTCGACGCAAAGGCTGATTAACCTGAACATACATTAAATGTGTTATGTCGCCATAAGTATCAAAATATAAGTCTTGTAGTCGTCAATCTCATCCTTCCCAAATCTCTTTAAGCTCCCATAGATCATTCTATTGTAGGTTCTTATATGTATATCCTGGCATTATGCCCTCACTCGGCAAACTGTTACCTTGGGCCCATTGGTTGACTTCTGACCAATGTCTGACGACTGAGTTGATATCATCCTTCTTGAGATACCTTTTTATCCATGATGAAAGATTTCTGATCGGGCAAACCACTTGAACCAACACCTTTTATGTCATGCAATGCTAATGCAACAAAAGTATATGTAAAGTAAAAATAAAATAAAACAAAAAAAGAAATGAGTTAGTACCGAATAAAATTAATAGATACATAAAAAAAAGTGAAGTAGATAAGGCACCAAGCAGAGCAATCCTATTTATCCCGTCTAAAACACCTAAGTTATCCGCATGGCTCTAAAAGGATGGGCTTTCTATATTCTCTACATGCAGTTTTGGTGCTAAGAGGTACTCGAATTGCCTTTACTGTCCCCTACTAAGAGTAGCAATGCCTCTGGTCATCACCCATTATAGGCTCCTTTCAACCGGGTTCAATTCAGGGGGACCCATTCGCTTATACCCCTACGAAGGAACGATATCCTCACAAAAGCATAAGGTACTCGAGCCTCGAAGGTACTTTGCTAGGCCCATACGGAGGAACGATATCCATACGAAAGCACTAGCGTTTCCCCCACTTAAAAGGACGGGTTTATATGCCAAATTTTAAATTCGTTAAAATAAACACGCAATTATAACCAAATGTTAATTTAATAGTCACTTTAATCCAAAATTTCCGATATTAGTAAAGCGATAATTATTTAAAAAGCTCGACTCTCTTTTATTTTTTAAAACAAAAAAAATGTCCCCAGCGGAGTCGCCATCTGTAGCAATATCCCTTTTATGAGCGTTTCGCTAAAAAACGGGTTTTAAGGTGTTTGGGTATTTTAAGAAATGTCTTCCATTGGGGTTTTAGAAAAAAACCATATTATTTTAAAAATGGAGTTGCCACCAGCCACTAAGGTAGGCCGGACACCATCAAACCATAGATTTTTAAAAAAATAGGGTTCGAGAGTCGGTTATGGATGAGGAAGGATTAGAACCCCCACACCGCCCAAAAATTGGTACTTTAATAATTACCGCTTTATTAATATTAAACTTTCTGGATTAAAGTGACGATTAAATTAAAATTTGATTATAAGTGCGAGTAGATTTTAAAGGCCATGTTATTCAAGAGTAAACCGAAAGACCACCATCACTACGCTTGATACTGGCCACATTTACGCTCGAATAAAAGGGCACCGCATTGTCAATAATATATCCGAAATGCAACTTAAAACATGGCAAATACAAATAAATACAACGCTATAAAAATATAAATAAATACTAACATAATAAAATACTAATCTAATATAAATAAAATGCTAATCTGAAACATACATACATAAATATTAATCTAACACATAAATAAAAACAAATCTAACATACTAATATAAATATTAATCTAAAACATTCATAAATATTAATCTAATACATAAATAAAAACAAATATAACATAAATAAAATACTAATCTAAAACATAAATAAATACAAAACATAAAATACTAATATAAAACATACCAACTAAAAATAGGAACAAAATTAAACAATATTTTATTAAATCAAACAAAATAATAAAAATATACCTAACTAGGAGCCCGAACTCTGACTGACTCCCACCAAGATCTACCATGATCCCTTCAAAAATTAACTAGATCGGATCCAAAATAGGACCCCAATCAAACTGTTTAGGACCGAGGGCATTGCCCTGGTCCTTGGCTACCCGATAGCATGGCTCTCTTATTTGGGCATGCCACTGTCGGCTCTCTTTGCTGCCAAATTGGTCTCATGCCTCATATTTATAGGCAGGTGGGGGGGGGGGCTTGAGGATGACGTGGAGCACTAAGCTCCACGCACTGATTGCCTTCTTTTTTTTACACTTTAATCAACCTTTTTTACACCATTTTTTATTTTAAAGTTAATAATATTACTATTACAATAATACTAAAATATTAAAACCCGCACAAAAATGAGTGATTATAAAGAGGATTCTCTCAATTCAATTTTCTCTATTCACAATGTTAAAATTCATGAGTACAACAATAATAATTACTACTCCCTCCGTCCCATTCAATATGTCCCTTTTGCGTTTTAAAATTGTTCCACTTAAAATGTTTCATTGAAAAAATCAACAACTTTTAAAAGGCATATTTCTTTTTATACCCCTTTTTAAGTTTCTCAACAAAATAAAATTTAATTTTTTAAGGATAAAATTGTTGTTTCAATTATTTTACATCATCTTTCTTACACAGATTTTTTTTAAACTACGTGAAAAGACGTTTTTTATGGGACGGAAAGAGTATAATTTTTCTCAACGCTGATAGATAAACTAAAAAATCTGCTCACATCGTTTCATGAGTACAACAATAAATTCGGTGGACAACATAGTTTGGGCATTTAAAAAAAAAGAATGCCCATTATTGTGATCGATACTTATTTTATCACAGTTTCTATAAACTATAATAATAATTAGAATCACAATCGTAGTTATAAAATATTTTTAAAAGGATTAGATCTATAGCACACATGTAGTCACTGGTTTTATACGACACGTTAACGAAAACCTAGTTAAAAACTACTGGTCCATTGTAAAATATTTGACTCAATTACATAAATATTAAAAACAATTCATAATTTACTATTTTATAATTTTTGATATCTTTAAATTTTATTTAACTTTTTTAATTTGTAATAGTATTTTTTATTTCTATTATTTTAATAAATTTTTATATTTTTAATATTTAGACTTTTAAATATTTATTTTTCATTAAAGATTTAATAAGTCCACAATTTTTCTAAAAAAATCAATTAAATCCTCTTCATGTCATCATCACATGTGGATCATCATGTCAACGTCATTAACAGTCATATTAATATTGTAACGGTGAACAACAGTTTTTATCGCTAAAGAATTTAATTGATAAAATTCACGATTTTGAGTGTCTAATTAAGTGCTTTTTTAGAATAACTAAATTAATTGTTTCATGTTTAAGGAGTATAATAATCCTTGAGCCTTAGAAAATAGCATGAACAAATTAACGAGTCAAAAGTGGTTTAAATAATTGCAATTGATTTTCTGAAGTCTTAATGACATTTTGGTCCTTAAACTTTTCAGAAAAAATATGTTACTCTTTAAATTTTTTCATCTCTTTTGGCCCTTAAAATTTTAATTTTTTTAAAGTGAAAAAAATAATGAATTTGTTAAATTGACGTTAGTTATTTTGATATATTGCCATTTTTTACGTTTCATTGTAACTTTTATTAATTTTATTGTTCTTAATAATTTAGATTTATTTTATATATTTTTACAATTTCAAATATTTTATTATTTTTAAGTATTAATTTTTTACTTAAAATTACAAAATAATTGGCATCAACATTGTCAAAAAAAGATAAAGTTACCTTAACATATAGTTACTTTTTTCAATCAATTGGTTCATTTGACAAAAATATAAAGATTTTAAAATCAAATAGACGAAAAATATTTAAAGATTAAAATGATTTTTTTTTTAAATGGAGGGCCAAAAATATCATTAGGTCTTCTAAATAAAAAACCGTTATAAATTGCAATTAATAATCAAGGCCAGTTCACATGCAATAGGATTTAGACCGAAAATAAATTTAGACAGGAAATTCTCATATAACATAATTATAAGGTTATATTTTGATACACAAGTTGTGTAAAAAAAAATTATACAACCCTTTTAAAAAATTTAAAACCTAAATTCCAAAGCACTCTAAAACCTAAGCCTTAAACTCTAAATCCTAAACTCTAAATTCTAACCATAAACCTTAAATTATGCATCTTACACACTAATCTCTTAAACCCTAAACCTTAACCTAAAACTCAAAACTCTAAAATTGAAAGGCCTATATAAACTAAAGTTTAAACTAAAAATATTATTCGTAAATTGTACAATGTTAATGAGTTTAATTGTTACATATAATTAATTAATTCACATTTATAGTACGATAAATATCCGCGATAAAGAAAATCAAGTTAGTAAAATAACTAATATAAACTGGTCTAGACCTAAGTTATACGTATTTGTTTTATTTTGTTGATTTGACATTAGTTTGCTTGATATGAGAGGTATATTTTGAAATGGGAATAACTACATGTATCAACGTATCCAGAAACATTATATATTATATACTATATAATATATAATATATATGGTAGATAAATGAGGTGGTTAAATTATTTGGTATATATGAGGTTAAAATTTTAAATTATATAGTATATAGTATATTTAATGTATAAATGTGGTCGTTCTCTTTTCTTTTTCTCTAGCATTATTCTATTTAGTTTTTTTACACTATTGACGTGTGACGGAGACATTAATTTTATGCTGGTTGTTGATCGTTGGTAATATTTTTTATTTTTATTTTTAGTTCTCTATAAGAACCTCTTTTGTCTTAGATTCTTCATTTGTCTTAGATTCCTCATTTTTGCGCATCTTGCTGCGTTTATTTCCTCTGCGTTTGTGACACATTTTTTTCTGTCTTGTGACTTGATTCTCTTCTACCTTCTTTGTGGTAATTTTACATTCGCGTAGCTATCATTATGGCGCATTTCCCTAATCAGGGAAGGTCGATTGTTTAGTATGATTAGATCATCTTTTGTGTTATTTTGCTGACGTAATCAAAATTATTAGTGAAACAGATTTGCAAGATTGATTATGTCCATTATATTTCCTACGTCACTACATGAGTGTCTATTTGGATAGAGACAAGAAGATTTTGATGATGGTAGTTGGGGTTTTAAGGAAATTGAATGTCATGTTCAATGAAATTTTTTGTTTTTCTTCACGTCCTTTCAATTTTTAGGATTTATTTTTTTCTGTACAAATTCTTGATGGACTTAGTTTCTAAATTTTTCTTTATATTTAGGGTGTGTTATATTGTACCTTTTTTATCTTTAATGAAATCGACTCTTGTTTCAATAATAATTATTATTATTATTTAAATATGACAGATAATTTCCCAACTCCTCTTATTAAACTCAAAAATTTTCATTAGTGTAGTAAATAGTAATTTTAACTTTTTTATACAGTGCAAAAAATAAAATTTAATACTAAATAAACAAATATATTCGGTGGCAAAGTCACATTTATGGTTAGAGTGTCCGTTGATAAACTTTTTAAAAATATATATATTTTATAAATTTTATATAAAATGTTAAAAATATTATGAATATTTATCTATATGTATGTCTATCATGATAAGAATTTTATCTAGAAGATTTGATTTATTTTATCAGTAGAAATATTATCTTCATTAATTAGAGTTTCAGGTGTTATGTACTTTTTATGCCTTTAAATAGATGAATTGATGAATACATTATACATACTTCAATATTCAGAATAAATACAAATCTCCCTTTTTCTCTCATCTCCTTGTTCTTTTATTCTTGTTCTTTGTTCTTCTTTATTTTATTCACACATGTTATCAGTACGAGTTTGCTCGAAAGATTTTGGTGCTCTTCGTTCGAATCTCAAATGAGTTACTGAAAAAATTTGATTATACGTTGAAACGAAGATAAGTTTTTTCCCATCATTTTTTTAATTACTGATTGCCTTTATCTTGATGTTTTAATTTGATCTTTAATTTTGAAAAAGCATGGTGGCATGTTTTGAAGGTATGAGCGAGCCACGGATTTTGAAGCACCTCATGAAAGCAGTCATTCACCATGGCCTAAACATATTGCTGCTGCTATTGAATCCAAAGAGCGTAGATTCGTTGAGATACAAATAAAAATACATAAATATCAAGTCATGTTAATTCCACGGTCCGTATCAAAGCTTATGGCCCTTGCATTGTCTTCTAATCAACAATGTCGTTGCTTTGCATCAAAGGCGAGAGCAGGTTATGCGACATTATGGAGATAAGGGTCGCAATGCGTAGCCATTCATTTATGACTTCCCTTGTTCTCAACTCTCAACCAATGCTTAAAAAGGCTTTTATTATGGGGTAAGAAAACAATGATCGTAGACTTACTAATATATTTTTATAATTAAATATCAATATTTGTTTATGATATTTTATTAAAGGATAGTTGGTATTTTAACCATGTTTTGAGTTTTACATAATATATTTAAATGATTTGGAGTAAGAAACATTGCATAAAGAGATTAGGAGAAGTTGTTTTGGTCATTTGCTATGTCTCCATCGTCCTCAAGAGGAAAATCAATATCGGTAAATTCTACTTTTATTTTTATTCTTTAAATTACGTTTTTAAAGTGTGATAAATCATGGTGATTTTAAATCTACAAGAAGACTGTTATGAAATCTATATTTGCTCGAAAGCAATAATTCTTCTGCGTCGAAAAACTCGACTATAGACTTCTCACAAGTTCAAGTTACAAAAATTCATCTTGATCCAAGAATTTTTGTGGGAGGTATTCCCTGAAGTGAATGCAAACATCATGTTTATTCCATGAGATTATTGGATTTGTTTCATTCCTTAAAGTAAATGCAAACATGATAAATCTTTTTTCAATTAGTGAATATAACTCAAATATTATTCAAATTACTTCACAACTGAAGTTATATGAACAGAGTATCACTGATGAGGATATGTTAGAAAAACATACTACTTTTTATGCAAATAATGTTGTCTTGTAGACACAATATCGTAAAAAATGTTTTGAATGCCTACTGGCTCCACTCCATTCCCTAAAGTGAATGTGAGGTTATATAGCGGAAAGAATAAAGTCCACATTAACACTTGTGGTCGCGGTTGAGACCATGAATATAGACATGGAAAAGATGGTCATTTTAAGAATATCTTTACCCACTAGCAGTGAGGTTATAAGGAAGACAAGAGTGATAAAGATCATTCTAAGGAAGTGAAATCATTTTTATAACCAATGTGATGTTATATACCATTGGTCTCGTACTTGTCGTACACTAAAAACATCAACAATCATTGAATGATAAAGGAAAGAAAATAGACGCAAATTTTGTTTGCGAAAATGATGAATATGATATTGGTCCAACTCATTTGGACGTATGAACTAAGCCAATGTTATCAATTGACATATGAACTAACCCAATGTGGATATAAGTTCTGGTAGTGAAAAAGTCAGTTGAAAGCTATAGAAGAGCTATATATTGTTACCAAAACGAGAATAATTTTATTGAAAGCTCCGGAAGAGCTAAATATATTCCTATTTAAAGGAACAATTTTTGGTGGACAATGTATTATCAAGTTTTAAAGAAACTTATATTTCAAAATCTGTATTACACATGTATAGAGAGATTGAATCACGTATTATGGTAAACCAGAAGTTTACAAATTCAGACACACACACGCATATATATATAGTTGGCATGATCGGCTAGACCATCCTGATCAATAAAGATACGTAAATTATTGAGATTTACATGCAGATTTATTAAAAGAACATGGAGTTCTTATGGTGCTTGTTCTCAAAGGAATTAATTAAATTCCAATTACTAAAAGAACTCGAAGTTCTTGTGTTGCTCGTTCTCTAAGAATTTATTAAGATCCCATTTACCAAAAGAACTTAAAGTTCTTGTACTAAAGTTGAGACTGCATGTCTTTCATATCTGAATGAAATATGAGCCCATATATCCAGGGGCGGCTCCAGGAATTTAAGTTTGGTGGTTTACCTATTTACCTTATTTAGAGGTTTAAGGCTTCGAAATCCCTCCAAACAATCAATCTAACTACAAAAGACTAAATAGGCATCAAAAAATGTATTTTGTTAAAGAAATCTTTCTACTTGAAAAAAGAATTAAAAAAAGTAATAACAGTCTCCAATTGATAAAAGTGACAAGAATGTTTAATTGATAAAGGGATGAGTAGAGAAATTCGGGATCAACCATTTTTTCTTGTCAAATAGAATGTTTAAAGAGATAAGTGTGATATCGTGAAAGTTCTTCTGAGTTTCAAAGACAAAGGTTATCAAAAGTTCGAGCATTTGAGGATTGACCCAAATGTAATTTTTGTAGCAATAATTTTTTAAAGTATGAAGGGTGACCTAAATGTAACCTTACTCATAATTAAGTGACCGAAATGTAACATTACCCATATTTGAGTGACTCAAATGTAACCTTACCCATATTTGAGTGACTCAAATGTAACTTTTAAAATTTGAATGATCCAAATGTAATATTACCCATAATTGAGTGACCTCCATTGTAGTTTACCCCAAAAATTAATGGTGGGTCACGTGACCCACCAGGTACCAACATACATTCATCCCATGCATATATCTATAAATGTGGAAATTTATGAATTTAGTGGATGCATCTACATATGTTTTTATCAATTTACAACCAGAAGTTTGTGAGATTGATTAGAAAAAGATTCAGATTATGCTATTAGAATATTCATCTTACAAAAGCTAGTGGGTTTATAATTAGGCTATATCAGTTGAAATAACTATTACAAAGCCTATTGATTATGAACAAAACAATTTAACAAAATTTTAATTGGATGCCTCCTCTTTAATAGCTAAACTATGAGAACAAAACATTTATTTTTTATATGGTATTTCACATATAGAAACACTTATATGCATCAAGCCAACGAGATATAATAAACTCCCCGTTATGAGTGGTTTTTGGTCAGAAGCCATACATTTCCCATTTTAGATTTTTAAAAGTGTGATATATAGTTGAATTGCTCCACCGCAACTCACAAAATGGGTAAATAAAAAGGATTAAGAATATATATTGAGTATAAGTCTCCTTTTATGTTTAAATTCTTAAAGATTAATTGGATAATCAATTAATGACATGATTTTTCTCAACATAAGGCGGACATAATAATCGGCTGGATAAAGGAAAATGAATTACATAATCTAGATCCTCGTATATGAACCAGGAGTTCATAAGATAATTCATTTTATTACATGTCAACTACTAGACATATTTACTGACCTAATGAGAGTAATCAGGTCTCATATACCAGTTGAAAATGCTCTAAATTTAAATTACATGTTAGAGCGAATGGATGTAAATCTTGCCTGAAGCATGATAGTTAAAATTGGTTCCAATAATCAAAATTCTCATAAATAAAAAGTAATATGAGATGATCATATAATGGAGACGAGTGCTCCTCAAGAAAAGATTGAAATCTAGAAGAGTTTCAGCCACCTAAAATAAAGATTGAAATCTTAAAGAGATCTTGATGAGTTATGTCAATACGAGAAAAAAATGAAACCAAAAAAAGTTGTCGACAACAATTTTACATAGAATACTTCTATAGAAGTAAAGAAAGAAAACAAGGATCTTGTATAGAAATCTATAGATGTTGAAATGATTGGCCAACATAGAAAGACACTTTGAACTTCCAAAAGTGAAGTTTTTGGACCAGTAGTCCAAACACCTAAAGGTGTAATGCAAGTAGGTTACAAATAAATAGTTGTGAGATATAAATACGACTTGAATTATGATTTATGAAAAATTTTAATTACTTCATTGTGGATGCAATTAATTTGGCAGTTATGAAATATTTTATATGCGTCTAATTTGGAAATTTTTGAGGAATTTTATTCAGATATGTCTCCTTGAATATTTATATTTTCGAGCATTTGGTATAATCACCTTAGTGAGAACTTATTGAGGAAATACTATAAGATTGATCATATTTCCTTATGCATTTTATAAAGGAGTTTGGATTAATATTCATTATGATAATTAAATATCATTAGAACTTCTAGAGAGCTTCAAATTGGAAACTCGTGAATAGCTTTCAAAGCATTTAATTATTTAATGAAAATATTTGAGAAAAAGAATCTTGAGATAAAATTTTGTCTCGACCTAAAGATCGACCACTTAAATATGTGTTTTTGTCTATAAATGGACGTAAGCTGAAAGAATCATAAAGAAGATTCAATATGGATAAAGCATATCTATTGAGTATCCTAATGATTGTAAGATTGTTGGATATGAATAAATTTATCTTTGAAAGAAAGATAAATGAATCATTGGTCTGGAAGCACCATATATTAGTTGGTCTAGAAATACCATCTAAATGCTACAAAGATCATTACCTTTTAATCTTCAAACATTAATCGATATCTCTTCAAATCATTGTTATGCACGAGGCAAGCAAAAATGTGTTTGGCTAAGACCATTGATCTAACATATTCATAAGATATGTTATTTACTTTAACAAGATAAGATACAAGCTATCTTGTATGGAGATAATGCAAAATTTATATCTCGATCTAAAGGTGGATACATTAAAGATGACAAAATGAAACATATTACTCCAAAGTTTCATCCATCACAGTCTTTAGAAAAAAATAGTATTCAAGATTGAATATGAAAATTTAAAGATCTTATGTGATGTTTTTATGAGGGAGAGTAAATACGCGTTGCACTCTTTTTCCCTTAACCAAGGTTTTGTCCCAATGGATTTTCCTGGTAAGGTTTTTAATGAGGCAACATGTTGTGCGTATCAAAGATGTGTGTACTCTTTTTCCTTCACTAAAGAAAATTTTCCCCACTAGGTTTTTATCTTTGTAAGGTTTTAACGAGGCACATTATCTTCATAGACATCCAAGGGGGAGTGTTATGAATATTTATTTATAAGGATGTCTATCATGATAAGAACTTTATCTAGGAGATTTGATTTACTTTATCAGTAGAAATATCATCTCATTAATTAGAGTTTCATGTATTATGTACTTATTATGCCTATAAATAAATGATTTGATGAAGGCATTGTACACACTTCCATATTCAGAATAAATTCAAATCTATCTTTTTCTCTCATCTTCTTGTTCTTTGTTCTTCTTTATTTTATTCACAACATAAAACAAATTCGATATAACTTTAAAAATAGTTATCATCTCTTAAAGGAAATAGCCATCTATAGTTAATTATCATCTGCTTAAAAGATTTATTATGGTCAATGTTTGGTAAATAACAATTTAACTCAAAATTAGAGGTTTAAGTTAAAATTAGAGGTTTGACCTGTCAAATTCACTAATTTGAATGTTTGGTGAATAACAGATTGGAATAATAGATTAGGGTGAAATCTCTAATTTTAAAAAGTTGCTAATAGGAGCTTTTTGAAATTATAGGTTTTGATATAAGAGTTATAGAAACCATTTTACCCTTAACAATTATAAAAAATCTCCAAATAACCTAAATTTAAGATTTTCTATTTTAATTCTTCGCCCTCGCGTATTTACATTGTGACATTTGTAAACTAATATTTTTTGTTTTTTCTTTTAATTCTCACACATTTATATTTGTATTTAAATTTAATAACTAATTAAATTATATTAAAAATAATTATATAGATAATAAATTAATATATAGATCTTTCAAATATGCTTAGCAATATTATATTAAAAAAATTATTTTTTATAATCGAATTAATATTAATAGATACAAAATATTGATAAAATTAATAAATTATTCAAATACGCATCAAATATAATCATGTCCTTATATATCATTTTACTTGTTTAAATAATCAAAAACTATCAATTATCAATTCATTTTACCAAACAATTTTATACGATTAGTTAATACAATCCACTAATCAAATCAGCTAATGCAATCATATATCAACTAATGTAATTCACTATCAACTATTAGCTATCCTCTACTTACCAAACATGGCTTATATATTTTTTTTAAAATTTCACGCCTTATATTTTTTGACTCTGTTCTTTCTACATTATTTTAGAAATTGCGCCATATATTTAATAAATGCACGCACCTATTCATAGGCATGTAAACGAACCAAACGAACACGAATAAAGGTATATTTATGTTCGTTCATTTAACTTTAATCGAACAAATGAACGAACACGAACAACTAAACGAACATAATTTCTTGTTCATGTTCGTTTGTTAAGGAATGTAGCTTGTTTGTGTTCGTTCAGGTTCGTTCGTTAAAACGATAAACGAACACAAACGAACAAACATAAAAAGACATATGTGAATAAATTTAAACGAACGAACATAAAAAGACATATGAATAAATTTAAACGAACATAAACGAACCAACATATGTGAATAAATTTATTTTTTAAAATATAATATGTTTGTTATGAAAATTAATAAATATAAATGGATATATGTGAATAAATTTGAAGAAAAAAATAAACATATTACCAAACTTTCACGAACGTAAATGAAGGAACAAGCCCTTTGTTCGTGTTCGTTCATTTAATAAATAAACGAACTTCTCGTCGAACGGTTCCCTGAACGTTTGGTTCGTTTAAAGCCATACCTATTGAAGGATATCCAAGTAGGGAACAAGACAAAGAAATATAATTTAGGTTAGAACCTTTCAATTCTAGGGTTTAGAGATTTAGGTTGTGGTCTAGGGTTTAAGGGTTTAGGTTATATTATTTTAAATTTAGGGTTTATGGTTAGAATTTAAAGTTTAGGGTTTATGATTTAGAGTTTAGGATTTTAGGGTGTTAGGGTTAAGGATTTAGGCTTTAGATTTTATAGTTTTCTTTTAAAAAATGACTTTGTGGTAGATTTTATAGTTCAAATGTGAAGGGTTGTGTAATTTTTTTTACACAGCTTGTGTATCAATATATATATTATATGGGCTAGGATCCACTTATACAATGTAAAATTTAATTACTTTTACACCTCTTTGGACCATTAATGAGGGTAATAAATGACTAAGATTATTTCCTTATTTTTTCCAAGTTATAATCTTCACATTTTGCACTGTTAATCTCATCCGTTCATTTACCTTTATCCAACGGCACAAAAAAGGTGTAAAACTTGAAAGTTTTACATTGTGTAAGAGGGTCCTATATATATATATATGAGATCCAATTACATGGTGTAAAACTCATTTAGTTCTACACTAATCCATGGCCATTGGATGAGTGAAATGGATGGATGAGATTAACAATAGAAAATGTGAAGATTATCACTTGGAAAAAATAAGGAAATAATCTTAGCCATTTTATTACCATCATCCGACGGTCCAAAAAAAGTGTAAAAGTAATTGAGTTTTACACAATGTAAGTGGATCCTAACCATCATCCATCCATTTCACCCATCTAATGGCCATAAATTAGTGTAAAACTAGTTGAGTTTTAGATAGTGCAAGTGGATATATAGTTGGGTATGTTGGGTCTTGGACAAGATAATTTGTGATTCAAATATTTAATAATATTTTATTTTAAATGAAAAAATGAGTTAGAAAGAATTATTTTTATAATGGATTTTTGTAGTATCCATTCTAAATCAGCCCGTTAATAAGTTAGATATCGATGATTATAAAAAAATATTTATTAATGATTAGTAAATTTATTTACAAGGATAGTTCGGATGTCATATTGAACATGTTTTATAAAGTATATATATCACATTAGACATTTTAAAAAGTACATGTACACATTACATATTTTTATCAAAGTACAAGTACTATATTAGACATTTTATCAAAGAGAATGTACCACAATAAACATTTTTAAAGTAAAAATGACATTAAATATACTAAATGTGATATTAACCTAATTATTAATATGTATTCTAAAATAATATGATTGAATGTCATGAATTTGCTGCTTGTTGTAATCATCATCAAGCAAAAGGAAAAAGAAACAAGAAGCATAGAATGCTGAATGACTGGTTATTTATTGAATCTTTCAAAGTAAAGCTCTGCAAATACATGAAGTATATGCAAAAAGCTAGAAAAATTATTTCAAGGACTATCATCAGTAGGACTAAATAGGTTAGAGTCATCATCCCAAAGTCCTTCGTAGTAATCAACAGTTGTAGAATCACTTGGATTTCTCTTGTTACTGTGTTGTTGTTTTGCCCATCATTAAGCTCATCGACGCAACTCAATAAAGAAAATTCGGAAACAATAATGTCGTTTCCAGATTCCGATGTTGTGAATGAATCAGTAACATCCTTATCTGATGTTTCTGGTGCCGTACAACTTGAAAAGGGGTGGAAAATATATTGTTGCCGTTGAATGGCATCGGTTGTAGAGTTTGAGGAGCTCGTAGAGGGCCAACACATTGGATAATCCTAGTGGCTAACTTATTGAGTAGCAATGCCGGAGTCGAGCGTTGCCGTTTGGGTTCAGATTGTTGTGGTTTAGAACATTCTGTGTAGGTCTTCGGATCGGAGGCAATGACGGTTGTACCATCGGAGTTTTCACTAGATAAGCTGCCGCAAGTTGTCGTCGGATGTATATCTGTTCAGATAAACGTTTCTTGAGATGAGCGTGCCAATGATTTTTAATTTCGTGATCTGTTCTCCCTGAAAACTGCTTGGCTATTGTTGCCCACCTTCATGAAAATAATCAATCAATAAATTTAATTCCGATAATGTATCTTATTTTTAGAATTTTTTTAAAACTATAAAATAATCAATCAATAAATTTGATTTTGATAATTAAAATAAAATAAAATAAAATATTAGTTCAGTTTTGTTTCATCTTAAAACTATACCCACAGCTATGCACGTCATCTAGATTACTCCAGATCTATTGAATGATATGAAATAATTAAATCAATTTCCAATTATACCATGTGATGACTAAAAAAAGTATAATTTAATGATGCATTTCCAACATAAAATTACAATCTCCGCCGGTGCATGAATACATCTCATCACATTCAACAATATGTTTTTCTTGTCCCTCGAGGCTCGAGCTCGCTTTGCTTTGTTAAAAAGATGTAAAAAAAGGAAGAAAAAGAAGCAAAGAATGTTGGAGAATAAGATTATTATGATAATGGAAACCTGACCTGATGAATTGATAATGTAACAACCTAAAAATGGGCCTAGTCAGAATTCAATTCCGGCAATCGAGAAACTTTGCACCGGAAGGTCAAACTATAGTATTGACCTTTGACCAAGTGGTCAATTATTGGATTGTTGAACCTTAATTAAGTACTTTTATTGATCAAGGACTTTATTGCAAACCTTGAAAATTATCCTAGTGACTAAATTGGAAATTTTGAAAGTTTAGGGAAAAAAGTATAGAAAGTAAAGAGTTGAGGGACTAACCTTGCGATTAGCCCCTCATCAAGCCTAATCACCACATACGTAGGATTAGGAGAGTCAGTTCCTTCATTTGAAGGAAAGTTCAAAACAAATAAAATAGGAAAGAAAGAAAGAGAAAAGGCTTACCCGGTTAGTGTTGGAAGCGTACACCACTCTTCATCATCTTCTACCATTTCCTTTAGCTAAGCAAGCACTTCCATTGGAGGATAACTTAAGCTTTAATTTTCTCAAGTTCCTTAATCCTAGATTATAGACATTGATCGGGTAAGCTATAATCTCTTATTGGCCTATTGATTCCATGGTCAAATCTATGTTTAATTCCACATTCAAGAATCAAGAAACCCTAGAAATTCTCAAGGAATATCATAGCTTATTCGTTATTGTTTTTCATAGCTAATAAGTTGCTATGAATCTATTATTGATGATGAAATCCTTGTGATTTCTATTTCCTTGTAGCTCAAGAGAATCAAGGTAAAGAATCACCAAATCCATCAAACTCCAATAAGTCAAAGAATAAGGGGATTGTCTTCCGGGAGCCCTAAAAGCTTCAGGAGTATCGGTGAGTGTAGTTGGAGTCTCGGGATTGGCTAGGTGTCTTTCCCGATTTCATTGATATTGTTTATTGCATATCCATCAATGATTTCAAGGTATGGTTACATCGAAACCTCGTAGGAGGTACCATTGATAAGTTTTGGTAAGCTTATTGTATTGATATGTGAATTATTGAAACATTACATTGTCATTGATATCGATGAAACATTGAGAAATGCCATATTGATCATTGTATATTGTTATTGCTATATTGTTATTATCGCTCCCGTTATTGTTACTGTTATTGTTACTGTTATTGGCCAAAGCATTGAATCCTTAGATACGAATGGACATAGGATACAATTGGCATATCATAGAATTCATGAGCTCATTGGTTTTGAGTGGACTACGGTCATTGAGCGAAGGCTCTATTTGGCGATGTTGGCGGGATGTGTTGGTTTTGGTCTTATTGGCGATGTTGGAGGATATTGACCATTTATTGTTGGCGATGTTGGTTGGGAATTCGCGTATCCACATTCACATGTCGATCCAAGGAATTAAATAATTGAAATTATTGTTAAAACATGATTTGAGATGCATTTACATTGATATACATGTTATTGGCATACATGTTATTGTTGTTGACTACCTCACTAGGTTATATAAGCCTAACGCATCTCATTTACATGCATTTTTAGGTTAAAAGTGTATCGGAACAAGGATCGAAGCTAGGCGAGTTTTGAAGCAAGTCACACAAGCCACAAGTAATGTAAACCTAGCCTTTGAACTCCTAGTATGCAGGCGCCTAGACATGTTAGTTTAGCCCCATTTTGTATGTACATATGGTTCACCATGTTGAATGGGTGAAAATATGAAATATGGCATGTTAGTATTTTGGCAAAATTGATAAAATGGCCTAAAATGCTCTAATAAGTGAAAAATTGGTAAATGGATTTGTATTGAGATGAAATTTGACATGCATATAGATTTGATGTTTATAAGTTTGCTGGTAAAATTTGATAATCATTGGACAAGATTAAGGCCCTTAATTTAGCTAAAAACCAAACAAGAAATGCCATTACAGACACAGGCCGTACCGGTACTGATAAGCAATTTTGGGCAATGTTAACCAAGGCGTACCGGTACGGGTGATGTTTTGTACCGGTACTGACATGCTAATTTTGGTATTATAAACTAAGGCGTACCAATACTTCTTCAAAGGTACCGGTACGTCAAATCAACACTGGAATTTTATTGTAGCAAGGGTACTGGTACAGATGGTGTCGTACCGATACCATTAATGACTCAATTTGGGGATTTAGGGTTAGTGTACTGGTACGGTGATGGACCCGTACCGATACGAAAGGCATCGAATCCTCATACCGGTACAACATACTACATACCGATAATGGGTTTAGGTTCGAAAGAATTTATTTATAAGGGCGTACCAGTATGACCTCATGAGTACCGGTACCGATACATGTGAGTTAGTTAAAGTTAGTTATATGGTTTTAAAATCTTGCAAGATAGTCACTGAATTTTATGAGGCTTAATTGAAGATGTAAATGAACTATGAACTCATTGAAAATTTGTAAGTAATACACTCATGCATCGAATTCCATAATGGTAACCCTAATTATTGATAAGTCCCTGTAATTCTCAAAAATTACACTGTAATCCTTAAATTTGTATAAGTTACCAAATGATCCCCTAACTATAATTTGACTGAGTTTACATTGATCATAGTTATTCATTGCATCGAATTAACGTCTTTAATTCACTATTATAGTATAAGTCATCGAAATTAATAAACCGTTCATCGTATTGTTCACCGGTAACGCTTTCCGACCCGGATTCCTACCAGACCGGGAAAGGGGTGTTACAGATAATGTAAACATGAAGAAAACAATGGAAAAAGAATAGATAGAGAAAGCTAAAGCTAAATCAATGAATTGATTTAAAAGCAATTTTTAGCTTTACAGTGACCTCACCTATTTCCTAATTGAGCATGAAGTTTAATAATGGTTTGATCTACAGCTCCTCCCACATCTTTGAAGACCTACAAAACTAAAATTAGATCATCACTTGCACTTCCCACTTTGCATGGGTACCGGATATAAATATTCCTTACAATTATTGTTTGAGCATTCTGATGTTCGATACCCACACTGGAATTCAAATAATATAGAAAATCGGATGATATACCAGCTTTGTGGGGCAGGGAACGCCAGCCACCTTCGCCATGTTTCTGAACGTAAGAAATGAGCTTCTGGTCTTCAGCAGCAGTCCAGACTCCTTTCTTCAAACCATCTGAAGTAAACGATGGAGTTCTTCCCATTCTCAATAACTCAAACAATTAAATTGATGATATAATTATATGTATATACGTAAGTCTCTTTGTTAATTTTGTGAATCCTTCAAAAAGGGGAATGAATGGTGTGAGAAAAGGTTTGAAAATGATGGTGGGCAGGGTTTTAAATTGCGGACCGCTAACGCGATTGCGGCTGCGAAATTACAGTCGCGCCGCCGTCCGAAACCGCATTTGGTGAAATTCGTGGTGGGCAACGGAATCACGACTGTTGCGGCCTGTCGTGGACGCGAAATAACACGATTGCGGTTGTTGCGGCGATAACAGGACGCTATCCCCGTTATCAGAACAATCGCGGCACCACCTGGTGGCTGGAGATAAAAATGGGAAGGAAAAAAAAATGCAGAGCTGGAGAAGATGAAAAATAAAAAAAGGGTAAATTGCGGGTGGAGGGTTCAAATTTTAGTGATTTTTTGGAGAGACTTAAAAGTTTCACTCCGCTTACAATTTAGTCCTTTTAGATTTTTAGTTTAATTAGGATGTTTTGTTTTATTCTAATTAAGTCCTTAAATCCATAATGAAACTTCCAATTAAGCCACTAAGTCTTATTTCCTTTCAATTAAATCCTTTCATAAGTGTTGGAAAACCCTCTAAAAGTCATAAAAAGTAACTTTTATAATTATAATTATAATTATAATTATTATGTTTTATAATAATTTGTGTGAATTTTACAAATAATAACAATGAAAACGAATAATTTGACCAAACATTGAAAACCTATCTCATATATGGATTTTTAATTATTTTATTTATAAAAGTTTTCAAACTTATTAAATATGTTGAATGTTTAATATTTCTTATTTTATTTTTGTTATAGTTAATACAATATTTTTGAGAAATTTGTAAATAAATATAATAATAATTAATGATTGTAAAAGTTGTGTTCTCATACTAATAAAAATTCATAAACATTACAAAATATTCTAAAAGTCATTAAAAGTTACTTTTTTATATTTACACTTACATTTATTATATTTTACAATAAGTTGTATGAATTTAAAAAAAAAATTACGACTACTACATCTGCAATGACCGCAATGGCATTCCTTATGTCCGCAACCGCAATAAAAAAGACACGACCGAAAATGCTATCGCGAACACTATTTAAATCTTTGACGGTGGGGTTTCAAAGTTTTTTTTAAGTAGGGTTTAAGGGAGAGAAATCGTAAAGGAGATTTGTATATATAGATACAAATTCAAGGAGAAAGTCATGTGATGTGATGTAATGTGGTACGACGTGATAGAGCTTGCTTTTATTTTTTTCCCATGAGATTTCAAATTTATTAAACTTTAAACCATGGTGCGGCGCAAGAAGTTAAATCCCTTAAACTCAACAAATTATTTCAATAAAAAATAATTTTTATTTTTAAAGGTATTAATATGAGCAGTTTCGTTTTTTTGGAAAAAGAAAAACGAGTTTTATTCATTAGAACAGAATGGTCCGCACGATATAGACATAGACCTCGTTAAAAAAATCAATCTAAACCTAACAGAAGAAAAATAATACACCAACAGTTTCGTCTTTAATATATGGTGTATGCGCAATCAAAAGATTTAGGAAAATACTAATAAATGTTACCTTATAAGTTTAGATAAAAGAAATGTTAGCTTATAATTATCTTAAGATTATTTAAAAAGGGAAAAATCCATTTTATTTTTGTAAATTTTATTAATGATCAATTTTATTTCAATGTTTTTGTATTTTGATCACCCAACTTTTAAAAGTTACATTATAATAATTTATATTATTGATTTATTATAAATTAGTCACATAAACATTACCAACAACCAATTGGTCCAGTGGGATGAGACACTAGATTCTTTAAGAAATGTCAGAGGTTCAAATTTGGACGTTGTGAATGAAACAAATTGAGTTGAGAGGATCGATAAGGTAATAGGCCTATGCAATACTCAATATGAATTAGTCAACCAATAAATTGAATACCGTTGGTTATACCAAAAAAAATAGTCGCTCGAATATTATCTCACGTTATCATTAGTAGAGTGGTAAAGAATTTGTATATAATAAATTCATGGGTCACATGTTTAATCCGTAGGTTATGATTTTTAGTTATTTTATTTAAAAATATGAAAAAACAAAGATATCTTTATGATAATATTCATTATCAACTATAAATTATAAAAATAATTTTTTTATAATTCTTCAACTAGTTTGAAAACGAATTAACCAATAATCTAATCAAAATTTTAAATAATAATATATATTAATTGTTGGGAAGATATTTCAGGCACTGACAGTGAAAAAAATAATAAATTAGTTCAATTTAAGGTCTAAGAATTAGTTTAGGATCTAAGTTTTAAGGGTTAGAATTTAAGTTTTAAAATTTAGGAGATAGGGCTTTAAGGTTGAAATATTTTAATTTTAATTTTTAAAGTGAGGTTAAGAATGCCAGTGATTTTTTCCCACTTACGGTACATGATATAATATACCTTTGTTTCAAATTTCCTCAATAAAAAAAAACCTTTGTTTCAAATGAATATTGTCAAAATGGCTTTACGACAGTTTTTTGTTTTAAAAGAAATTCCGTGAAAATGCAAATGTTTGAATTTTGAGAAAAACTAGGTTTCAGGGAAGATTAAGCCTTCATCGATCATTTAGGTTTTGCTTGGTAAAAAGGAAAAAAAATTACAAGGATAAAAATTGAAAGAATGAAATATATATATATATATATATATATATATATATATATATATATATATATCAGTATATTTGGTTGAGAGGATGAAAAACTAGAAGGAAAATAAGTTTTTTTTTCCTTTCTATTGCGTTGTACAATAGAAAAGTAAGGGGAAAGAAAATTAAACTTTAAAAATTATAATTTATTTTTAGTTTTTATAATTTAGTACAATATTTTTAATTTGATTATTTTTATTCAATTTAATCCCTAAATTTTTTTATTTAATCTAAAATTGACCAATATTTGTTTCTATTTTTTATAGTTTAATCTAACATTTTTAATACAGTTTTATTTTTGTTCAATTTAATCCATAATTTTTTTAATTCAAAATTGACCTATATGTATTTCTATTTTTTATAATTGAGTCCAATATTTTTAATATAGTTTTATTTTAGAGGAAAAATAAGTTTCTTTCCTCTCTATTGCGAGGTACAATGGAAAAGTGAGAGGAAAGAATTAAGCTTTAAAAATTATAATTTATTTTTAATTTTTATAATTTAATACAATATTTTTAATTTGATTATTTTTACTCAATTTAGTCCCTAAATTTTTTATTTAATCTAAAATTGACCCATATTTGTTTCTAATTTTTATAATTTAATCTAACATTTTAATAGTGTTTTATTTCTGTTCAATTTAATCCCTAATTTTTTCCTTTAATTCAAAATTAAACTATATGTAGTTCTATTTTTTTATAATTGAGTCTAATATTTTTAATATGGTTTTATTTTTGTCCAGTTTAGCCCATAAATTTTTTATTTAATTCGAAATTAACCTCTATTTATTTCTATTTTTTTAATTTAGTCTAATATTTTTATAATCTAATCCTGAGAGTTTATTGTCACCTAATACACGGTACAAACGAATCCAACCTGAATATCGAATGCTTCAAATGGCCCATTTGTGGCCTAAAACAAATTAAAAAACAAGCATATTTGATTACATGAAAGTAAACAACCAACATGAACATAAAGGAGAAACAATTAACTAAAGTTACCCGAGAAAATAAACCTTTAAAAAATTTAAAAAATAAATGATTTAACAAAAGGCATTTTGGTAATTTTACAATATTTGGACCCAAAAAACATTCAAAACTTAAATAAAAGTTTAATATAAGTAGAAACATTGTATACCTCTTTTGCTAAAAAAGAAGTTCAAATCGAAGTAAATTTAATTGAATCAAGGTTTATGGACTAAAATGTAAATAATTCATAAGTTAGATTTTAAGTTAAAAAATCAATTTTAGGTCTGTTTTAGACTCATTAATTCCAATTAGACTTAATGGTAAATTTGTGTTGAAATTGAATTAGAAATAGAGTGTTAATTGCAAAAAATAAGTAGTTTATGGGCCATTTTGAAAACATTCATAAAATACACGGGCCAGTTTTTCAAAAAGTGAAATTAAACATTCCTTTATGAAATAAATATCATCATTGACATATGGACCAAGTTTCAGGTTAATCCGAGCTAAAACAAGTCCTTATTTGCAATTATACCATTAGTGACTGAATGTAAAGTTTGCTATTATAAGATAATTGATTGAATTATAAAATAGAGGTCAATTCCAAATTAAATAAAATTTTAGGGATTAAATTGAACAAAAATAAAATCATAGTAAAAATATTAGATAAATTATAAAAGTTAGAAACAAATAAGGTTCAATTTCAGATTAAATAATTTTTTTAGGGACTAAAGTGAACAAAAAATTATTAAATTAATAATATTGAATTTAATAAAAAATAAAAAATAAAAAATAAATAAAGGTAAATTTTAGATTAAATAAATTTTTAGGGACTAAAATGAATAAAATAAAATCATAATAAAAATATTGGATGTAATCATAAAAATTAATTATAAATATGATTAAAATAAAATTTGATTTTTTTAAAACATAATCTCATAATTTTATTATTAAAGTGGGATAGCTTTCACTTTTCTTTCATATTTCCACCCAATTTGAATAGAAAACTATTTGTATAGGAGCAAGGAAAACTACATCCCCTCCTATTTTCTTTCCTTCTAATTTTTCAGTCTACCAAGCAATCCTTAAATTCATTTTCTTTCTAATTTTCTCTTCCCTCCTTTCTCTCTTCCACTTTTTCTCTCTATGAAGCAAAGCCCTAATGTTCGATTATCGAACAATATTAAATTGCTTTTTTAAAGAAATATTTTGAAAAATCTTTTATTAAAAAAATTATTTTAAAGTTTTATTTTAAACTAAAGAAAAATTATTTGAGTTCAGAAGTTTGTTACGCGTGACGTGAGGAATGATTAACATCCTTACGACGCTAAAAATTAATACTTAGTCGATTACATGTTTATTTTAATAGTGAAAATTATGAATTCTAGGTTAATTTTAAATTATTATCCTTTTTAAATATGAATACCTATTTTGTAACTCCCTCAGACCGATACGGTAATTTGATCTAATATGAGGTGTCACATTTGGGTTACAGAGGCGAACCACAGTAAACCAAGTATAATTTTTAATTTTCTTTAAATATATTTAAAATTATAAAAAATATGTCTAAAATACCATTTCAGAAAAACCTTTTAAACATGTAACATAAATTCAGAAAGCACATCACAGACTCATGCGTAAAATAAAACATGACATACATGCCCACTATTTACACAGGTACAGTACGCCGTAAGCAACGCCGAAGGAATTCCTATCATAGATGTCAATCACTGAACCAGGATAAATCTCTTCTAACCTGCAATGGTAAAAACAATGTGAGCTTGAAAAAAAAGCTCAGTAATGCAGAACTACCAACAGATGCTATGAGCACAACTGGCATATGGCAAAGCATAAAGCTATCAAGGTGTTTCGGGCAACAATTGGGTCTGATTTTGATTCAGTATTCCAAAATGAAAATTTTGAAAGTTTAGTGGTCAAAGTATAAACTTTGGAAAAGTTTAGGGACTAAATTGTAATTTTCAAAAGTTATGTATTTTAGTCCCGTAAATGAATAGTTTACCCCCAAGAATGACGTTTTCGTGTTACCTGAATTTTTCGTACGGAGCTTGTATTTTTGGATATAAAGCAATAAAGTTTGGAAAAATATTCGGATAATTGGATCGAATCGGATATTCAAGATATTTTAAAGGATGATAAGGCAAGGTTAAAAATTTCATTTCTATGTCTTAAAATGGTAGGATTTAACATGGACCATTGGATTAAAGTAAGTTTTCCATGTTAAATATGAGCCGTTGGATAAAAAATGGCAAGATGGTAATTTTGAGAAATTTCAAGGGTAAAGCTAGTAATCACTAACTCCTTGGATTGTTTTGGACCCTTGGATTGGTAGGTAGACATGTGGCAAGTTGTGGAATGTTGGATTACAATGGTAAAAAGGTCATTATACATTAAAATGAATTTTAAATTCATTTTAATTATATTACAGATAAATGGCTAATTTGGAAACAAATGAAATTTCAAGACTTTTTCATCATCCTTTCTTCTCCTATTCGAAACCCTTCACCAAGGTAAGAAAAATTTTTCTTCTTGATTTTCAAGTTTATTTAGTTGGAATTTTGATGAAAGCATGAAACATGAAATTGATCTTTAGGAAATTCTCTATCTTTTGGTACCATTTGTTCATGCTTTCCTTGCTTAAAACCCTAGTTTTGAGAATTTGATGGATAAAGGGGATGTTTATATATGATGTTTTAAGATGAGATTTTGATGTAGTAGTTGTTGTTGTAGAATTATATCCAAGCTTGTATGATGATTGAAACTACTTGAAAGTAACTAAATCCTAATTTGTTTAAAGTTAGGGTTTTGATAGGAAGTTGAATTTGTATTGATTTTGATATGGGAATAATTATAGAAACTAGAAATGAGGTTTAGGAGTTGAATTCATGCTTGAATCAAGTTGGAAAATTTGGCTGTAAAGACCCTTCATATTTGGCCTAGAGGGAAAAATTATAGGAAATTATGGAAACATTTCCTAAGGTTAGAAATGATGGGAAAATGATGTTACAAGGCTTAGAATGTTGTTTGGACCAATTTGGAACTTTGTTAAGTTCTAGGGACCTTTTCGTATATTTTGGAAAAATTAAGGATTAAGGTAAAAATGTTGAAAAGTTGATGTATTATGTTGAAAATTGGTGTTAGAAGATTCAATTGGATCATTTTGGAAGTTTTCAAAGTATTGAGGATCAAATGGCAAATTAAGGAAAATATGGGATTGAAATGGAAATTGGTTAGAAAGCTATGTATTAAGCTTGAAAGTATTTTGGAATATTTGGATATGTTGTTTAGTGCTTGAATTTAAAGTTCAATGGTAAGGGACCATTTTGAATAATTTGGAAAGTTGAGGTGAATTCTAAAAGAATTCACTTTATGGTTATTTTTAGGAATTTTATTCCTAATATGTGCTTATGTTAGATAGATACTAACATACACTTTGAAATGTATGTTTTCGGTAAACGGTGATTTATAGATCGTGATCGTGATCAAGATCGTACTACGAGCAAATATAAAGACAAGGAAAAATTTCGGGAATAAGGTTAAATCGATAGTAAGATTTCTAGTGAGGCATCAGGTGAGTGTAATGCATACATAACATGATACATGGATGTTATATACATCACTGGTAGGACTTGCGATGAGTTTACCTGGTTTATATGTTGGCATGATACTTATGTCATTGATCATATATTTGACATATTTTAAATATGTCAAAGGTTGAAAACAAATGCATTGATCACTAGTTATTGATGATGGTATGCTATGAATATTATTTCGGGTATGAACTGCTCAAGGTTAAATTATAGTGGTATACATTGCCATGGATGGAACAAATACGAAAATTATGCTCAAATAAGTCAATTGAGGGACATGATATAATTGGCATGCCATAGAGTCCAGCAGCACGCTGCATAATCGGGAATTCAGGATAGCACTATAGTGTACCTAAAGGTCACTTAGTGTATGGTTAGCACAACCTTATAAATGTGTGGGAATTAGCACTTCGGTGCATATTTGACTCGTGTATCCAAGGTCCTCATAGGTCTATATTTGGGCTATGAAATCGGTAAATATTTTATAAACGGGTTAAAGAGTTTATACACTCTTAAAATTATGGCAAGTATATTGGTAAGAAAATGTATATTCGGCTTATATCATATTTATGTGTGATTAACATGATAGAAAGTCATATCTAGTGATTTAAATGCATGGAAACGGTTACATATTATTAGTTATTGCTATGTTATTTGCACTGAACATTATTGTTGCCTCATTAAGTTCGTGTGATGGTTTTCACACGTAGGTAAAAGATAAAAATCGGAGTAAGGAGCGGGCATCCTACTATCAGGAGTATATTAACGGTATCAGTAATATCATCTTTTGATGTGTTTTGATAATTCTAGATGGCATGTATATGTTAAAGTTAGTCAGTTATATACTAGTTTACATATGGTTTGTATTAATTTCTAAACTAGTTTATGTTTATAACAAAAGATGAGTAGTTATATTATATTTAAATTCGGGCAACAACTAAATAGAGATAAATTAAGCAATTGAGTAGATTTTTGATTTAGGCAGTTTTTAAGCAGTTATATTCTATATACTTTATAGATAAGAATTGTTAAGTTGCTGCCTGAAATCGGATTTAATTCGATAGGATAAAAATTCAGTAAATGATTTTACGCGATAAAAAAAATTTGTGTGATACTCTAATTGGTATTTATTATAGAATATTGATTAGGGTGTTACAATTATTGGTATCAAAGCTACAAGTTTAGCCGGTTCTGGACATAAATCGGGCATATAGATAGTCAAAATTATATACATGCCACTAGGATGTAAAGATTACTGATATTTGTATAAATATAATTGGATGCCTAGTAATTAATGTTGTTACTCCTTACTTATAAATGATGATTGTGAAATTAACAGATGTCAGATCATCGGGAATCTCGTCAGCATTTGAGCAAGATATGCCTGCTCAAAGTGGAAGTAATGAGGTGAATCAGAATCCACCTCAAGGGCAGCAGAATGTAGAGACAGTCGCTCAGGAACAAAGAAATATACCTGTACAAGACCAAGGCTTATTTCTTCAAGCATTGGATGCTATTATCAATCGGAGAGCGGCAGTATCAGTTCTAAAGGAATTAAGAAAAATAAAAGCATCAGAATTTAAAGGTGACATTGATGCTAATCCTATGGCTGCAGAATATTGGTTGAATGATATTAAGATCATGTTGACTATAATTCCTTGTGATGATCAAGGAAAATTGGAAAGGAGTAGTTTCCCTTCTAATGGAGCAAGCGAGTGTGTTGTGGAATGTAGTCACTGCACGAGTTCCTCCAGAACAAATTACATGGGAGTCCTTTTAGAAGGAATTCAAAGAAAAGTATATTGGGGATCTGTTCATTGAGGAAATGAGGCGGCAGTTCCAGGATTTGAAGCAATCAGTCAAGACAGTCTATGAATATGAATGTGAATTCAATAGTCTGAGCCAATTTGCAGAAGAGTTCCTTCCAACTGAAAAATCCAGGATTGATAAATTCATAGCCGGGTTGGACTCTTAGTATAAAAGGGTATTGGTTTCCTGCAACTTCACCACTTTTCAAGAAGAGGTGAATCGAGCTAAAGCTATAGAGAAAGTGGACCTTGAGGAAAAAGCAGGAAAACAAGTCCAGTCAAGAAAAAGATCTGGAAGTTCTTTTGTTGCGTCATCATTCAAACACAGTAAAGGTTTTCCACAGCAAAGCCAAGCATCATCAGCTTATTCTACTAAAAAGGGATTTTTATGAGGGAAATTTAAACAAGCTCAGGCTGTTACGGCGGGTACTCGGGGTTCCAAATTTCATCCTCCTCCAGAATGTGAACATTGTGGAAAGAGACATTATGGTCGATGTTGGTTCGCTGGTGGAGACTGTTATTATTGTGGACAAGCCGGTCATTTCAAAAGGGAGTGCCCAAAGCTTCATTTTGATCGGCCAGTTGCAGTGTCCCAGAAAAATAGAGAAAATAAAGGTGGCAAACCAGTAGTATCCACAACCATACCTGGTCGGGAAGATAAGGGTGCTGCTCGAGTATATAATATCAAGACTGCTCATGATCGTGATGATTAAGAGATTGTAGCAGGTATGATCGAACTCTTTGGCAGCCCTATTTTTGCATTAATTGATCCAGGCTCTACCCATTCGTATATTAGTTCTAAAGTAATACTTGAAACAAATATACCACTAGAACCAATTTCGAGTGAGGTAGTTTCTATTAATCCCCTAGGATAAAGCGTCAAAGTAGTTCGAATATGTAAAAGGTGTCCTATAAGGATCCAAGGAAGAGAGTTTCTAGCCAATCTTATGGAATTACCTTTCCAAGAGTTTGAAGTCATTCTTGGAATGGATTGGCTATTGGCATATGACGCTATGGTTGAATGTCGATTAAAAATGGTAGTCTTAAAAGAACCATATGGTTCAGAAATAGTATTTGAAGGAGAAAAACAAAATTATTTAAGTCATGAGATTGCAGCTGTAGCTGCTAAAAAGTTATTATCATGTAAGTATGAAGCTTATTTAGCTCATGTGATAAATGCTCCAGAGACAAAGATAGATCTGAAAAATATATCCATAATGTGGGAATTTCTAGATGTTTTTCCGGATGAATTACCAGGATTACCTCCGGATCGAGAGGTGGAATTTGGTATTGATGTACTTCCTGGAACAACACCAATATCAAAAGCTCCTTATAGAATGGCTCCTACAGAACTCAAAGAGCTGAAGACTCCGTTGTGACAATTTTTGAAATCATGTGTGAAAAATAGCCTGACGATCGGTCATTTTAGAGAATGAGGGTTTTTAGCCATTTTTAATTTAATCCTGAAAATATAGGTTTTTTCATATTAAATTTGATTTTTCTTTATTTATCCTTTAAAAAAACATTTTGGAGTCGCCACCGATCACTTCGTGGTAGACCGGACATCGAAAAAACAAACAAGAGATCATGTCTTAAAAAATTGGGTTCATGAGTCGATTACGTGTAGGGAAGGATTAGCACCCCTACGAACGCCCGTTATCGGTACCTTTAATTTTATGTGGCATTTTGGCATTTCAAATAATTATTTGAATTTAATTTATCCCATAATTATTAATTGAATTTAAATTCTGAATGCAGATATATTTTTATAAGGAAATTCATTTTTGTTTGAATACGAGATTAAAAGCACCCCGTTAGGTGGCACCCCTATTCGTATTTAAAAAATGAATATCTAACATAAAAAGTTTTAAATGAATGATGTTGCGCGTAATAAGTGCTACGCAAATGTGCAAGTATACACGTCGCAAGTTATAGTATAAAAGATATCATCTCCACAGGGATTGGTGCCACTTCAAGAATCTAGTCTCTTGCACTGTAAAAAGTAAAAAAACAAGTAAAGGATTATAGAAGTTTTAACTAATAACTAATTTAGAAAGCAATTAAGTAAAAGAAAAGATGAATTCGAATGAGAGAGATAGGCTAGGTTATCGTGAGTTGAGGTGTGATAGCCGATTGGATTGTCTTGGTAAAAGAGTGCAAGGGCAACTCAGTTGCCGTGGCGACTTGCACAACGGGGTTGCCTTGGCAACTAATTGATGGTTGCTTGGGCGACTAGTTGGGCAACTACTTGGGCGACTGGGCAGCAACTTCAAGGTTCGGCGGAGCGTTCTTCAATGGTTTCTTCTTATCCCTAAGTCGAAACTCTAGCTACTTGTGCATGCCTTGATAATACATCCCTGCGTGAATCAAGGGTGAACAACAACCAATCTTGCGCTCCTCTTAGCCGTTGAAATCCTTAACTTATTCCTAAGCCGGATTAATCTTCACCATCATTGGATTGCATAAAGATCATATTCATTCGTTTCTTGAATCTAACTCTCCCGATATTAGATAAATGGATGAAATCACGAGATCCTCTCCCAATTCACTCATAAGCAATAATAGGAACCAAGAATGAATAAACCTTGAAATAGAAAAGTGCAAACTCTTATTACCTAAACAAAAACCAATAGTTTCTCACAACCACAAAACACAATAACCATAGCCAAGTAAATTTAGTTCATGGCTAGGTTCCAAAGAAACACAAGATAATTAATCCCTAGCATGAATCCAATCGAACAAAGATGAAGGAAGAGGCTTGTCGAAATCCTCCTTGCCCTTGATGCTTGTCGAAAATTCTCTCCTCTTGCCCTACTTGGACTTGCCGAAATTTCCCTCTTCCTCTCTCCCTTGAATTGTCGAAATCTCCTTGATATTTATAGGGCTAGGCCAAAGTCCTTCTTTGAGGAGGAGTTTGAGTTGGAATTAAATTATCTTTAAAGAATATAATTCTTTATTATAATTTTATTCCTATTAGAACTTCTCCTATCCTCTTGGAATTTAATTCTTCTTTAATCTCTGCATGGCAATCAAATTCCTTTGGGCTTGGGCCTTGCTCCATGTCATCTTGGGCTTGTAAAATCATGAATTTCGACATCCCTATTGTATTTTGTCTTTGTCGACAAATGCCATGGCAACTGGCTCAGCGTCTCCTTCATGCATTGCCCTGGCAACTAGCTCAAGATTGCTTTGGCAAGTGATCCCGCACATACACACACACAAAGCACACCAAAGCAGCATCTTTTCCATAAAAACTACCAAGTTATGTAATCAAGCTCAACGATGGAAGGAAACATGGATTAATGCATGAATGTCTAACTATGCAACTAATATGAGCCTAAGTCTAACAATAATATGAGTAAAAAGGGTAAGAAAAATAGTACTTTTGAACACTTATCACACCCCCAAACTCGAACTATTGCTTGTCCTCAAGCAATGCAAACTCATAATTACCTGCCAAGACTTCAAATTTTCACAAACTGAGCTTTGAAGTTGATTTCAATTCTCTGAACCGGGGCACAAAGTATGATTGGCTTTTTATTTTTCGGAAAACTGAGGAGTTACTCGGAATCAAACTATAATGCTTGTGAGTGTGTGCGGAGTTGTGTGCAAGTTGATTTTCCGGATTCTATGCAAACAATAGGTTTTCAAATTACTTCATTGGGTTCTTTTTAACATGTTTTAACTAGAGCCAATTTCGGGCACCTCTAGTGTTTTATTTTTAGTTTTCTTAAGTTAATTTAATCGACTAGAGCCGGTTTGGGCACCTCTAGTTAAAAAAATTTAACGCCTCCTAGAGCCAGTTTGGGCACCTCTAGTGATCAATTTTTTTAGCATATGCTAGAGCCAATTTCGGGCACCTCTAGCATTCATCCAATTTTATTCTAATCCCCAATTAGTTAATTATCCACCTAAGTTTACTAGAACTCCTTAAATCAATCAAACCACAACAAAGTGTTTCATCAAATTTAGCATCATAGTAAAATTCTAAGTTTTTCCATGGTTATCCTAGAATAAAAATTCTATCAATTAAGTGCATTGGTAAAGTCATCATTGAATGTTCATCAAATCTAAGCAATTCTTGTTCCAATTAAAGGCATGGCAAGCAATTTATGTATCCTAAATGTAATGCTTAAGATTAATGTAACTAAACATGGTAATTACTAATAACAATCCCCCCCAAACTTGAGTGAGGCATTGTCCTCAATGCATGCATAAAAATAACGAAAAATAACAATAAAAATAAAAATGCATACGAGGACTTACTCCGAGAGTTCGTCATCGTAGATGATTAGTTTCCTTCTAGTTGGCGTCTTGATTTTCTTGCTTGAATGCAATGGTTGTTTTCTTGTTGCCGGGATGTCTTCAGCTTTGGTTGCCGTGGTATCTTCAGGGTTGGTTGCCGTGGCATCAGCTTGTGCATGCATGAAGTAAGTTGTCGCGGCATCTTCTTCATTGGTTGCCGGGGCAAGGATCTTGGCAGTAAATTTTCTTAGCATAGTAGTTGTGAGTCTTGTTGTGAAAAAGAAAATAAAGAAAACCTGAAAACTAAAGATAATGAAGAAAAAATAAAATATCTCCTAAAAATAAAAATAAAAAGAAAAAGAAAAAGAAAAAGGAAATACTGAGAGGAGAGCATGCTCATGCATCTCCTAAGTTGACCACTTCCTTGTTACGTTCCACATGGGCACCATTGTAGTGCTTCAATCTTTGTCCATTAACTTTGAATTCATGGTTGTCAGAGATGGACTTGATTATCACGGCACCATGGGAGAATGGTTTGACGACTTCAAATGGTCCCGACCATCTTGATTTCAGCTTTCCCGGGAAAAGTTTTAGCCGAGAATTGAATAGGAGAACTAGTTGCCACTGGCGTGAATTGCCGTGGCAATAGTTTCTTGTCGTGCCATCGCTTTGTTTTCTCCTTGTAGATTCGTGCATTGTTATAGGCGAGTGCACGAAATTCTTCTATCTCATTGAGATCCATCAAGCGCTTTTGTCCGCACTTTCCCAATCCATATTCACGGTCTTGATTGCCCAAAGACGCCTTGTGCTCGATTTCCACCGGTAGATGACATGTTTTACCATAGACAAGCCGGAAGGGGGACGTACCTAATGGTGTTTTGAATGCAGGTCGATATGCCCAAAGTCGTCATCTAGTCTTAATGACCAATCCTTCCTTGAGGGATTTACAACTTTCTCGAGTATTCCCTTCAACTCCGGTTGGAAATTTCTGCTTGCCCGTTGGTTTGTGGGTGATATGCCGTGGCGATCTTGTGTGATATGCCGAGCGTTGCAACATCTTGGCAATTAGTCATTGTCAAAATGCTTGCCCCGTCGCTGATAATTGCTCTCGGCATCCCAAACCGTGTAAATATATTTTTCTGCAGGAATCGTTGCACGGTCTTGGAATCGCGTTGGGAACTGCAAATGCCTCTACCCATTTAGACACATAGTCGACGGCGAGTAAGATGTAGAGGTTGCGAATGAAGATGGGAAAGGTCCCATAAAATTGATCCCCATACATCGAACAGTTCCACCTCGATGATGTTCGAGTGGCATCTCATGTCGTCTAGAGATATTGCCCGCCCTCCGCAACGATCACATTGCTTGTAAAAGTCCTGGGCATCTTTGTACAATGTTGGCCAATACAAACCGGATTGCAAGACTTTGGCATGATACGAGTTCCTCCAAAATGTCCTCCATAGGGTGAAGAATGGCATTGCCGGAGTACATTCTGTTGCTCTTCTTCAGGGACACATCGGCGTATAACCTGATATGCACATTGTTTAAACAAAAGAGACTTGTCCCAAAAGTAATGCTTAGCATCATGGCGGAACCGCTTCTTCCCTTGGTGAGTAATGCCATACGGAAAAATACCACAAACAAGGAACTTAACTAAATCTGCGTACCAGGGTATTGCCGAGGCATGTGCTGCCGTAGTGTCTGCTCCCAAAATTGCCGAGGCGTGTACGTCAAAGACTGCTGCGGCGTCGAGAGTTGCCGAGGCGTGTGCATCCATGGTTGCCGAGGCGTCATGGGCTGCCGAGGCGTTGAGGGTTGATGAGGCAATTAGAATTTGTTCATCCGGGAATGCATCGCATATCTCTAGATCCGCGTCTTTCTCCCTATTGCGTTCCAAACGTGATAAGTGATCGGCCACTTGATTTTCTGTTCCTTTCCTGTCCTTAATTTCAATATCAAATTCTTGTAAAAGTAATATCCAACGAATCAAACGAGGTTTAGCATCCTTTTTAACAAATAAGTATTTGATTGCCGAATGGTCCGTATGAACAATTACCTTTGTACCAATTAAATAGGATCGGAACTTGTCAAATGCGAAAACTACAGCTAGTAAATCTTTCTCCGTTGTTGTGTAATTCACTTGAGCATCATTAAGAGTTTTACTAGCGTAGTATATCACATGGAAGGTCTTACCTGTGCGTTGGCCTAGGACTGCTCCTACCGCGAAATCACTTGCATCACACATGAGCTCAAAAGGTAGCGTCCAATCTGGTGGAACAACAATGGGTGCCGAGGCAAGCTTTTTCTTTAGGGTTTCAAATGCTTGAGTGCAAGAATCATCAAAATCGAAGACTTTATCCTGTTCAAGCAGATTACACAAAGGTTTAGTGATTTTAGAAAAGTTATGAATGAACCTCCTTTAAAACCTGCATGTCCGAGAAAACTTGAATTCCTTTAACCGAATTTGGTGGGGTAATCTCTCGACCACGTCCACCTTGGCTTTGTCTACTTCAATTCCCTTGGATGAAATCTTATGGCCGAGCACTATTCCTTCATCTACCATAAAGTGGCATTTCTCCCAATTGAGGACTAAATCCGTTTCTTCGCATCTTGCCAACACCCTCTCTAAATTGCCGAGACAGCCGTCCGGGTCATTACCAAAAACCGAAAAATCATCCATGAAGATCTCAAGGAAGTCTTCGACCATGTCTGAAAAGAGCGCCATCATGCATCTTTGGAAGGTTGCGGGCGTTACATAAATCCGAACGGCATCCTTCGGAAGGCATAAGTACCGTATGGGCATGTGAAGGTTGTCTTTTCTTGATCTTCGGTGCTATGGCAATCTGATTGTAACTCGAATAACCATCAAGAAAACAAGAAAAGGGTTTACCCGCAAGACGGTCAAGCATTTGATCAATAAAGGGTAATGGGAAGTGATCTTTCCTAGTGGCTTTGTTTAGCTTTCGATAGTCCATACAAACCCTCCAACCGGTCACACCCTGGTTTGGATAAGTTCATTATGTTCATTGCTTACCACCATGTATATACCTCCCTTTTTCGCACACATTGTACCGGACTTACCCACGTACTTACTCGGAGATAGGGTATATAATGCCGGCGTCAAGCCATTTGATGATTTCTTTCATTACAACCCCTTTCATGGCATGATTCAGTCTCTCTCGGGCCTCAATTGAAGGTTTGTGATCATCTTCCAACAAGATCTTGTGCATGCACACCGCCGGCTAATTCCCTTCAAGTCGGCAATTGTCCACCCTATTGCCTTTTATGTAGCTTCAACATGTTGATCAGCTTCTTTTCTCGCTTCAGTTGTAACTTAGAGGAAATAATTACAGTAATGTATTATCGATCCCTAAGTATACATATTTTAGTTGATCCGCAATTGTTTCAACTCAAGAATTGGTGGATTTTCGATAGAGGGTTTTTCGATCTTACCTTCCTTACCCGAGTAGTCCAAAGGTTCAAAGTATGTACCTGGTCGATTGACTAGCCAATTTGCCTCTTCTGCTTGTTCCTCATCGACCGCTCTTCATACTCCTCGTGTTCCTCTTGATCGGCAATGTAGTTGCCGAGGCAACTAAATTCCTCATCGGTTAAACTCTGCCGTGGCATGAAGTAGTTGGCATTCTTCCGGATCATCGGCATGCCTTAGTGTTTGGAACACATTTAGTTTTACCTGCTGGTCATTCACCCTCATTGTGAGTTCTCCTTTTCAACATCAATCAAAGTTCTCCCCTGCCGCTAGGAATGGTCTTCCGAGAATGATAGGCGCATGCTCATCTGCTTTCAAATCTAAAATAATAAAGTCACGGGAAAAATAAATTTATCAACTTTTACCAAGATGTCCTCGATTTTTCCCTCCGGATGCACATAGGATCTGTCGGCTAGTCAGTAGCATAATCATTGTAGGTCTTGCCTTCCCGATTCCTAGTTTCGAAAACCGATTTAGGCATCAAGTTTATGCTAGCCCCTAGGTCGCATAGTGCTTTCCCGACATAGTGATTTCCAATAGAACAGGTATTGTGAAACTTCCGGGATCCTTCAACTTGGGCGGCATACGATTGTGCAACATTGCCATGCATCCCTCTGTTGCGGCAATTGTTTCAAACTCTCCTAGCCTTGTTCTCTTGGACACAATGTCTTTGAGAAACTTGGCATAGTTTGGCATTTGTTCAATTGCTTCCACCAATGGCAAGTTGATGTGGACTTGCTTTAGGATATCAAGAAACTTCTTGAATTGGTATTCTTGCTTTTGTCGCTTCAACCTTTGTGGGAATGGTGGTGGAAGTCGGATATCTTCGATCTTTTCATTGGTTTGAAACCTGATTGACGGCATTACGGGACATCCGAGTTGCCGATGTGTTACCAATCGGGTTGCCGCGGCGTGCTTATCGCAAGTTGCCGAGGCGTCATCGGTTGCCGAGGCATGCTTATTGCCGTTGCCGCAGCAATTCTTGGTTCAGCATCTGAGACTTTGCCGCTAGGTTCGTCTTGCTCTTTTTGTGGAGTTTTGTTTGACGAGCGGGTTTGAACCTCTCTAAGTTGTTGGCCACTTCTGGTGGTGATTGCCTTACATTGCTCATGGCCGTTCCTCTTGCGACTTCAAGATCGCTAGGTAAACCTCCTTGTGGTCTAGTGTTCAGATTTTGAGCAAATTGTCCGACTTGATTTTCCAATGATTTGATTGCCGCCTCTTGGTTTTGCAATCTCATCTCGGTCCTGTTAATAAAAGCATCAGTTCTTTTTATGAAATTACTATTCTCAGCCATATAAGATTCAGTTTTCATCATAAAAGCATTTAGAGAATTTTCCAAAGAACTAGATGTTGTCGGTTGTTGCTGCGGCATCTGCTGTCGTGGCATATTTTGTCGGAATCCCAATGCTTGTGCATTCTAATTGTTCTGGTTTAGAGCATTGTTGGGATTACTCCATGAAAAATTTGGGTGCTTCTTCCAAGCTGGATTGTATGTATTTGACATCATGTTGTTGCCCGATTGTAATTCCCCACATAGAAGCTAGATTCCGGATTCTCGCATACATTCGGAAGAATTATGGTTATCGCCACATAACTCACAAAAAGAATCCATTACCTTGACTTCATGTGTGTTGTTTGGTTTTGCATGTTCTGGACCATCTTGGTTAAAGCGCCAATTGTGCGAAATTGAATCGATGATCCTAGTTCATGTATTGTGGCTTAGCGCCTAACTCCTCCTCTTCTTCGGTAGATGGGAATTGATAATCATTCTTGGCCAGCCTGTTTAAGATTTGCATTGCTTCTTCCGGTGACTTATCTAGGAGTATGCCGTTTGCCGAGGCGTCTAGCATCATCCTTGTTGGTGTATTCACGGCATTGTAAAACATTGTCACTTGAGTCCACACCGAATCCGTGTAGAGGGCATTTGTGTAGAAGTTCTCTATATCGCTCCCAAGCCTCGTACATGGATTCATCATCCGCTCCGAAAAGAAGTAATGTCGTTACGAAGCTTATCGCTTAAATTTGTAGGATTAAATCTAGCAAGGTAATCACGACAAAGATCAGTCCAAGATGCTATGGATCCGGCAGAATGCTATTTAGCCATGCTTTCGCCTATCCCTCGGTGAATAGGGGAATAATCTTAATCGTAAGACATCGGGGTGACTCCGTGTATCTTGAACGAGTTGCAAATCTCGAGGAAAGATTTCAGATGTTGTCGTGCATCTTCGATTCTTTGAGCCGCCAAATTGACCTATTGTGTTGATCATATTAAACATTACCGGTTTCAACTCAAAGTGGTCGGCTTCAATTTCGGTGCGACAACTCCCGGGTTAAGTCCATCAAGATCTTCTTCAAGATAGTCTCGAATAGTTCTGTTTCGTGCAAGAATCACTCCTCCTCCTCTTTCGAACATCTTGATTAATATTGCCGTCTTGATTTGCCATTGCTTCTCTTATCCTTCGTCTAAGTCTTTGTAAGGTTCGTTCGATTTACGGATCAAAGGGATATTACGGTGAAGTCGGTCTCGCCCAGTCATATACCAATGCAAAACCAAAGTTTGTTAGCCCTTTGAATTTTAAACAAGAAAAATAAAAAGAAAGTGCAAGAAAGTAAAAACAAAGTCGCTATTGCCAATCCCGACAACGGCGCCAAAAACTTGTTGCGCGTAATAAGTGCTACGCAAATGTGCAAGTATACACGCCGCAAGTTATAGTATAAAAGATATCGTCTCCACAGGATTGGTGCCACTTCAAGAATCTAGTCTCTTGCAATCGTAAAAAGTAAAAACACAAGTAAAGGATTATAGAAGTTTTAACTAATAACTAATTTAGAAAGCAATTAAGTAAAAGAAAAGATGAATTCGAATGAGAGAGATAGGCTAGGTTATCGTGAGTTGAGGTGTGATAGCCGATTGGATTGTCTTGGTAAAAGAGTGCATGGGCAACTCGGTTGCCGTGGCGACTTGCTGTGAGGTTGCCTTGGCAACTAATTGATGGTTGCTTGGGCGACTAGTTGGGCAACTACTTGGGCGATCGGGCAGCAACTTCAAGGTTCGGCGGAGCGTTCTTCAATGGTTTCTTCTTATCCCTAAGTCGAAACTCTAGCTACTTGTGCATGCCTTGATAATACATCCTGCGTGAATCAAGGGTGAACAACAACCAATCTTGCGCTCCTCTTAGCCGTTGAAATCCTTAACTTATTCCTAAGCCGGATTAATCTTCACCATCATTGGATTGCATAAAGATCATATTCATTCGTTTCTTGAATCTAACTCTCCCGATATTAGATAAATGGATGAAATCACGAGATCCTCTCCCAATTCACTCGCAAGCAATAATAGGAACCAAGAATGAATAAACCTTGAAATAGAAAAGTGCAAACTCTTATTACCTAAACAAAAACCAATAGTTTCTCACAACCACAAAACACAATAACCATAGCCAAGTAAATTTAGTTCATGGCTAGGTTCCAAAGAAACACAAGATAATTAATCCCTAGCATGAACCCAATCGAACAAAGATGAAGGAAGAGGCTTGTCGAAATCCTCCTTGCCCTTGATGCTTGTCGAAAATTCTCTCCTCTTGCCCTACTTGGACTTGCCGAAATTTCCCTCTTCCTCTCTCCCTTGAATTGTCGAAATCTCCTTGATATTTATAGGGCTAGGCCAAAGTCCTTCTTTGAGGAGGAGTTTGAGTTGGAATTAAATTATCTTTAAAGAATATAATTCTTTATTATAATTTTATTCCTATTAGAACTTCTCCTATCCTCTTGGAATTTAATTCTTCTTTAATCTCTGCATGGCAATCAAATTCCTTTGGGCTTGGGCCTTGCTCCATGTCATCTTGGGCTTGTAAAATCATGAATTTCGACATCCCTATTGTATTTTGTCTTTGTCGACAAATGCCATGGCAACTGGCTCGGCGTCTCCTTCATGCATTGCCCTGGCAACTAGCTCAGCATTGCTTTGGTAAGTGATCCTGCACATACACACACAAAGCACACCAAAGCAGCATCTTTTCCATAAAAACTACCAAGTTATGTAATCAAGCTCAACGATGGAAGGAAACATGGATTAATGCATGAATGGCTAACTATGCAACTAATATGAGCCTAAGTCTAACAATAATATGAGTAAAAAGGGTAAGAAAAATAGTACTTTTGAACACTTATCAAATGACATTTTATTGTCTTGTCAATTTTAAGTAGGATTCCTAAAAAGGCTCTAATTAATTTGTTATTTATGCTATGAATATTAATTAATTTAATGACTTTTATGAGAAAATGCCAATTTCTTGAACACCTTTCATGTATTTAAAGCCTTTAAATTAATCATATTCCTAATTGATTAATCCTTCTAATTAATTAAAGTTCTAATCCTAATTAAGGCTCTAACAATTTATTATATTATTATTATAAGTGAAAATGTATATTAAATTTTCACCTTTAAAACCAATGTTGAGATAACACCCCATTGTAAACAGTGGAACACCATCCAAATTTGAGTCCCAAAGGTTCAATTTAATATACATTTAATTATCTACAATGTGCCTTAATTAATTATTTAGTGTCAATTAAAGAACTAAAATAATATTCAATTATAAGTGATTTATATATTAAATATATTCATTAAAATCCATGTTGAGATAACACCCCATTGTAAACAAATTAACACCATCCAAATTAGGATTTTAAATCTTATATTTAATATACATTTAATTACTATAATTTTCTATCCTATTTAAATTATTAAACCTAATTAGAGAACCTAGGGGAAAGGCTCTAAACAATTATTAAATCTAAGTATATTTAATTGTCTAACAAAATATACTATATGCTTAATTTTACAAATGCCCTCAAACATATAAATTAATTGCATTTGATTACATAAAAAATAAATAATAACTATATTGAAAACATATTAAAACACAAAGCTCAAATTATTATTAATGGACCAAATTGAATCAATTACAAAACCTAAAGCCCAAATTACAAAGCCCTAGTGACCTAATTGAAAGGAGTACAAACTTTAGGGAACAACTAAACAATTAAGGGACTCAATTGCATGAATTACAAAACTCATGAGTCAAATTAAAGGAGAAAATGACCAAATTGAGAGAAGTGAAAGGTTTGGGCAAAAACCAAAGGGTATCCGTTTAGGAAAGCGCAGATCTTGGGTCAACCTAAATACATTGCGCGAGTCCTTGTTTGACCCGGTACCAAAACGGTGCCATGTCAACTCTGCTATAAATGTCCCAAACTCAGGCCAACTCGGCCATAATCCATATGCTTTCTCCCTCTCTCTCATCCCACCAGATTCTTTCAACTTGAACACAACTCAAACCAAAAACCAAACCCAAAACAGATCAAAATCCCATGTTCTTCTTATGTTCTTCCTCAAATTCAACTAAAACCATCATTTGATTCTCCACAAATACCCAAAACCATTTGTTTCATGTTTCTCATCGATTAGACCCTCATATCCTCTCGAAATTCATCCCTTGTTCTTCATAATCCCCTCATTTGATTCTTAAAATCACCAAAACATTTATTAAATATGTTCCTAAAGATCAAAAACCCAAACCATTTCCTATGTTCTTCACTGTTCTTCCCAAACCAAACAAACCCTAAAACTCTAGCATAACTCACCACCCCTAACCTCTCCGACATGTTTGTCAGCCATCGGAGGCGATGCCGGTCACCTCTGGTCATCGTCTCTGGTCATCCCCTACTTTTCTCCGATCACCACTAAAACTCCGACCACCTCCTAAAATTTCGGCCACCGTAAGTTTCCGACTGGCCGTCGTGAGGCAATTTTTGGCCGTTGTACCAGAACCCTAAAATGCTCTGAATCCTCTATTTTTCTTCCACCTAAACTACCCGATCCGACATGATCTCCCATCTTCCCCCTAGATTTACCCAAAAACCAAACTTTCACCTATCATTTTCAACTCCGCCGAATCCTAGAATACTTTTCGGTGACCACAAACTTCGGCATCTAAGATAAGTTTCCAAAGACTCTTTCTTTACTTTACTGTTTTTTTTAATTTTCTTTAAAAACTAGATCTAACATTTATTTGTTTCTTTTTGTTGCAGGAATAAAATATTTAAGCATAAAACTACCTTTAGGGATCGACAGCGTAACTCTAGTGACGACGTAGCTCTAGTGACAACTTATCTTCTCCGACGTCCTCTGAACTCCCAGGTAACTCCTCGGCTTCCTCTCTCCTCAATTATTAGAGTAATAATCGTGTAATTATTACTGACATCATTATTGTCATTATTAACCCTTTTTTCTCTCTCTAGGGTATTTATACCTGAGTGGGAAGGTGACGTTAGAGCCACTGAGCTATTGACAGTTGGGCTCCAGCATGGCATGATCCAAGTGAGGCAAGAATAAGCCAATGGCAGCGTGCCACGTGGTTAATTTGAGCGGGAAGAAAAAGCACAAGTGTGCTTTCTGAGTTATTTTATTCGAAACTAGTTGTAAATGATCGGGAAAAAATGGATTTTGTGTTTGATGGATATTGAAATAGGATATTGGATGCAAATTGGTCCTTTAGATTTGTATTTCGGGCTTTGGGCTATTTTATATGTATTTGGACATTTAAACATGGAATTTTGGACTATTTTGGGTTTTACTTATTTAATATGTATTTATTTATTTGGGCTATCATAATACTATATTTATATTTATATTTACTATTTATTTATTTATTAAGCCCGGTCAAAATTTGGGCATTACAACCGCCCTTCGTTGCTCATTGTTGTAGATCAGGGATAGAGCAAAGACTGAAAATACACGAATTTTATCTAGATCTCTTGGTCGTCCTCTGAAAGGTAGGTTTTTCATTACGAACAATGCTGAAGTTTGAAGTTGTTCTTCTTATTATGAAATTCTTTAATCTTCTGCCCAAACTATGAAATCTGCAGTTGTTCTTCTTATTATGAAATTCTTCATCTTCTAAATTCTGAATTTGCTCTTGACATTCTTCTTCTTTCGAGGTTTGAAGCTGTTCTTCTTATTAGGAATTTTTTCTTCCCTCCATCAAACAATCCACCTTTTTGCAGGATATCGAACAAACGAGTTCTTCTTATTAGGAACTCTAGATTCTTTGTTGGGCAAATTCTTCACGTTGCAAACTCTGTCTTTATTGAGTAAACTCCTCACATTAGGCGTTCTTTATTCTTTGCTGTGTGAACTCTTCCTATTAGAAACTCTGTCTTTGCCAAGCGAACTCTTCCGATTAGGAGCTCTTCGTTCTTTGTTGGGAATACTAATTCACCTCCTTTTCTGGGGGAACAACTGAACTTGCAACAAGAAAATATCATTAATTAATAAGAATTCAAACTAAAGCAATGTGATGTATCCCTAATTTCTCGCTTGAAGCACTAAGATCTTTGGTGTCATTGCTTATTCTGCCAAAGATATCTTGATCATTTGGTCTAAAACGCGCATGGAATCCCTTATTTGCTCTTCCTCTGTTGATCAACTTTCTTCTTCTATGCCTCATTTGAGCCTGAAGTTGATCTATCATGCTTTCCAATCCGACAACTTGAATTCTTTTTGTTTTTCTTCCTCTTCTTCTTCTTTTTTCTTTTTCTCTTTTTCTTTTTCTTTTTTTTGCTTTTTCTTTTTTTCTTTTGTTGTTTTACTTTTATTTATTTTTTGAAATCGAGGGCCCAAAGGATTAATATTTCTACTGATATCATGCCCTACTACCCTACTACCCTATTGCGATAACATTTCTGAAGGTTTCGGCCTGAAAGACTTAACATCATGCCCGAAGGATTTATTGACGACCCGAAGGATTTAGAATTGTAATACACTTCCTTTCATGTGTAAACAATTACATCACTCCCGAAGGTGATGGCCCGAAGGACTTAACAACATGCCCAAAGGACTTACTGATGACCCGAAGGATTTAGAATTGTAATGCACTTCCTTTCCTGTGCAAACAATTTCATCACTCCCGAAGGTGATGGCCCGAAGGACTTAACATCATGCCCGAAAGACTTATTGACGACCCGAAGGATTTAGAATTGTAATACACTTCCTTTCTTGTGCAAACAATTACATCACTCCTGAAGGTGATGGCCCGAAGGACTTAACATCATGCCCGAAGGACTTACTAATGACCCGAAAGATTTAAAATTGTAATACACTTCCTTTCCTGTGCAAACAAGTACATCACTCCCGAAGGTGATGGCCCGAAGGACTTAACATCATGCCCAAAGGACTTACTGATGACCCGAAGGATTTAACATCATGCCCGAATGACTTATTAATGACCCCAAGGATTTAGAATTGTAATGCACTTCCTTTCCTGTGCAAACAATTAGAAAATCTTTGCTGAAATCTGCCTCTGTAAACGGATTGAAATCTTTGCTGAGGTCTGCCTTTTCAAACGGATTGAAATCTTTGCTATGATCAGCCGCTTCAAACGGATTAAAATCTTCGCTGAAATCTGCCTCTTCAAACAGATTGAAATCTTTGATGCAAAAATGTGATTAAAATCTTTGCTGGTTCTACTTTCTCCAATCTGAAGTTGCAAATTGAAATCTTTGTCTGTTCTTTGCTGATTCTTGTAAATTCCTACAAAAATATACAAAAATGCTTTGAATTAGTATGCTTTTATCTTATAGATGTCTAACTATATATGATGTATAAATTGTGCCAACTGAGGACCACTCGGATGAGCTATAATCTTCCTTGCCTCTTCGTTGAGCTTTTTGCTTCAGTACAACAATATGACTGTTTTCCTTAAATCTTTCTTTGATTGATCTTCCTTCTGGACTTAATCTTCTTGTGATTTATCTTAAGCTCTTATTGTCTTCATCCTCCAACAAAATTTGCCCTAGAATCTTTGTTTTTTAGCTCATTATCTTCCTGAGCCAATTTTGACCCTTTTTGTTGATCGAATTCTTTCAAGCTCTGCACCCTCTCTTTCTTATTCTGATTTGAACTCTTATGCACCTTGATATCCCACTAATCTCTTTGTTTCTTGCCTCATTGCATGGAAATTTCCCCTCTTTCATCATTTGGGGAGAGTAAATGCCTCAAGTCCCTGAACTTTTCAAATCCCTGAACTTTTCTCAAGTCCCTAAACTTTTCATTCTTGCCATCATTGTCACTATATCCCTTGATGGATGATTCCTCTTTCAGACCAGAAGATTGTCGAATGAATAAGAGTCTCATACCCAGTCATATATTTATCAAGAAAATATGTCTGTTTGTTAAAATGTCAGCATGCTTATCGGCATTTCAATGAAGGATACTTTCCAAGACTCAAAAAATTAGGATATAAAGAAAAAATAGAATAGGATGCCCTGGATATCAAGTGCAAGAGCGTCTTAGATTCAACCTTCCTATGGGTAAAATAATTTGAATGTTGTGTTAATTTCTAAAATTATGAAATTTCTTCCAAATCACCCTGTTCACTCTATGATTACCGCGTTGCTCGATCCGGTCAGAAACAACTCCTTCTTCGTTCTCCTCGTCCCTTTCTATTCGTAAATGTGTTCAAGCTTCTCGGACTTGTTTAACCAGTAGAGTGCAAAACTATCATTCTAAGAATAAAATTCTATAAGTGCATGTGTGATTCTGATGGTTACTAATTATTATTATTATTATTATTATCATTATTATTATTATTATTATTATTATTATTATTATTATTATTATTATTATTATTATTATTATTATTATTATTATTATTATTATTATTATTATTATAGACATGTCTTCAAAGATACATCTCTGACGCTTGGGTATTGGACATGTGAAACATAGCTCCTTATTAGATTTGTTGACATCCCCACAGCTCCATCAGAGTGTTTCGAGAATTATTTATTCAAATAGTTCATTATTTCTCTCTTTTTCTTTTCTTTTTCTTTTCTCTCTTTTTCTTTTCTTTTTCTCTTTCTTTCACTTCTTTTTTTCAACTTTTCCTTTCTTTTTCTTTCCTTACTTTTTTTTCTTTTTTCTTTCATTCATTCTTTCTTTATTTTTCTCTATTTTTTCTTTTTCTCTCTTATTGTGTTTTTAAGGCATAGAAGCAAACTCTACTTGGTTAAAATCGTCTAGTCCACTGCACTGTTTATGAATTTCAAAGATTTATCATCAAACATCATTAGAGGTGTAGTAATCAAACCTTTCTTTGCCTTGCCGACCAGAGTAAACTGAGAAATAAATTTCACTTCATCGTCTTCACAACATCCAAATGATTTTTGCATCAGAATCAGCGTCGTATCTTGCCATTGGTATCTAGGGGCCTACGAGGGTAAGAATGGATATACATATATTTATTTATTTCAAAAACATCCTTTCAATGAAAGCCAACAATCATGACATATGACATTAGAAAAAGACTTCTACTACTTTCATGCCAGGAGTAGCAGACTTATTTTCTAGTATTATTTCAGCAATAGTCCCTGTAGATCGTAACCACATGATGCAACAATATGGGTAACACTGACTTCTTAGAATTCCAAACAATCTTGGAAGCACTCATCTTAATTCTCTGATTCCTTGAATGGTATAACAGCTTACCCCACTCCTTTCCATTGTTGAACTAATTTTCGAGTCAAGATCCCATTACTGACTAGCTTCTTAATTTCTTTCATTAAAGGTCTACGCTTCTTGGTAGCATGTCTTGGTACCCCCATATGAAAGTCACAAACATTATCTGGATCATAGCTATGGGCAAATGGACTTGGCACCACCTTCATTGGCCTAGGAGTGATATGTTTTCCTTCAATAAGGTGAGGTAATAAGTCTAAAATAGACACTCCAAAGATCTCCAGATTTTCACTTGCTCGAGGAATTTTCTGTGGTCGTTCTAATGAATTAACTGACCTCTTTCTCTTACGACTCTGAGATCCTTGAACATTACACTCACTCACCTCTTTCTTTTGTTCTGCTTCTTGGTCAGCACGGTCTTTAAATCTTGATCCATTATTCCTTCGTCTGATACCTATTTCTATTGCTTCTCCAATCGCCACGAGGTCACTGAAACTGCGACTTGAATTTGCAAGCATTCTCTCAAAGGAAGGAGATGGAAGAGTTTGATGAAACATAAGAGATATTTCTTCCTCTATCAAGGGAGGTTGTACTTGGGCTGCTAATTTTCGCCACCTTAATGTATAGTCTTTAAAACTTTCACTGACCTTCATATTCACATTCTGTAGAAAATAGCAATTTAGGGCCAGGTCCATAACATACTTGTATTGCCCTAAAAATGCTTTAGACAAATCAATCTACGATCGAATCTGCTCTCAACTTAATCTGTTGTACCACACTGCAACAGATCCGACTAGACTATCATGAAAATAGTGAATCAACAATTTATCATCATCCAAATATCCTTCTATTTTTCTACAGAACATTGCCAATTGAAGTTTAGGACAGCTGGTGCCATCATATTTCTCAAAACTGGGGACTTTAAATCCTGGCGAAATAACTAGATCAGGGACTAAACAGAATTCTTTTGCATCAAATTTGGGATTATCAATACCTTTTCCTTCCATGATCTCTTCCTCGAGTCTTGCATAACTATTTTTCAACTGCTCGAGTCTCAATCCTTGGATGATAGGCTTTACAGAACCTATCTCTGTACTTGGGTTAGATTCCCCGGGATAAATTGTCAAACATGGCGCAGTAGTGTAGTTCTTCACATTTTGCTGATGCTTGGTCATCCATTCTTGTAACCCTTATTGAGTCTGTTCAATTCTTTCCATGTCTCTATCCATGATAACAGATTCCCAAACTTTCACTAATTCCCAGATTGCTCATTTCAAAACTTTGACCACTCTAAATCATGAATGTTAATGCCATGTTATTACATGATAATATTATATTGATAAATATGCAATGTATGAATGCATGAGGTATTGGTGAGCTCTAACTCCTAACTTTCTAACTTCCTCTAAGAGCCAAGTCAGCTTTCCTCCGTAGTCTAATGCTGGATCAATATTCTGACTCAGTGCCATTGCTACATCAGCTAGATCTGCCACCTGTTGAGCAACTTCTTTTGCTTGAATAATAGCATCTTTCATGTCATTGTCCCTTTCTCGAATCTTTGTTCTTGATCTCTGAAATTAGGCATATCACTTTTTCTCACTTTCCTGGCAGTCTTTCTCAACATCATCAACAAGAGCTTTGTGCATCAACGTAAGCTTGAGGCATTCGTCTACCTTCTTCTTTAGTGTTTTGTTTTTGTCGTTCAGCTTGAGAGCATTATCCTCATACATCTGCATATAGATTTTTATCATCTCGCGTTTAGCTTCACTAACCCTTAGATCGTCTATAAAATTATTGCGTTGTAGCTCCATTGCCTACAAATCATATGAAAGTATATTGACTCGACCTTCACTTGCCTCAAAACTCTTTTTCCAGTATTTGGCTTCATGTTTCAACTCTTCGATCCTTTCCTTCGACTGTTCTAGAGTTACACCCAAACTAGCATTCTTGAGCATCGAACAAAGCTCTTGATAGTTGGACTACAAATTTCTCAGCTCCTCATTCAAATCATCTCTTCCTTGCTTCAATTTGCTTATTTAAGATTCATATTTGAACTGAAGTCGTTCTTTCTGTGGATTGTCATCTTGAGCTTCATATATATCTGTTGAATAAGGCTGGTTTTCTGTTCCAAAGTTCCACTTTCCAAACTCCAAGAGAGCTTCAACTCAATGTTTGAAAGCGAGACAATTCTCAATAGAATGTCCTTGGATTCCATCGTGAAATTCACAGTGTGCATTGGTGTCATACCATTTTGGATACGGAGGTTGCAAAGGTGCAAGGAAAAGTGGGGATACCAGTTGGGCTTTTAACAATTGAGGATACAATTCTTTATATAAAATAGGAATTGGATCAAAATGATGTTTGTGATCTCCTGTATTCTAATAATCGGCTGATGAAACGCTAGAATTTGAACTCTGCCTTAGATCCTTACTTGATTCTGATAGGCTTATGCCTTCTTTCACTTTTGTATCTCCAAGTGTTCTATTAATTGTCAAGCCTTTAGGAAATTTGGGTCTTCCATCTTCAAAACTCAACATGCCTTCTCTGACAAGACATTCAACCTTGTTCTTTAAGACCTCACAATTTTTAGTAGTATGATCTAAACTTCCTTGATGATAATCACATGCTGTACTAATACCATAACCTTTGGGTGAAGATGGCACTGTGGACTTAAATGGGGCTCGAGCCACAAGATTTTTCTCTCTCAGTTTCGGAAGCAATTCTACATATGTCATCAGAAATGAATTAAAAGATCCCCCATCCTTCTTTCTTTCTTGAATTTCTCTCTGGCATGTCATCACTTTCTTGGGATTTGGTTCAATTACACCTCCAATTGGTTCATTGATGTGAGTTGTATTGGTGCACCAACTCGACTGTTTATTCTTATACTATTTTTTTTAATTCTCCTTTCAGCTCAGTATGCCCCTTTTCTTTGGTCATAGCCATCATCATAATCATCATCTCGGTCATTTGTTTTTCAGCTCTTGCATCTCATTCTTGTCAGCATCAATACTAACAAAACCTGATGTGTAACACTTGGATGAACTACCCTTCATTCCTTCTATTGTTTGTCCAGAACACTGCTTCATACTTGCACTCTCTTCATCACACTATGAATCCCCTTATCTATCATGATCGTCTTCTAATGACAACTACCTTTTAATCAATACCTCTATACAATAAAGATATGATGTAAAGAAATACAAAACAAAAACACAAGAAATGAGTCAGTATCGTGAAATAATCTCAGAGGCAAAATTTAAATTAAGTACAGCAAGACAAGTTATATTGAACAAAGAGAATAACCAGAAAAGTATATTTAAATTTGCAGCACCTGTTTTGCTGTAGTGGGGTAAGCTTCTAAATTAAAACATGTAATGTTATCATTATTTTTAAAAACACAACATTTTAAACAAAAGTGCAATATAATATTTAAATGTTGTTATGAATGAATGCACGAGGTATCGATTTCAAGAAATATTCATTAGAACAACACCCATCTAACTAAAAGGTCAAATACAGAGAAAAGGAAATATGTCACAAGCTCCAGCTCTTTCAGTAATTCACTTTGTCCGGTCTTTGAGTCAACTTTTTTCCTAGCTCGGTGTCGATATCAGAGTGTTGTTGTAGGCTCATGACTTCATCAAACACAATCTGCACATATCAGGCGACTCCTCTCACTTGGCTCCCACAGTTAATCATTTTACAACTCTATTTTCTGATAGCCTAGATTATTGCCTCGGCTTGATTTTCAGTATTTGGCTTCCATTGTGGTACCTCTTCAAAACTTACGAGCCAGTCTTTCAATTGTTGTACTTCAGAGTGTTGTACTGCATTTTCCTTTGATTACGGTGTTCTTCGGTAAATTTCATCATTTATGAAACCTGGATATCGCCTCTAAGTTCAAAGCTTTATGTTCTTCCTCGAATTCTTACTTGTCAAAAACAACCCTTGAATGCCCCTTCAATTTACTCGTATTGAATGCCCCTTTAATTTATCTGTTATCTATCCTCTTTCTAGTTATCACTGTTTTTTCAAGTACTGCGTTTTGTTTATCTCTGTAACTGCCACTGCCCTTATGTTAAACCTTGAACTGTTGTTGAGCCTTGTACAAACTTTATTATGTTGACCACTGGAGCAGTGTAGCAAAGCCTTGTATTTCACTATTGTTGGTGTCACATGTATCCTCTCGAACGAACAATTATATCGAGCTTCATAATCGAGTAATGACCCTAAATAACTATTGATCCATTTACCTGTCTGGCAGCAATACTATAACTCATAAATCTTATTAAAAATGAATCTTCATATTCCCGTCTTATAGTTCTCAGATTAAACTTGGCTCTGGCAGAACTTCATTATGTTCAGAAAATTTTGATACAACCTTGCATTAATGACACCTAGCCTCCACGGATATTGTCTTCGTTCTTGTAGTGAGTCTTCTCGAATCAGGTCCACAGTGACATATTGTCCCCCACTTGTCTATTGGACCCTTCAGCTCTTATAACCACTGCCTACTCGACTAATCCTTGAACCGACACCTCTCATGTATGCGATGCACACAAAAAACAAAACACAAAAAACTGTGTCAGTATGATGAATTAATATTGTAAGCAAAAATAATTGTTACCGAAAAAAAACAATTTATATTGCGTTAAATTAACCAGAGAACATTTTATTTTGCACACAAAAATAAACAGCGAAATGAAATATAAACCAGCAACACCCTATCCTAGGTCCCTGTCTGGCTCTAATGGGGTAGGCTTCTATTACAGCATGTGGGTTTTGATCTGGACTCTGGGTACCTGAACTGTCATTACTAGACTAGTAAGACATCGATTCGGGAGTATACGACCCCTTATAACGGAGGCATAACCTCATGGTATATAAGGTTGGTATACCAAAAGGAGGACAAAATCTGATCACAGAGCTGGATAACTCACATAAGATCATGCCTCACTCCCACTTAAAGGTGAAAAGCCCAGATAGAAGGCTTATGCATGAATGACAATTTATATCACACAAAAAAAGCTGCCTGCATTTTTCCTGAAAATTCATCCAATAATTATGGAAAAATTGAATTCAAATTACTATCCTAAAATGCCAAAATGCCACGTAAAATTAGTTAGGCCTGACTCTCGGTTTTTAAAATCCCCAGCGGAGTCGCCAAGCTGTTGCGACCATTTTTGAAATCGCGTGTGAAAAATAGCCTGACGATCGGTCTTTTTAGAAAATTAGGGTTTTTCAGCCATTTTTAATTTAATCTTGAAAATATAGGTTTTTTGTATTAAATTTGATTTTTCTTTATTTACCCTTTAAAAAAACATTTTGGAGTCGACATCGATCACTTCGTGGTAGACCGAACACTGAAAAAAAAACAGAGATTATGTCTTAAAATATTAGGTTCGGGAGTCGGTTACGTGTAGGGAAGGATTAGCACCCCTACGATCACCCGTTATCGGTACCTTTAATTTTATGTGGAATTTTTGCATTTCGAATAATTAATTGAATTTAATTTATCCCATAATTATTAATTGAATTTAAATTCCGAATGCAGATATCCTTTTATAAGGAAATTCATTTTTGTTTGAATACGAGATTAAAAACACCCCATTAGGTGGCACCCCTATTCGTATTTAAAAAATGAATTTCCAACATAAAAGGTTTTAAATGAATGACCTTTTATTGTCTTGTCAATTTTAAGTACGATTCCTAAAAAGGCTCTAATTAATTTGTTATTTATGCTATAAATATTAATTAATTTAATGGCTTTTATGAGAAAATGTCAATTTCTTGAACACCTTCCATATATTTAAAGCCTTTAAATTAATCATATTCCTAATTGATTAATCCTTCTAATTATTTAAAGTTCTAATCCTAATTAAGGCTCTAACAATTTATTATGTTATTATTATAAGTAGAAATGTATATTAAATTTTCACCTTTAAAACCAATGTTGAGATAATACCCCATTGTAAACAATGGAACACCATCCAAATTTGAGTCCCAAAGTTTCAATTTAATATACATTTAATTATCTACAATGTGCCTTAATTAATTATTTAGTGTCAATTAAAGAACTAAAATAATATTCAATTATAAGTGATTTATATATTAAATATATTCATTAAAATCCATGTGAGATAACACCCCACTGTAAACAATGGAACACCATCCAAATTAGGATTTTAAATCTTATATTTAATAAACATTTAATTACTATAATTATCTACCTATTTAAATTATTAAACCTAATTAGAGAACCTAGGGGAAAGGCTCTAAACAATTATTAAATCTAAGTATATTTAATTGTCTAACAAAATATACTATATGCTTGATTTTAAAAATGCACTCAAACATATAAATTAATCGCATTTGATTATATAAAAAACAAATAATAATTAAATTGAAAACATATTAAAACACAAAGCTTAAATTATTATTAATGGACCAAATTGAATCAATTAAAAAACCCAAAGCCCAAATTACAAAGCCCTAGTGACCTAATTGAAAGGGGTACAAACTTTAGGGAACAACTAAAGAATTAAGGGACTCAATTGCATGAATTAAAAAACTCACGGGTCAAATTAAAGGAGAAAAAGACCAAATTGAGAGAAGTGAAAGGTTTGGGCAAAAACCAAAGGGTATCATTTAGGAAAGCGCAGATCTTGGGTCGACCCGAATACAATGTGCGGATCCTTGTTTGACCCGGCACCAAAACGGTGCCGTGTCGACTCGACTATAAATGTCCCAAACTCAGGCCAACTCGGCCATAATCCATATGCTCTCTCTCTCATCTCTCTCTCATCTCACCAAATTCTCTCAACTCGAACACAACTCAAACCAAAAACCAAATCCAAAATAGATCAAAATCCCATGTCTTCTTATGTTCTTCCTCAAATTCAACTAAAACCATTATTTGATTCTCCACAAACACCCAAAACCATTTGTTTCATGTTTCTCATCGATTAAACCCTCATATCCTCTCGAAATTCATCCCTTGTTCTTCATAATCCCCTCATTTGATTCTTAAAACACCAAATCATTTCTTAAATCTGTTCCTAAAGATCAAAAACCCAAACCATTTCCTATGTTCTTCACTGTTCTTCCCAAACCAAACAAACCTTAAAAACTCCAGCCTAACTTCACTTCATCAGCCACCCTTAGATCTAGGACCACCACCCCATAACCTCTTTGGCATGTTTGCCGACCGTAAGAGGCGATGCCGACCACCTCCTGTCATCGTCTCCAATCATCCCCTACTTTCCTCCGATCATCACTGAAACTTTGGCCACCTCCTGCAACATCAGGCCATTGTAAGTTTTCGGCCGGCTACCGTGAGACAATTTATGGCTGCCGTATCGGAATTCTAAAATGCTTAGAATCCTTCATTTTTCTCGATTCTTCCATCTAAGCTACCTGATCCAACAGGATCTCCCATCTTTCCCCTAGATCTACCCAAAAACCAAACTCTCACTTATCATTTTCAACTCCGCCGAATCCTAGAATACTCTTTGGTGACCACAAACTCCGGCATCTAAGATAAGTTTCCAAAGACTTTTTCTTTACTTTACTTTTTTTAATTTTTTTAAAAACCTAGATCTAACATTTATTTTTTCTTTTTGCTGCAGGAATAAAAGATTTAAGCTGTAACACCCATAACGTATACTCGTAGTTGAATATACATTATAGATGTTACTTAAGCATGCTACTTGAAAGTTAAGCTTAAATTTTTTTATATCCCTATACGATTCATCATCTAGCTGATTATTTAAACTATCCTTATAATTCAATTTAATGCATCATATACTATCAGTAAGTAAATAGTTTACATGCCCACTAGAGATTGTCATAATTTAGAATGTCTTACTGATGTTCTGCAAATTGTAGCTTGAACAACATGTTTGACTCCTCTTCAAGTGCTCCAACTTGACCTACGTGTGAAACAATCACACGCTAAGTACGAACTTAGTGAGGCAGTTAAACTTATTTATTTTAAAAACAGGAAATAATGTAATACAATATGTCATATAAAAATGCATTTCGTTTTTTCTATAATATGGCAAGTATATCACAATGTACATGTGTCATGTATCATAACTATCATATAAATCATGTTATTCTTGCATAATATAATCTCTATCATGGACATGCTTTCATCATGTAATCATTTACATAATGTGTATTCTATCATGGTCATGTTTTCATTATGCCATCATTTGCATTACATGTATTCTATCATGGTTATGCTTTCATTATGCAATCATTTGCATATCATGTCTTTCATGTAATCGTCTTGTGATCATACTGGTTGAAAAGTCTTTTAAGAATCTGTAGCCCTTTGTACTGGCTGAAAAGTCCTTTAAGACTCCATAACCTTGGATACTGGCTGAAAAGTCCTTTAAGACTCCATAGCCTTAATACTTCTGGCTGAAAAGTCCTTTAAGACTCCATAGCCTTAATATTTGAGTACGTACTCGAGCACGTTATTTGCTCCTCATAAAAGGGCACTATTTGCTCCTTATAATCGCACCTCTTTAGTGCTCTTGGCACCATGGGCGTGGATCCCCAGGTGCAACACCAAGGGCATGGGTCCCCAAGGTGGTTACTTGTTTCATTTTAATCATATCATTATTCATGTAATTCATGTATCATATTGTCATATGAATCATGTATCATCACTATCATGTAATTCATGTTTCATATTATCATATGAATCATGTATCATCACTATTCATGTAATTCATGTTTCATATTGTCATATGAATCATGTATCATCACTATCATGTAATTAAAGTAAGCATAATGCATCATCATTTATGCAAACAATAGATCGTACCTTGTACTCCATCAAGCTTGCCATGTCAAGTTATGCATCATATCACGTATTACAAAGTAATGCAATGTCAATTTTAATGATGAGTCGAATTATCACAAGTTTTCCCCTTTTTAATAAAACATACATATAGAAATACACTCACCTGGGCCATGTAATAGTATGCCTCACTAAATTATACTCAATCATTTCCTTTATAGTATCTCGAATTCTCTTTGATTCGTATTCGACTTCATTAACCACATGAATATAAATAAACATTTGTTAGATTCACTTCTAACAATATTTCAATTAAGTTATTTAATCATTCAACATATAAAATTTTCCATAAATTTCTTTCCTTCCTTATACTAATCACAAACTCATTTTTGGTTCCTAATGACCATTTTGATCTTCAAATAATTCCTCCAAGCTTGCTAACCAACATTAGACACAAATTGTCTCAATTTTCATTTTCTGTCAACTTGCACTACCATCAAAGATTTACTTCTACAGGGAAGAATACATACTGAATCTTAATCTCCTTTATACCTTAGAAACTAGATTCGATAACGGTTCTAATGGTATAGGCCACATAATTTAATAAAATCTATAAAAATTATGAAAAGTCATCAAACTCCCATTTACAGGGTTGTCCCGATAGAGATTGTTCTGTAATTTTTCTGACCTTCATTTGATTAAAAATTAATATCTTTTAACCCGAAACTCGAAATCAGTTTCCGTTTGTTGAAACAAAACTAGATTTGATAAGATTTTCAACCATATAAATTAATATCCTAAATTCAACTTGTACGATTTATGGCGAATTTTCAAAGTTGAATTCCAGTATTGAATTTCGAAACAGACTGCTATTCTGTTTTCTAACCTTTTGACACTTAAAAATTCATATCTTTTGATATATGAATCGAAATCAATCACCGTTTGTTTAAACGAAACTAGACGAATAAATCTTTACATTGATATAAAATTCACCATCTAACCATTTTTTTTAGAATTTATGGTGAATTTTCAAACTTACATCCAAATCAAGTTTTCCTACACAACTTCCATAAATAACTTCAAACTTTATACTAATTTATCCTTACTTTGCTATTTGTCAATTTGGTCCCCTTACATGATTCAAACCACTAATGTATCACTTTATTCATCAAAGAATTATTCACAATAGTTTCCCTTAATTTTCCTTCTTAACCGAAATAGTCACTAAAATGCAAAGATAAGGATTCTAGCTTCTTAACTTTGCCATTTAGTCCTCAAATCAACATTACTATCTTAGTTCCTTCATTACAACTAAAATTCAAATTTAATCCTTCTCTAAAACCTCATTTCCAAATTGGTCACTTAACTTTGACAATTTGTCAAAATGGTCACTAACTCGATTTAACATCGGTTTTGCATTCTAACTTCAATTTCACATCTCGAACATCAATAATAACATAAATACACTTTAAAATCATAAAAATTCAGATTATTCCTTTAACTTTCAGAATTTTTGAAATGGTCCTTATACCTTTAACTTAGGGTTTTGCTTCCAAATAACAATTCAAGCTTACTAGATCATTAATTCAACATCACAAACCCTAAATTAAACTTGAATCCATAAACCCTAATCATCTTCATACAAACTAAAATATGTAGGGTTTAAATCTCAACTCAATAACATGATTTTAACACTATACTAGCTTGAAGCAATGATGTTTTCTAAAATTGATCTTCGATCAGGGTATCATCAATTGAAGATCAAAGAAGCATATATCCCAAAGTCAACTTCTAGAACTAGATATGGGCATTATGAGTTTGTAGTAATGCCTTTTGGACTTACAAATGCACCGGCAACTTTCATGGATTTGATGAATCAGATATTCCAACCATATTTGGATTAGTTTGTGGTGGTATTCATAGATGATATATTGGTTTATTCAAAAACTAAAGAGGATCATAATACTCATCTTCGAGTAGTTCTTCAGATCCTCTTAGAAAAGAAGTTATTTGCAAAGCTGTCAAAATGCGAATTCTGGTTGTCTGAAGCAGATATCCCAAAGACAAAGAAGCAACAGTGTTTTCTAAAATTGATCTTCGATTGGGGTATCATCAATTGAAGATCAAAGAATCAGATATCCCAAAGACAGCTTTTAGAACTAGATATGGGCATTATGAGTTTGTAGTAATGCCTTTTGGACTTACAAATGCACCGACAGCTTTCATGGATATGATGAATCAGACATTCTAACCATATTTAGATCAGCTTGTGGTGGTATTCATAGATGATATATTGGTTTATTCAAAAACTAAAGAGGATCATAAGACTCATCTTCGAGTAGTTCTTCAGATCCTCCAAGAAAAGAAGTTATTTGCAAAGCTATCAAAGTGCAAATTCTAGCTGTCTGAAGTAGCTTTTCTTGGACATATAGTTTCTGAGGAAGAAATTTGAGTTGATCCTAAGAAGGTTCAAGCAATACTCGAGTGGAAGGTTCCGCAGAGTGTCTCCGAAGTGAGAAGTTTCTTGGTATTAGTTGGTTATTATCGGTGGTTCATGAAAGATTTTTCAATGATCGTCGCTCCTATAACTAAGCTATTAAGGAAAGATGTGCCATTTATTTGGACAGAAAAGTGTCAGGAAAGCTTTGACAGATTGAAGAAGACATTAACAGAAGCTCCTGTTTTGGTACAACCATAATCCGGAAAGGATTTCACTATATATAGTGATGCATCCCATAATGGTTTGGGGTGTGTATTAATGCAAGAAGGAAAGGTTGTAGCGTATGCTGCTTGACAACTCAAAACTCATGAGAGGAATTATCCTACTCATGATTTGGAGTTGGCTGCAGTGGTATTCGCATTGAGGATTTGGCGTCACTACTTATATGGCGAAAAATGCTATATCTTCACGGATCATAAAAGTTTGAAATATTTGTTGTCTCAAAAGGAGCTTAACTTGAGACAAAGAAGATGGATAGAATTGATCAAGGACTATGACGTAATCATTGATTACCATCCAGGGAAGGCTAATGTAGTAGCATATGCACTTAGCCGAAAGACATTTTATGCTTTAAGAATGTTGAATGCTCAATTAAGATTGCAAGAAAATGGTGCAATAATGGTTGAGCTTCAGATTAAGCCTACTTTGATATAAAGGATTAAAGAGGTACAAGCAAAGGATAAGGAATGCCTAGAAAATAAGAAGTAAGTGGAACAAGGTGAATCTAAAGATTTTGAAATAAAATCAAATGGATGCCTATACTACAGGGGATGTGTGTACATTCCTGAAGATGAAGATCTAAAGATGGAAATACTTTCGGAGGCACATTTTAATCTTTTAACTATGTACCTGAGAGGCAACAAAATGTATCAAGATATAAAGAGTCGATTTTGGTGGCCTGGCATGAAACGAGCTATCTCTGAATTCGTTGTTAAATGCTTAACATATCAACAAGTAAAGGCAGAACATCAAGTTCTTTCAGGGTTGCTCAACCGATCTCAATTCCACAGTGGAAATGGGAAAAAGTTACAATGGATTTTGTAACAGGTTTACCATTAACGCCAGGTAAGAAATATTCTATTTGGGTGATTGTGAACCTATTGACAAAGACGGCGCATTTCATATCAGTTTGAATAGACTACTCTTTGAACAAGTTGGCGGAGTTATATATTAAGGAAATTGTTAGGATGCATGGAGTTCCTATGTCTATCATTTCTGATAGAGATTCAAGGTTTACTTCGAGGTTTTGAAGTGCATTACATTAGGCATTGGGGATTCAGTTACACTTCAGCACGGCTTTCCATCCCTAAATAGATGGACAATCATAAAGAACTATTTAGATACTCGAAGATATGCGCAGAGCATGTATAATTAATTTTGTAGGTTCATGGGAAAAATATCTTCCATTAGCTGAGTTTGCCTACAACAATAGTTATCAAACAAGTATAAAGATGGCACTTTATGAAGCTTTATATGGAAGAAAATGCCGAACACCGTTGAATTGGTTCGAGTTGGAGGATCGAAAGATCATCAGACCAGATCATGTTCAAGAGACAGATAATAAGGTGAAGGTAATTCAAGATAATTTTAAGGCTATTTATGATAGACAAAAGTCGTATTCAGATCTTAAAAGAAAGGATATTGAGTTCAAGTTTGGAGATAAAGTATTCTTAAAGGTTTCACCCTGGAAAAAGATATTACGCTTTGGAAAAGAAAGCTTAGTCTAAGATATATTGGCCCTTATGAAATCTTAAAAAGGGTTGGTCCAATGGCGTATCAATTAGCTTTACCACCAGAGTTGAGTAAGGTTCATTATGTATTTCATGTGTCCATGCTTCAAAGATATCGATCAGATCCTTCACATGTTACTACACCAGAAGAGATAGAGATTCAATCGGATTTGACATATGATGAAGAACCTGTGAAAATTTTGGCTAGAGGAGAAAAGCAATTATGGAACAAGAAGATTCCTCTAGTTAAAGTCTTGTGGAGAAATCACAAGGTGGAGGAATCTACTTGGGAAACGGAAGAAACAATGAAAAAGCAGTATCCGTACCTTTTTGAACCAAGTAAGTAAGGAAAATTAGAGGACGAATTTTCTTAAGGGGGAGAATTGATGGAGATGCAGGGTATGCTATGAATATTATTTTGGGTATGAACTGCCCAAGGTTAAATTATATTGATATACATTGCCATGGATTGAACAAATACGTAAATTATGCCCAATAAGTCAATTGAGGGACATGATATAGTTGGCATGCCATAGAGTCCAGCAACACGCTACATATTCAGGATAGCACTATAGTGTACCTAAAAGTCACTTAGTGTATGGTTAGAACAACCTTATAAATGTGCGAGAATTAGCACTTCGGTGCATATTTGACTCGTGTATCCAGGGCCCTCATAGGTCTATATTTGGGCTATAAAATCGGGCTATGAAATTGGTAAATATTTGATAAACGGGTTAAAGAGTTTATACACTCTTAAAATGATGGCAAGTATATTGGTAAGAAAATGTATATTCAGCTTATATCATATTTATGTATGATTAACATGATAGAAAGTCATATCTAGTGATTTATATGCATGGAAACGGTTACATATTATTAGTTATTGCTATGTTATTTGAATTGAATATTATTGTTGCCTCACTAAGTATATATTTAGCATGTGATGGTTTTCACGCGTAGGTAAAAGACAAAAATCGGAGTAAGGAGCGAGCATTCTACTATCAGGAGTATATTAACGGTATCAGTAATATCATCTTTTGATGTTTTTGATAATTCTAGATGGCATGTATATGTTAAAGTTAGTCAATTATATACTAGTTTACATATGGTTTGTATTAATTTCTAAACTAGTTTATGTTTATAACAAAAGATGAGTATTTATATTATATTTAAAATCGGGCAATAACCAAATAGAGATAAATTAAGCAATTGTTAATTTTTGTTTTAGGCAGTTTTTAGGCAGTTATATTCTATATACTTTATAGATAAGAATTGTTAAGTTGCTGCCTGAAATCGTATTTAATTCAATAGGATAAAAATTCAGTAAATGATATTACGCGATAAAAAAATTGTGTGATACTCTAATTGGTATTTATTATAGAATACTAATTAGGGCATTACACGAGAAGCCTGTAGTCTAAAGAATTAGAAGAGAGGTAGTTTATGAAAATTGATCTCAGAAGTTTAGTGTGTTCCATTGAGTACATATAGGAGCCATACAAAGAGTTTCAAACGGTGGTAAATTAATTAAGTAGGATAGATTTAAAAGAGGCAAGAAGATTTTATTTATAACCTAACTACCCTCCAACCGAACTCCAGTATGTAGTTCCCCATAATTGCATTAATAAGGGGCATTAACCCAGACCCATTGGGCGTAGGTGCCATCCTAAGGAGGTTACCTTAGGTCTAGTAGGAATCACCCTAGCCGAAACATGGAAACTTGATACAATAGGAATTACCAGCCGGATCAAGGCTAAACCTGTAGTGACTACATGTTTTATCCCAAGTACCCAGTAAACAATCTATGCAGTAATAACAGTAATCAGTAGTAAACAATGACAGCAGAAGATATAAAACAAACAATTATTTTTAGTAAAATAGTATCCAGAGAGCATATTTTTCAGATTAGATATATAGGTATATTTAAGACAGATGGATGTCATGATTCAGGTTAAGAGACATTCTTGGGTTCAAATCGGAGAAAATATTCATATGCACTTGGAACACACTAGATGGAACAATTTATTACTCAGAGGTCATTGATAATCAAAGAAAGAATACACTGAAGTATAATCCATTCTAGACTAATTTCAGAATCAAGAACCTTAATCAAAGGAATTCGATAGATATCGACTTCATCCAGGTATTCAAAAATTATACTTCAAGATCATTCAAAAATTTTGGAATATCATGATTACGTAAGAATTTTGATATATCAGGAAATATTTTGGGAAGTCAGTTAGATCAGGATAAATCAAGATTTCAGATATACCAGGAAGGTTCCAGTCAATTTTGCTCATAAGGTCATTTTGGTCATTTTAACACTCAGGGGCAATTTTGTAGTTTAACCCCGATAGGGTAAGTCAGTGATTTGTTATGCTGAATATTGTTGATAGCTTGCCAGGCTTCCAAGATCAATTCACTAAACACATCTTATCAATGCATTACTTCCAGCATTCAAATTGGCACACCTTACATATGTTCAATACTTAGTTCTAGTTGCATTGTATATCTGAATAGATCACGTCACATGTTATCCCAGAATGAGCCTCAAATTGTTAAATCTGTATGAAGAAATGACTGACATATATAAGCCAAGCTTTAAACCCTCAGAGGTATTACAATCATTTGCATTCTATCAGAAATTCAGGATTTCAACCACTTATCTCGAGTCTTGAGGGTATTCCAATTACTAAGTGTAGTCATTCACATTCTTTCGATCCTTTTAAACCACTTAATCATTTTAATCTCTAGGTTATGTCCTTCATTTGGTTAACTTAGTAGTTTTGGTGTTCGAGGGTATCTTAGTCATTTTAGTCAATTCATATATATCAATATTTTCAATCCTTTCAGTTATCTCGGTCCTTTCAACTTTTCCAAACCATCTATTTATTTCAATACACGGGGGCATATCTGTCATTTTAGTTAATTTAGAAATTACAATGCTCGAACATTTTGGTCATTTACCAATTCAGTCATATCAGTATTTCTAATTCTCTCACTCATTTCAGTCCTTATAATCAATTTCTATATTTTTTACAGTTTGATTAATCCGAACATACTAAGAGCTTCCCATACATTTTTTTTCAGAAATTTATTCAGAATTTTGGTTGAATCCAAGTACTTATCATTCTCGAAGGTTTAAATCCTATTACTGTATCTTTCCAAGTACATCGAGGTTTCTAGATGAATTAATTGTTTACTAAAACAAGTGTAGATTTCTAGATCAATATACATCAACAGGGGTATTATGGTCATTCTTACACCTCAAGGGTATTTTTCAAAATTATAACTGACTATTCCAGGCACTAAATCCTTCAACACCATTAATCAAAATTTGGAGATTTACAGCCTTATTCACAATTATTGCACTTAAAATCCTTTTGATTTATTAGTTTCTCATTCAAATATTATGATCTTATTCAGATTACCATTCTTATTCTTCTTAGTTGATTTGATTTAAGCGGACTTAACAATACTCTTAATTATATTCACACATACATTAACCAATTACTCGCATGTTCAAAAAAGCATGTAAGAGGTAGTAATATATTACCTTGATTCCTTGCTATCGCGATTGACCCTTAAAACAACAGTCGAACACTCTCGAACCCGAATTCAATGTCCTCAATATCTTGGATACAAAGATATGTGAATACCTTCAATTAAACATAACCCATAAGCAAACCTTAGCTTGATCACACAACTCTTAAACTGAAAAACTAAACACATGCATTCTCAAGTTTAAGGTCAGATTCAGAGGCTTTCAGGTTAGAATTTCACAAAAATGACTTCAAAAATAGACTCAGAACGTCAAAAACATAAAATATAGGTTTTCAAAAAATTTGAATTTTTAGTCAAAGTCAACGTTGACGTCTACAGCCAATGCTGACGTCAGCAGTCAATAGTCAATGCTGACATTATCAGTCAATGCTAACGTCAGTCATCAACTGGTCAATCAGGTTGACTAAGATGAGTTAACTCACTAAGTTGACTCAAACAGGTTGACTCACTAAGTTGACTCAGTCAATGGGTTAACAGGTCAGGCAGACGGGTTAACAAGCCAGGACGGGTCAGACTCAAATAGAACGGGTTCAGGTCAGGTCTGGAAGACTCGGGTCTGGTTTAGGCTTAGGCCAAATGGGTCAAATATCTAAGCCTGGGCTCGGGTTAATGGGCCTTAACAGACCATTCCAAGACTTGGTTAATTAACCAAGCTCGGTCTGTCCAGATCAGTTCAAGGCTGGTTGGCTCGGTTCGGGTGGACAGATCAGTTCAGGGATGGCTCACCAAGGGCCACCGTCTTAGGTGACCAAAAATCACCTTGGACGACGCGTGAATCCCACGCATGGCCCCAGCTTTTCCTCATATCAATTGTAACACCCTCGACCCGACCTAGATGCCTGACCGAATCGAGGAAACTATATTAGGTTTGCCGAAGCAAACCGAAGAAAGACTTCAAAAACCAGTCCAATTTTTTTATCTTGTCTAGATGCATATTATTAAACCTAAGTGTACATACTTGCAGTGGGTGAAATTACAAAGGAATCGTACCACAGAAAGACAACCAATTGCAACATACATTTTAGGAACTAAAATGCAAATCTGATAAATTTAAGGACCAAAACTGAAATTAAGGTTACCAATCCTCAATTAGTCCAATTACATGCTTACATGTCAAAACTCAGGTCAAAACAATCATCCATGAAACTCAGGGACTAAAATGAAAGAAACAAAAACTTTCAAATATTCTAAAATAACAGAATTAACAGCAACTGTATCGGTACGCTTGGAGGTGTTTCGGTACGGCTTAGTAATTTTCAAAACCCAGATTCTAGTAGTTAAAACTCATTTCGATACGCCCCCGCAAATCAAAATGCCCTTCATAAAATCCCTATGCTGTATCGAAACACCCTCTCGAGTACCGAAACACTGTCCAAATTTGCCTAGGCTCATACCGAAATGATTGCTCGCGTACCGGTATGCTAAGCCTAAAATGGCGTACTCGTACTGAAATAGGGTCACCCGTACCGGTACGCCTGGACCTGTAATCCCAAATTACTGTTTAAACACGCTTTAACGATAACCAAAACGCTCTAACATGCTTCAAACACTTATACAACATTACTAGGATACACTCCTAACCAAAAAAACACATAACCAACAAATTTACATGTCATTCATACACCCCAAGTTATTCTATAGGCATGCTTCCTAATATCATTCTACCAAACAACCGAAACTCACATTAGGCACTTTTAAGGCATACTCATCATGCTTACACATCTAAAGCATTAGCACAAACTTGCTTGAATCATCAAAACATGACAACCATTCCAAATTTACTAGATACATCCCTAAACACTCATCTAGCATCATTATAAGCAAGGATCCACACAAGTTCAACAATATCAAACCGATCATAAAATCCAGCACTTCATATGCTTAAAAACCATGGGAAAAACAGAATTACAAATCCCCAAAATATGGCAAACACATTGCCTTATTAACCGGAAACATAAATCGAGTCCATACTCAAAAGTAGTCTTGCACTTGGATCACTTCAAACCTTACCTTTGCTGCCCCAAACCTTAATGCTCTGCATCATTAGAAAAAAGAGAGCGTAAGCACACATGCTTAGTGATGATGCTCATACACAATGATGCAATATAACCTTTGAAAACTAAACACTTGTTTTCAACCCATGCTTACGACCTAAGCAATTCCAATGATTCCACTTCAAACATGCATATCGACCATATACAAAAACCTTTACAAACCACATGCTTAAATCCCAAAGCATTAAGTTACAAAACCATACTTAAATCCCAAAGCATTAATTTACAAAACCATGCTTAAATCCCAAAGCATTAATTTACAAAACCATGCTTAAATCCCAAAGCATTAAAAAGTAGGTTCAACACATGAACTTGCATATATTGGCATTTATAGTGAACCTGGATAGACGACCACTATCCTTGATTGATCAGCCGCTAATCTTTAGGTAACCGACCGTTAACCTTACATTTCGGATACACAGATCTCCCATGATAGTCGACCACTACCATAACCCATACCATGCCGACCGCATGATACAACATCCTTGCCGACCGCAAGATCAACATCAACAAGGGGAACCGACCGCTCAACCCAAGTGACAACATTATAGCCCGAGTAGCCGACCACTTACCTCAACAACTCTTAACCACGATCGATTTTTATCATATTATACTGCACTTCATCCCATGACATGCCAACTATATCCGAACGTTTTCTCATCATGTCACATAGCCAATATATCATTTACAAAACATTTACTCACTGATTTACAATGCATTATACAAAACCACCACATATTCAAATCACATTGCCAATGCAATAACACCATTCTCGACCGGAATGAAAACCAGTGCTCACTAGCATTTTTTATACTTTCAAACCCCTGCATATGTACTTAAAATCATGCATTTCCAATAAGTAAATAAAACCATGTTTATGACCAAAAAATGAATTACAAATGCTCATATCCGAACCGATATTAAAGAGCAAAATAGGGAAAACTTACTTCTGAGCTTAGGTAAGTGTTTCAAACTTATCTTAAACTCCCAACAACCTTTATTAAACCTTTTAAAGGCGTTTAAACCAGTTTCCACTCACCGATACACCTCACCTTGCTTGCCAAAGTGAATCGAGCTCCCGACAAGCAACAAACAACATCAAGCTTCGTAGCCTTGATTATCCCCTGTTTTAACCACATAAAACCAGAGGGAAAAAGTATCATTATGCATTCAAACCATTGCCAACAAACAATTACCCGCAACTCTTAAGTTGCCCACTCAAAAACCATCCGAAACTTATCAAAAACATCCTCAAACACTTCCAAAACTTAAACCAGCCATAATATAATGATTAACCCAAGAAACATCGTCAATTAACATCTAAAAACCATTTCCCAACATCCTTTTACTTCCAGCAACTACATAGCCACCACAACTCCACAAAAACTCAAATCTAACAACCTAGTAATCAAGGATTCAAGGAGTTTCGAGATTCCAATGTTAAAAATGACTTAACAACATTATAAATCATCCAATATATGTTTAAAATCAATCCTCAATACTGGAAAACAGATCCAATACAAATTTTCCACAATTTTATCTTAAACCCAATTAAATCTGTTAATCGTTATAAATACATAAAATTAGATTATAAATCATAAATTAAGGATCAAATACTTAGGAATATCAATAAAGAACCATCAATAGAGGAGAAGAACAAACCTTACCTCTATTGTGTGATTTCTCCCTCAATTGATTGATTAAAGCTAGAAAAATACAAGATTTCAATGAGGTTTTGTAAATCAAAGGTAAAAAAATATTATAGATCAAGAATCCAAGTAAAAAAGATCTCTCACCTATGAGATTTGATGAAAACAAGAGTTTTTGGCAGAAAAGAAGCGGAGAGAAAAGTTGAGAGAAAAGTTTACGTCAAATTTCTTTAAAACCAATAACTAACTTTTATTAACAAAATCCATTTTAATTACCTTTAAAAACACATGTTAAAAAGTATTAATTGAAGGGAGAAACCACCAGCAAAAACTTGGTAAAATAGCTCCTTAAGGATTCTAAGATTTTGATCCTTTACAATTTAGTCACCTTTAAAAATAGTTTTGAAAAAATTACACTTTAGTCACTAACCAAAATGTCACCCTTCCAAATCCCTTTTTCCAAAATTAGCTTCACCAATATTTTTCATATATTAAATTATGATTTTTAACCATTTTTCTATATTTTTATCTTCCACAAAAATATTTACTCCTGAACCAGACTCAAATCCCTAACCCAGTCTACCGAACCGTCCAACAAGCATCAAAACCGCTAGGCCCAAAACGGGGCGTTACATCAACACACAAAAACAAACTCTTCAAAACAAGTCTGAAAAGGGATCGAAACTCACCAAACTTACCAAAAGCAAGAACGCCAACAGTCTCCGTCGAGGCTACAACAGTGGCGGTTCGATGATCGGTCGGTGGCAAAATGACCACTTGCCGAGGGAAGGGCGATGGTGGAACATGTGACTCAAACCAGCAACACGGGTGGCTGAAAAATTCAAAAACCTGAAATGGTTTAACCCTAGGTTTGTCGAACCTATATCCTTCGATTGCCGGTGATCAAAATGATGATACAATGCATGAGTATAGGGGTTTTGACTGGGATACAATGGCAAACATGCCGATGGTGGCTGTGTCTTCCACGGAGCGGTGGTGCAGGAGATCGGCGACTAGCAGGGATGGAGAAATTGGGAGTGAAAGAAAAAAAAAGAAGCTTCTGGTATTTGGCTCGAATTGGGGGAGATGAAGAGTCATCCAAGCTTTTATTATTTTCATTATAACCAAACCAGGATGGTTTTAATATTTAATTGTGGTAACTCAAATCAAAATAGAACTTTAGGTCAAATCGTTACCACCACTGCCATAGCAACCAAGGTCACGAATTCAAACCCCCTTGGCTCCAATTTCCCTCAATTCACCTTTTTTTTATAGGTGTTACATATTTAATCAATAGGGTAAACTTTATTTAAAAACAAAATATTTAATATACTCTATTTTTAAAATAAAACACTATTTTAAGACTTTTTTGGAGAAAAAATAAAATCAACATGCTATGTAAACGAAATTAATATATCGCACGAATGAAAATTAATAAACACATGCACTTGTCACGGGCCGTGAGCCAAGGTCCGAGTCATTGGCACCACAAGGTGCACACTAGGGTGTTCAAGAGGTTCTGAGGCACACTTTGGGCTTGAAGAGACCACCAGACTGGCCCGATCCGTGGGAAAATCCAAGAAGGCTTATCCATCCACACCTATGTGAACACTCCATGTGAACATAGGATATTCTTTTCGTAGTTAGCTAAGGAATATTCTTGGCATTATGTCTTGGGGTTGGTAGAGTTGTATCTAGGCCATTGATGTAAATCGATAGGGACCGTCGGATTAGAGGGGACTCAACTATAAATAGAGGCCTCCCCACCTCAATTGTAATCATCCATTATTTCATCTATTCTTGAGTAATAGAGAGCACATTCACTCTAAATTCTCTGAGTTCTTCTTCTTTTGTTCTTCGCATTTTTTCAGAGTTCTTCGTAGTCGATCTCATAGTTTGCTTCCGCTAAAAATGATCATGCGTTCTTTGGTGCCTTAGAAGTTTGATCTTTCAGAGTGAGGATTTAGGCTTACTTAGTCGTTTGTCTTAAGGACTTCGACTAAGGCCGCACAGTGGGCTGGTTCAGAAGTCTAGCCACATGACAGCTGGTATTAGAGCCACGGTTGGTGAACCGGGTGTTCATGGAAAGCACTGTTCGAGATGGCAAAAAGGAAAAGAGGAAACATTACAGCACAGAAGGGTGATGAGGCCCAAGCTATCGAAGGAAGGACCTAGAGGCATAAAGACTTTGTGGCATTGTGTGAGAGGATTTGGGCCAAGTTTGAAACCACCAGGTTCTAGAAGAAAAACCTCATGATTGCCAAGGAGAGCCTCGAGGTTAAAGACCAGGAGGGGGAGTAGAAGGCATATCAAGCATGACGGACAAAGTGAAGGGACAGAGTGATGCGGTTGGAGTCGAGGTGCAGGCTTCGTCGAGGATAGATGGGACTTCGCATGGTGAGAAGAAGCCATTGAGGTGGAACAAGCCCTGAATGCTAGCCGACCATGGGAAAGGAAGCCACAGAGGTGCTTCTATTGTGACGATGAGCATTGGTCGAGGGATTATTCAGAGAAAGCTAACTTTTCAGCCATCAAGGTAAACGACGGGTTTCTGAAAAGGGAAGCTAGAGTTGGCATGATTGTTTTGTCTACAACAGTCAAGCTGGAGGTGTAGCGGAAGTGTTTTCGTTGCGAGGGGCCGCACAGTTGGCTCGATTGCCCTGACAGAGTCAAGTCGAGGGTGGAGAAAGTGGAATGGAAGTGTTTTCATTGCAAGAAGCCACATCGTTGGTGTGATTGCCACATAGAGTCACACAGTCCAAGGTACAGGACAAGACCGAAGAGTGCAAGGCTTCAAATCTCGATTCATTATGTAAAGAGCCATCATTGGGCAAGGTGGAAGGTGCATTGAACTTTGAGGAGAAAGAAGCGGCAATGCAAAATGAGGCGTCAGACTTCATGGAGAAGAAGGGCTGATGCATTTTAGAGTGTCTGCGAGGGAGTTCATCCTGAAAAAGGTACATCTCGAGCACAATCTTTGTGTTTTTGGTTTTGATTTGTCTGGTTTGTTGGGCGTAGGCAGCAGAAAACCTAACCCATTAGATAGTTCAAATGCGGCATCCAAACATTTGTTCGAAGATCAGGGGGATCCAAGTGGAGACAAATCCAAGCTCGTAGGAAGGAGTTCCTATGGTCGAGATGTGCGAGGTGGTTCGACGAGTGATGTTACATGGCGGTGGCAACCGAAGCGAGAGTTCCATATGGGTGGACGACCCAGCACGAGTCAAGTGCTCTTTATAGGAAGAGCGGTCCTTATGGGGGGACAACCAAGCTCGATTTTGAGTTGGGAGAAAGCTAAGGTGCCAAGAAGGTCCCAGGATCATTTCTGACTTCATTCTAGAGCGACAACAAGGGAGTCGCCAAGTTTGGTGGGGGAGAATGTCACGGGCCGTGAGCCAAGGTTCGAGTCATTGGCACCACAGGGTGCACACCAGGGTGTCCAAGAGGTTCTGAGGCACACTTTGGGCTTGAAGAGACCACCAGACTAGCCAGACCACCAGACCAGGGTATCCATGTGAACATAGGAGATTTTTTCCATAGTTAGCTAAGGAATATTCTTGGCATTATGCCTTGTGGTTGGTAGAGTTGTATCTAGGCTATTGATGTAAATCAGTAGGGACCGTCAGATTAGAGGGGACTCAACTATAAATAGAGGCCTCCCCACCTTAGTTGTAATCATCCATTCTTTCATCTATTCTTGAGTAATAGAGAGCGCATTCACTCTAAATTCTCTGAGTTGTTCTTCTTTTGTTCTTCGCCTTCTTTTAGAGTTCTTCGTAGCCGATCTCATAGTTTGCTTCCGCTAAGAACGATTTTGCGTTCTTCGGTGCCTTGGAAGTTTGATCTTTCGGAGTGAGGGTTCAGGCTTACTTAGTCATTTGTCTTAAGAACTTGACTAAGGCCGCACGGTGGGCTGGTTCAGAAGTCTAGCCACGTGATAAACTGATGAGCCAAAAATTCAATGCTGATGATGCACAATGCTTAATGGAATAAAATAGATATAAATTAAAAATGAGTGAACAATTTCTCTTAAAAATATATTTAAAGAATTTACTTAAAATACTAAAGTTCACTCGGGTCTCAGAAAGAGTTTTTTTCATTCGAATGATATACAAAATCCGACTCCGATAAATTTGAAGACTACTTCACAAATCATTTACATAAAAGAACATTGTCTTAAAATTAATAAAACTATGGGCATTTTACCTATCGGGTTCCGACCTGACCTGACCCGACCCGATCGGGTAGGATTTTTAATGAAAAAATGGGTTTGGGTCGGGTCGGGTCGAGTTTTTATTAAGGGTGAAGTCGGGTCAAGTCTTTATTAAGGGTGAAGTCAGGTCGAGTCGAGTTCGGTTTTAGGGTAAAAAATATCCGACCTGACATGAGACTAATTGTGTAATTTTTCCTTAAATTTTTAGGGATATTTCTAATAATACCCGCTCTTTATATATATTTTTATAATTAGGTCCTTAAAATTGAATTTTTATTTATAATTTAGTCCTTAAAATTATATTTTTGATGATTAAGTCCCCTAAAATTATTTTTTTTACAATTAGGTCCCTAAAATTTAATTTTTTTCTATAAGTTGGGTAGGGTCGAGGTTGGGTTTGGGTTTGGTTATTTATTTTTAGGTCGGGTCGGTTTTTTTTTTTAAAATGCGTTCGAATTAGGTCGGGTTTTGGTTTAAGGTATTTATTTCGTGTCAGGTTCTGGTGGGCTAAAAACACGACCCAACCTGTGCCCATCCCTAACTATATATGTATCAGAATAATATTAATGTTAAAAACATATATAATAAATAAAGAAGATGATAATGATAAAAAACATGTGATGAAAAAATTCGAGCTATAGAATATATATTATAAAACTATATGTAATAAAATAAAAGTAAACGAAAATTCATATATACAATATAATATTAAACCTAAAGAAATAAAAATGAAGAACTATATATAACTATGTGGTGAAGAAAACATTACGTAAATGAAAACTATATTATGTATAAGGAAAACTCACGAAGGTCCAAAATTCAAAACTCAGAAATACATGATCCAAACGAAAACCGATAATTATATACATCAAATAAAAAAAGTTATCTTGAACTACTTCCTTCTTAATTTACTAATTTAATGTTGACATAATATCATGGGTTAAACCAAAAAACAACTTTCAAATTATGTTTTTTTGTTTTTGGCCCTTAAACTATGATTTGGTCAAAATAGGCCCTTAAACTATCATCTTTGGTCACTTTAAGTCCCTAAACTATAATTTGGGCAAAATAATTTTTAGAATTTTCCAGATTTTTAAGTTTTTTTAGGATTTTTCAGATTTTATATATTTTTTAAAAAATAAAATTAAAAAATTCCTAGAAATGACAAGTGTCATTATCCTATTACGACATGTGACAAAAAAATTCAAGAAAAACCGTTAAAGTTAACGTTCAGCGTTGGTCAAAGAGTCAAATTGATTTTTTTTCTTGAGTTTGAGGGCTTAATTAGGTGGAAAAAAAGTTTAGGGGCTTATTTGATTTTTTGCAAAAGTTTAAGGGCTTAGTGAACCCTTAAGCCATAAATATTTATGTTATTTTTAAATTTTAAAATATCATTTATCAAAATAAGCCCCTAAACTATCATTTCTGGTCATTTAAGTCCGATAGTTATTTAAATCAAAAGAAAATTATTTCGACTGATAAGATGTTGACACATCACAAATTTTTTTTGACCAATTGATAGTTTTGGTGACTAAAATAAAAAAATGACATAGTTTAGGTACTTATTTTGACTAAAAAATAATTTAAGAACTTAAAGTGATTAAAAATAATAGTTTAAAGGTCTATTTTGCCCAAATAATAATTTATGGGCTAAAAGCAGGAAAAAAAATATAATTTGAAGGCCATTTTTTAGTTTAAGCCTAATATCATCTATGATTTGATTCTCACGAATCTCACTATAATGTTCCTATCGTACTTGTAACCTTATTTTATACTAGATGATATTTTATTTATGTAGTATTTGTTTATACTAAACTTAAATGACAAGGCAAAGGCTAATTAATTATGCTAAGGGAATTCTATTATCCGCCGATTAATGCTCTTCAAGGATTTACAGCAAGACAAAAGTATAGAGAAAATTAAGGAAAATTTTCACACCGCTAACGCTGCACAATATTACATATTATTATTTTTAATGTTTTTAAGTAAATATTAAAAATTATCAAAGTTAATGAGCAATTAAACATATTTTAAAAGAAAATTCTAAAATAAGTGACACACTACTACACATCACTAACAATATACACAGAAATGTTATAATTGGGTATTCAGACTTTCGGGTACCTGAAGTGTCAGGTATACGGTTCCCCAGGTAGCATGTTTGTCGGCCCATGACTACCAAGTACCCACTAATTGGGTACCCGCAAAATCAGGTACCAAGTACCCGATTCATATTTCTTTTATTTTTTAAATCTAAAATTTTAAAAAAATCACATATGAAGCACAAAACTTTTAAAAGTTGATAATACATAATCCAAATACTAAAAATAGTGATTTGATGTTAGTTTTAAGGGAGAAATATTTGGATATATATATATAAGTTTATCACCAAAAGAATGCATTATAAATATTAATCTCGCTATTTAAAAAAATATTAATCTCGATCATGACTTTTTCCTTCGAGTCTCATTTTAATAAATTAATACAAATACTTTTGAAAAAAAATTAAAGCTTAAAAGTTCATGATACAAACATAGAAAGAATTTAGGGATTTAAATTTGATTTTAGGGTAAAAATATTAAGACCATAAAATAAAAATATAATTTAAAATTAAATATAAATTTTAAAAGTATCAAGTCGGGTACCGGTTACAAAAAAATTGTCCCAGACCCGGCTCAACTACTAGGAAAAAATCAAGATTCATGTACCCGACCCGATCGGATAATTTTATTTTTAAAAAATACCTTGTTTTTTAGGGTTCGGGTTGGCGAGTCAACGGACTGGGTCACCCGAGTAGGTATTATTTTAACACCCCTAGCTACACATTATTAATTTTTTAGTGACTTTGTAATAAATATTAAAATTCTCAAGACTCAACATGTAATTAATCATATTTTAGAATAAACTTAAAATTTGGGTTGAATAACCGTTTTTTATTTTATAATTTTTTAATCTTAATTTAAAATATTAATATTAGATTCTTCATCCTCCACAAAATCTAAACTCATCCGTAAATCTTGAAGAAAACAACTCATATATTAAAAAACAACAAAACTCAAAATCAAAAACCAAATAGGTTAGAGTCATAAATTACCTCCAAAAAACTGAATCAGCACAAAAAAAACCCTAAGCAGCGCCGCTCTCCTCCTTTTGTTTTCCCCAGCAGCGCCGCTCCTCCCTTTCTTTTTCCCCAACAGTACCGTTTTCACCCCTCATTTTCCCTTAGCAGCCATCAGCCTTGGTTCTGTTCTTCTTCCTCCGTTTCGCGAGGAGCCTTCGGTGAGATGGCACCAACATCTTCAGGAGCTGGTCGGTCATCGCCACTCTTAGCATCTCAAGCTCTTTATTTTAGGAGATGGGCCACTGTTCACCCCCTCATGGTTGTTGCCGGCGTTTCTCGGTGACCGTTCGTTGAAAATTAGGCTTCTCGGCGGTCCATGGTACTCCATACAGAACCTCGGCGGCGGTTTGAGAGAAAGGCCGATATCTTTGAAGATAGGGTTTTCGAGGGGTTGAGAACGATGACTGAGCATCGTCATCGGAGTCATCTCCGGCTTGCTCCTCCCCTTTTTCTGACGTTTCCTCTTCCTTTGCCGCGACTCTTAGATATCGCTCGGCCACCTCGCAAGCCTCCCTTTTTCTATTGTTTCACTATTTTTTGGATGCCCGTTTTTCCTCAGTTTGCTTTTGCATTTAGGGATGAAAGCTGCTTGATGATTGATAGCTACTCCCTTGTTGCTTTCTTTGTTTCCGGTCTGATTTAGATAGCACCTTTGTCATCAAAGATTCCATCTCTTTCGAGATGGGAAGCCTGTCTCTAGATAGAACTTTCGCAGAGGTATCACCTATTTGAGCTGTAGACTGGGTTTCATCTTGGGACTGGTTCATTATTTTATGTTTGTTGTTCTTTCTTTCGGATGTTCCCTCCTCTCCAGTGTGGATGGTACATTTTGATCTGTCTTATGTGACAGTACTGTGGACTTGTTTTTGTTGTTCATGTTTTTTGTTCTTGTTGAATGAATTTCCTTTTCTTTGTAAAAAAATAGGTTAGAGTCATAAAATTCCAGAGATCCCATCGTATCAAAGATCATATGATCATCATCATCAATAATTATATATATCCACGTCCCAAAGTCCTTCATAGTAGTCAACAGTTGTAGAATCACTATGATTCTCAGCTTCTATTTCTCTTGTTACAATGTTTTCGTCATTGTTTTGCCGATCATTAAGCCCATCGACGCAATTCAATGAAGAAAATTCGGAAGCAATAATGTCGTTTAAAACGCCATTATCAATGGCGTTTCCAGATTCTGGTGTTGCGAGCGAACCGGTGATATCATTATCTGATGTTTCTGCAACCGTACTACTTGAAAATGAGTGGACATATATACCGTTGCTGTTGAATGGCATTGGTTGTAGACTTTGAGCAACTCGTAGAGGGCCGACACATTTGGTAACCCTGGTGGCTAACTTATTGAGTAGCAATGAGCGTTGCCTTTTGGGTTCATATTGTTGAGGTTTAGCACATTCTTTTTCGGCCATGGGATCGGTGGCAGTGACTGTGGTACAATCGGAGTTTCCACTGGATGAACTGCCGCTGGTTGTCGGATGTATATTTGTTTTAGCTAATCGTTTCTTGAGATGAGCGCGCCAATGGTTTTTAATTCCCTGATCTGTTCTCCCTGGAAGGTGCTTGGCTATTGTTGACCATCTTCATGAAAATGAAAAACATATAAATACATACGTGAGATTGATTAAAACAATTTGCAAATATAAATGTATTTATTTTAAAAAACTTTTTAAATTTATACTAATAGATACAAAATTCAAACGATAATGAACCGTAATATTCTATTCAGATTATAATAATAAATCGAAAATTGATAATTATGAGTTAAAGTCTATCAGAAGTCCTTGTACTATACTAAAAAGTTCATTTTAGTCATTGTACTAAAAAATAAATATTTTAATCCTTGTAGTATATTTAAAAGTTCATTTTAGTCTATCTACCGTAAAAAGAGACATAGTCTTTGCACATTTGAAAAGTGAATATTTTGGTCTGAAATTTTAAAGTTATGGTTACTTGGCTTAAATATTTTAAGTTTTGTCAGTTTTGAAACTAGACAAATTGATCCCTATTGAAAAAGATAATTTATTAGGTGGAGATTTTAAAAAAGAGTAAATAAGATCACTATATGATGGTGTTGACATTTTTCATTAGTACATGATACGAGTCCAACTGTAATTGAATTTTTTAAATGAAATACGCCAAAAAATTAAATAATTATATAATGCTTTTCATATTTTTTTATTTTTTAAAAATTCTAATGAAATTTTATTTTTTTTTATGATTTTTGTATCATCTTTTTTAATTGAACCTTTACTCTCACTACAAATGTACTAGGAAAACTCATTGTACATTTTTTCAGTTAAACATTTTAAATACTTTATTATGTTTTATCTTGTATTTTTAATATTATTGAAAGCGGATACAAAAGATTCTGGAGCTATAATAGGAATTATTTTTGCATTTGGATTTCATAAGTGTTTAATTTTTTTTATAAAATTTCACACACAAAAAAGTTGTGAGAGATCAATTTGTCTGACTTCAAAATTAAGAGGGGCTTAAAGCGAGTTTAAACCAAAATATTTAGGCAAACTAACAATAACTTTAGTGTTTTAAAACATACAAAGACCAAAATGTTAACTTTTAAATGTACATGAATACAAATATTTTTATAGTAGAGAGACTAAAATGAACTTTTAGTTATAGTAAAAAGATTAAAATATTTCATTTTATAGCAGAGAGACTAAAATAAACTTTTGGGTATAATACAAAAACTTCTACTAGACTTTAACAGATAATTATTTCATAAATAAAAATAAAATAAAATAAAATAAAATTTTGGTACAGATTTGTTTATCTTGGAACTATACACATTGATGTTTGTGGCAACTAGACTACTCCAGAGAAAGCTAAACAAAGTTAACCCTATGAATTGATACGCAATATTCTAGAGAAAGCTAAATTTAAATCACTGAATTGATTTCAAAGAAATTTCTAGTTTAACAGTGATCTCACCTGTTGCCTAATTGAGAGTGAAGTTCAATAATGTTTTGATCTTCCTCAAGTATGAACTCTCCTCTCCTAATTCCAGGTTTTAGATAATTAGTCCATCTCAATCTACTACAGCTCTTCCCACAACTTTGAAGACCTGCAAAAGTAAAATTACATCGCCACTTGCACTTACCATTTTGCATTGAACAATCTTCCTATCAAACTCGAATTCTCTTTTGAGCAATCCTACGTCCGATACACACACCGGAATTCAAATAATATAGAAAATCGGATGATTTACCAGCTTTGTGGGGCAGGGAACGCCGGCCACCTTCGCCATGTTTCTGAACGTAAGAAATGAGCTTCTGGTCTTCTTCAGCAGTCCAGACTCCTTTCTTCAAACCATCTGAAGTGAACGATGGAGTTCTTCCCATTCTCAATAACTCAAACAATTAAATTGACGATATAAATTATATGTAAGTTTCTTTGTTAATTTTGTGAATGCTTCAAAAGAGGAAATGAATGGATCAATGCTGTAGGGGACATTTGTATATATAGAAACATATCCAAGGAGAAGGTCACGTGATGCGACGCGACTTCACAAAACTTGCTTTTATTTTTTGGGTAAAGTACAGAAATGATCACTAAATCATCCCAAAAAATATAAAATGATCACTAAACGTTTAAAAGTTACATAATGGTCATCAATTTTTTTTGTCAAATTTATCGGAGAAGCTAAAAAGTAAAAAGTCCCTTTTCTTGGGTAAATTATAATAATGGTATCTTTTACTTTAATTTTTTATTTTGGTCATTTATCTTTTAAAAATTATATTATAATCACTTTTATTATTATTTTTTTACAAAATGGTCCCTCGATTGTTAACTTTCGTTATCATTGGTGGAAGGATAAAGAATTTGTATATAATAAATTCACTCATCACGTGACTGATCCTCATGTTATTTTTTAATTATTTAATTTAATGATGTATAAAAAATACATTTATAATAATATTAATTATAAATTAAAAAATGTTTTTAATAATTTTCTAATTGAATATTCCCATTAACCCATATTTCAATCAAACATTTAAATAACAGTACAAATATTAACTATTTCACATGGACATAAGAGAAAAAGAGAAAAAAAAGTTATATTGAACAATTTCGTTCTTAAATTTCTAATTCATTGTTGACATTATGATTTACATTACTCTTTTTATCTTATTTTCTCATTTGAAAACTATCTCAATTCTCATGTAATAATTTTTTAAATTTTGATTTCGACACTATAAAGTTCCTGTCCTAGTATTTAAACAAATCATATCGTTGAATATATTTTATTTGTGTAATCTTTTTTTACTAATTTTAAACGACAAGAGCAACGTCTCTACCATCTTCTAAACGATGACGATCAAGAAACAAGTGAAAATGAAAAAAGGCAAAACAACAATTTTTTATGTCTCCAATTTCAAGTTGTGCCAAAAAACAATATTTTTTTTCATGGTAAAGGCAAAGACTAATTAATTATTCTTGGGAAAATCTATTATCCGCCAATTAATGTTCCTTAATTATTCACAACAAGACAAAATATATAAATAAAATTAATTGTTCTCAAATATAAACGTGGATAAGGTAATTAGCTATCTTTAATTATTCACTAATTAACTTAATAACTAAAGATGTTTATATTATCTCATCTTATATAGGTTCGTATCCCAACATGAAAATATAATTTTTTGTTTAATAAAAAATTAGCTATCTTTAATTATTCACAACAAGACAACAATCCATAATTAAAATATTGTAGGAAATGACAAATTTTAATTATGCTCTTGTTGTTAGACAAAAAAATCTGTTCACATTGTTTCGTGAATAAAATAATAAATTCGGTAGGGACGTAGTTTTATTATTAAAAAAAACACGATTATTGTGATTTAGATTTATAGCACAGGAACTCAACAAGTGGTTAGAGTGAAAAAGAGGCTGATATTCATTTTAAGCAAGAGCAGAGCCAGGAATGAATGTCAGGAAGGGCCGAAATATTAAATTTAAAAGAATACAATGATTTATTAAAAATTTAAACTCAAAATTTAAATTACAATGTCTAATTTTTTAAATATTTAAATTTATAAGGACTAGAGCCACTATTAGGGGAGTACCGCTCAGGGCCCACTAAAACTTAATTATTCTTATTTTTTAAATTTTATTTTTTTAATTTATCAAATAAATAAATTAATTTAACATTAAAATTTATTTTTCTTTCTGAAATCTAAAAAAAAAAATTTGTCAAATTTAGTTATCTATTTATTCTTTTCCAATCTAACAATAAAAAAATAAATGATACAATATTTTTTTATTTTTTTTGTACTTATTGTTAGTAATGCTCAAGAGTGTAAAAGCATACTAGTCCTCACAGGTACGCGCACACGTGTATTAGTTTTTCATTGTAAAAGTTAATACGAAAGAATTTTTATAAAGGTTTTTTTGAACACTTGAAAAGAATTTTGCTCTCCTGTAATTATAAGCGGTTCCAAATATTTTAGATAATTATTTTAAAATTCGGACTGTTTTGAATTGTAAATACAACAATAAATCGTGTTAACTTGAGGAAGATTGGCAAATTAATTCAATTGCCAGGTGTTCTTACCAATACAATTATTTGCAAATTGGCAGAGTGGCAAATTGGTTGATAAACGTATGTTTTTAGGCATGTTGGCAATTAATATAAATTAATTTGTTTGAGATAAAATTAGTCGTAACCGGTCAATTTATTGGGCAATATTACATAAATTTCTACCGATTGATTACATGATTTAAGGCTTGGTTTATATAAATTATAAATTGCTTTAATTACGACAACTGCAATAGACGTTTTTATCCTTTGAAGTTTTTCTATAAATTGAGCTTCTCACTATTCATTTCATATATCTCAAAAAGAAAAAAAACAACTTTGTTTTCCATTCTTCCCTTTCTCTGTATTTTCGAGTGTTCATTTTTAAACCTTTCAAAGCTTTTTCCGAGTTCTTAGAGAAGAGCAATACCATCGGTTTTACTTTGAAATTTGGATGTACAAACTATTAGAGAGTTTGTGCTAATCTCGGGGGACGATCCGCATGTAGCAGCAACTACACCGGTTGGGGAAAATCTATTTCTAAGGCAGTGGTGTTTACCACGACATGGTTCAAGTTCTATTTCGATTATTTTATTTTATTCCCAATTAGTGCTAACGCCCTGGTTTTGCAGTATTAGTTCCAACAATTTAGGAATAGATTCCTTACTGCAAAATGACGAATCAATCGAGCAAGCTTATTTTGGACCTTTCCAAGCTCGATGCACTTGACGGGTTCAACTACCAAAGGTGGTCCCAAAGAATTATGATATTCTTTGAACAACTGGACCTAGACTACGTGTTGATCAATCCAGAGCCATCACAGCCAATTTTTGATGTTGCTGATGCAATCATCACTAATAAAGACCTTGTAACCATTCAAGTGTCCAACGAGAAATTTTAGAAGGACAACAAGACGGTTCGAGGCCAGCTGCATAGTCACATGTCAAACAAATTGTTTGATATGTTTCACAAAGAGAAAAGCGCCAAACTGATTTGGGACACTCTCGAGAAAAAGTACGAAGCCGACGTCGCAGGAATCAAAAAGTATGTGGTCGGTGAATGGCTAAAATTCTAGATGACGGATGAAAAGCCTTTATGAGTACGAGAAGCTAGTGTCCAACATCATTTCTAAAGGAATAAAAATGTGCGAGGTGTTGCAAGCCAACATCCTGATCGAGAAGTTGCCCAAGTCCTGGTCCGACTATCACAATTTCCTCAAACACAAAAAGAGTTATATGCCAATAGAAGAGTTGGTGGCTCACATGAAGATAGAGGAGGCAAACCGATTGAAAGATAAGGTTTCCAACTCTAGTCAATTTTCTTTAAAAGCTAACCTGGTTGAATCTGGTGCTACCTCATATTCTAAATTTAAAATTAAGAAAAAAGGCAAACCAGAAAAAAACTAAACCACAAAAGGCTACCAACTCCAAGAAGTCAGGAAAAGACAAGGCCTACGGCAAAGTAGTCAATTGCTATGTATGTGGACAGCCTGGACACAAAGCCTACCAACAGTCAGATCGCCAGAACCAACCACAACTCAACATTGTAGAGAATACCAATGATGTCATTGCAACGGTGGTTCAAAAGTGAATTTGGTGGAGAACAACACTGAGTGGGTCATAGACACTGGTGCTTCAAGACATTTCTGTGCCAAAAGGGAGCTGTTCGCTGAGTTCAAAACTGCAGACAAATGAGAGCAAGTTTACATAGGAAACTCCAGCAGCTCAGACGTGCTACGCAAAAGGAAAGTTTTGCTCAAGCTAACCTCGGGTAAAATTTTAGCTTTAAGCAATGTCTTGTATGTAACTGCCTTGAGAAGAAATTTGATTAGTGGTGGATTATTGAATAAAGCGGGCGTTAAACTAGTTTTCAAAGTAGATAAACTAATACTTTCTCGAAACAGAGATTATGTAGGGAAAGGTTTTTTACAAAATAGTTTATCTGTAATCGAAACCCAGTTTAATGAGAATAATGAAGCCACTACTTATGCTTAAATTGTTGAGACTCTTGATATGTGACATGCTAGATTCGGATATATAAACCTAAAATCACTTAAGAAACTCATAAAAATGAAGTTAATACCTAATCTAAAAGATAATAGCTTTAACAAATATGAAATTTGTGTAGAATCTAAGCATACTAAACCTACTTTTAAGACTGTCTCTAAACATAGATTTAAACTTCTTGAACTTATACATACTGATCTAGCAGACTTTAGAAACTGTGAAAGTAAGGGAGGACAACACTACTACATCACCTTTGTAGATGACTACTCTAGATATACAAAGGTTTATCTCCTTAGAACTAAAGACAAAGTTGAGAACTTCTTCCTTATTTATAAGGAAGAAGTTGAAAATCAACTTGATAGGAGAATAAAACGTGTTAGATCCGATAGGGGCGGTGAATATGGGTCTAAATTTCTTAAAGAGGTGTATGAGAAGAATGACATAATACATGGGACCTCTGCTCCATATTTTCCTCAACAAAATGGCATTGCCGAGAGGAAAAATAGAACTTTAAAAGAGATGATGAACTCTTTGTTAATAAGTTCTAGGTTATCTGTAACATGTGGGGGAAAGTGATGAGTATGCAAAAGTATTATTTTTTCCCTTTTTACTCACAATATTGTTAGACTTAGGCTCATTTTAGTTGCATTGATAGAAATTCATGCATAGTTTTCTAGTTTCCTTAGTTAACAAGCTTGATATTACATTTGGTTGGTTTTAGTGGAAAAATCGTTGCTGGTGTGCTTTATTTTCTGCAGGACTAGATTGTCGTGGCAAGTAGGGTCATTGCTGAAGAGTTGCCGTGGCAAGTAGAGGTCATTTTTGAAGGAGTTGCCGAAGCTAATTACCGTGGCATAACTGGATAATCCTAGATAAATACAACATTATCCGCAACATTATCCAGATCACACAAGATAAAGGCCATATTCAAATTTCAAATGACTGATCAGATAAGGATCATATCTCCAGGGAATTCAAACGCATTCAAATCCTCTTCATCAACAACAAAGTTTATCGCATCATCCCCTTTAAAGGGAAGACTAAATCGTAGCTTTGGGGAGAGTTGAATTTTAGGGAATCAGATTCTAGAGAGAAGGTTAATTGCACACTTCATCTTCTTTATTTTTACTTTATGCGATCCATGTATGGGATTATGTTTATTGAATTTTCTTCTTCCCCAGCCATGAACTAAATAAAATTGGCTGGGGTTATTTGGGTTTATGGTTGTGATAAACGTTTGGATGGTTAGGTTTTTTATTGCAATTTAAATTCAAAGTTTGTTTATTCTTGGTTCTTAATTTTGATTTCGAGTTAATTGGGAGAGGATCTCGAGAGCCATCAATTTTTCTATACTTGGGAAAGTTAGATTCAAGAAACGAATGAACATGATCTTCATTCAACAGATCGTCGATGAAGATTAATTCACCTTAGGAATAAGGATTGGATTTCAACGGCTAAGAAGAGCGTACACCAATTGTTGTTCACCCAAGGTTAATGCAGGGATGATCACTAAGGCGTGCACAATTAGCTAGTTCTTCGGTTAGGGATAACAAGAAGACATTGAAGAATGCTTCTTCGAGCTTTGAAGGAAGGAACCTAGTTGCCACGAAAATCAAACCAGTCTCAGTTGCCGCAGTATAATTTTGTGACCTAGTTGCCGTGACAATTCAGCCGGTCTTAGTTGCCATAGCAATTGAGTTGCCTCAGCAATCAATTGCCACGACAATCCAAACAACCATTGCACCACTACTCACAATAACTCGACCTACTTTCTTATTTGATTACTTTCTTCATTTATTTTACTTGTTTAATTATTTTACTCGTTACTTCCAAACACCTATCATCATTATTCATTTATCTTTTCAGTGCAAGAAGTTAAAAATCAGAGTTTTACCAATCCCTGTGGAGACGATATCTTTACTATACTATAATTTGTTACGTGTATACTTGCACCAATTGCGAAGCACTCAAAACATACAATAAATTTTTGGCGCCGTTGTCGGGGATTGACATAGCGACTTTGTTTTTATTTTCTTGCACCTTTGTTCATTTTATTTATTTTTGTGTTCGGTTTCGAGAAGCTAATAACTTTGGTTTTGCATTGGTGTGTGACCAGGGCAAGACCGATAACATCAGATTATCCATTTAAACCAGAAATTGAATGTGTTCTTCGTAGATGTAGAAGAGAGTTGAGAGTAGAAATGACAGATCCACCTAATGATCCAGTTGGCAACCTGAATGCCAATGGCAATCAGAATGCTGCAGCAAGAGATGGAGCTAATCTACGGGATCAACTTGCTATCATACGAAATAGACCCATCAGGGACTACTTAGAGCAAGATCTTGACGGTCTCACTCGAGGAGTTGTCACACTTAAGATCCAAGCCACTCACTTCGAGTTGAAGCATGTGATGTTTAATATGATCAACACAGTTGGTCAGTTTGGTGGGTCAGTGACCGAGGATGGAAGACAACATCTCAAATTGTTCCTAGAAATTTGCGATTCATTTAAGCAACAAGGAGTCCCTGAAGATGTCTTGAGGTTGAAATTATTTCCCTATTCATTAAAGGGATAGGGCGAAATCATGGTTAAATAGTATCCTATCTAGATCTTTAGACTCTTGGACAGATCTATGCCAGAGTTTCCTTTCTAGATTTAGTTTTACAAATATGACTGATAAACTGCATAATGATATTACTTCTTTTTTTCAGGCGAATGATGAGTCCATGTATGAGGCTTGGGAGCGTTATAAAGAGCTTTTACGCAAATGTCCCATGTACGGATTCAGAGATTGGACACAAGTAACAATGTTTTACAATTCAATCAATGCATCGACGAGGATGATGTTAGATGTCTCAGAAAATGGTATGCTTCTAGACAAATTAGCAGAGAAAGCTTGGGAGATTTTGGACAGACTTGCTAAAAATGATTATTAGTTCCCAACCACTAGAAGGGGAATTGTCAGGCAAAATGTCTTGGTAATTGAGCTAGAATCGTCAGATACTATTTTAGCAAAGCTATCTACATTAACCAATTTGGTTAAGAATATGCAGAGACCTAGCAACACACAAGAGGTCAAGGTAATAGGTCCACTTTGTGATTTATGTAATGCTGACCATGATTCTTCTAAGTGTACGTATAATCCGAAACAGCAATGCATATTCCAACACGTATAATCCGGCCTAGAAAAAGCATCCAAATTTTTCATGGAGTAACCATAACAACTCTAATACTCAGCAACGCCAGAATATGGAAGCATCAAGATTCTAGCAGAACATGCCACGACAACAAATGCCGTAACAAAAGTCAACATCAACTAGTTCTTTGGAAAACTCTTTAAATGCTTTCATGTTTAAAACTAAATCTTGAATGGTCGAGACTAGTACTTTTATGAAAAAGACTGATGCTTTTATTAACAAGACTGAGATGCAGATGCAGAGTTAAGGAGCGGCTTTGAAAGCATTAGAGATGCAAGTCAGGAAATTTGCTCAGATTCTAAATACAAGGCCACAAGAAGGTTTGCCTAGTGACACTGAGGTTGTGCGAGGAACGGGCCACGGACAATGTAAGGTGATAATCACCCGAAGTGGACCAAAAGAAAATGAGGAACCCATCCAATCTAAGGGTAGTAATTCTATCTAGAAAGATGTATCCAGCAACAATACATAGCAATCATTGATGATAAGCCTTTAGCATTTGCCATGGCAAGTCCAGTTGCTGCGGCCAGTCCATCCAAGAGTTCCAAATCGGATGAGAAGTGAAGAGATAAAGAGATCATAATTCCACCACCATTCCCACAGAGGCTAAAGAGGCAGAAACACGAATACCAGTTTAAGAAATTTCTTGACATCCTGAAGCAAGTCCACATCAACTTGCCACTGGTTGAAGTAATAGAACAAATGCCAAACTACGCTAAGTTCCTTAAAGACATTGTCTCTAAGCGAACTAGGCTTGGAGAGTGTAATCACTCATTTTTATCCGTTGTATAAATATTGTATTAATGAATTAGTTTAATAATTAATATGTCATTGCATGTATACGTAATATATTGTATGTATAATTAATGTACGTAAAGTATGTGTGATGTGTTATGTATGCATTAGTAATTATTATGTGCATGTTTATATGTTTGCATGTATGTATTATTAAAGTCCTTGTTATTATTGAATGTATACGAATGAGTATTGCATGAATTGTATGTATGTATTATTAAGTGTGTTTGTATGCGAATGTGTTTTGTCATAATTGTATGTATGTGTACATAAGTATATATGTGTATGCTATATACGTACATGTGTCCATGTACGTGTGTGCTTGCATGTACGTATATATACACGTATTATTATTATTAATAATATTATTATCACATATATATATATAAGCAGATAACAAAATAAAACCCAAGTCTATTAGTGTCCAGTCCAATATATTACAAAGTCTATTATATATTACACAACCCAAAAATAAATTACAAGGCCCGTTTGGCCCAAAACCCTAATACATATCAGAAACCCTAACCCTAATCTCATCTCTTTGCGCAGCTAAAGGAGGGCTATTGGATTGGATCCAAATCCAACGGCCGAGATCAAACCACGACATCCCTCTAGCTGGCCGCGTGGGATCACGCGCGGACCTTTCAGCCTCCCACGCACGTATGCATCCCACGCATCAGATCCTTCAGTTACCACGCACCACGTGGCACCATCTCACGCCGTCCTATCAGTCTCTAGATCAAATTGGGCCATTCGTGCAACAAGGCATCCACGCTGTTGGATCAAATCTGATCCAACGACCAGGATTCCGTCTGGCTGAACGACACCTCCACCATGCCACTCCACCATGCCGTCATACACTCGTACTAACCACCTCGTCAAACACACCAGCAACATCAAAAATAGTTTGTCAGTACCAAATATAGAGAAAATATGCATTCTATGAATTATTTTGTACCAAAAAACTCAGATCAGAGCAGAATATATGTAAACGAACCAAAATATGTAAAACTCAATTATCAATCCAGTTTGGCAGAAATACAAAAAAAAAAAAACACAAAGAGTCTCAAGGGTATTTTTTCCTCCCTTTCTCTGTCTCATGCATGCAAGGGAAATAACCTAACTAAGCAAAAAGTGGAAGTTTTTACCTTAGTTGTGTGTGTCTCGCCAGCGATGAACCCTTGGGTGAGCCACGTTTTTGTTTTGAAATAAAGGTGAAGTTTTTTTAAGGGTTTAAAAATGAAAGAGAACTAGTTTTGTGGGATGTTGTTGTTGAACCGCCACTGTTCGGGATGGCTTGAGGTGGTCGTACGGCCGAACCTCGCCTGAGACAGGCTGAGTGCGGTGACGCAGGGTGGCTTGCAAATGGGTTTGGAGTTAGGGTTTGGAAATGCAGAGAAAATGGGGAGCTTTATTTGAGGTTTAAAAAAGTGGTAAAAGTTTGGAATTTGGCCAGATTAATCGGATTTATAGAGTTTCAATTTTTTTAAAATGGTCAAATTACTTCATAAATCATCTCGCCTTTATGAAGTTTTCAAAACTGTTTCGCCCCTTTGTTTAATCGTAGCCTAGGTCCTTCTTTTGTTTCAATTTCTTTTAATCTGGTCCCCAAATTAAACCGTATCAGATTTTCAATGGTGAAATTATTTGTGTAGTCCTTCCGCGTTTTGGTTTGTTACACTTTGGGCTTGCCCCTTGGGTATATATTACACATTCGATCCTTTCAAGCTTTGTTTAGTCTTTAATCTCGTCCCAAAATTGTTTTTTATTTGTTTTGATTTCTGTTTTCTCTTTTTATTTTGTGTCGTTTCGGTTCCTTTCTTATTTTAAATATTTATGTCATTTACCCTTTGTATTTTTTTTATATTTGTGATGTCATGTTTTACGTTTTAATCTATTTGTTCATGCCATATGTTTTTTACATGTCGTACAATTTGATTCGTATATTAATGTCCTTGTTTGCATGTTATTTTGGTTTGTTCGTTTTGTACATTATGATATGTGTTAGATAATGACATGATTATTTGTGTTATTTATGTTTTATACTTTGTTTTGTTTTTTCATGTATATAAGTTGTCTTCGTTATGTTTATTTATGCATGTTTTTTTCTTATATGCATCATCATGCAAATTTGATTATTTTGTTAGATCACGATAAATTAGTGTTAGTTTTTATGTTTGCCTTGTTTCCTAGGTTACATGTTAGTTTGAAAATTTGTTATTTTTGTTTTGATATTGTGTATGCATATATTTTGTTACATGTTAAGTTTTAGTTTTTATGATCCCATGTTGCTTTGTAAATTTAATTTCATACCATACCATGTATAAGTCATGTATGTATTATAGTTGTGTCTCGTATTCATGTGTCTAGACATGTTAGATTTAATTAATTAATTTTGAAAGCATTTTTTTCTTTTTTCTTTTTCCTTTTTATGTGTATACTTTGTATTATTATTGTGATATATTATGTTCATGCATTTAATTATTTTGTTTAAATTTTGTATTACTCATATTTTATGTTTTTTTAAAATATCATGTCACTGTAAATTGTATGTTTTATGTTTTGTTTTCTAAGATTGCATAACGGAATATTTATTGTCAATGCGGTGCCCTTTTATTCGAGCGTAAATGTGGCCAGTATCAAGCGCAGTGATGGTGGTCTATTGGTTTATTCTTGAATAATGGGGCCCTTAAAATTTACTCGCATTTATAACCGAGTTTAATTTAATCGTCAATTTAATCCAGAAAGTTTAATATTAATAAAGCGGTAATTATTAAAGTACTAATTTTGGGTGGTGTGGGGGTGCTAATCCTTCCCCATCCGTAACCGACTCCCGAATCCAATAGTTTTCAAATCTTTGGTTTTATGGTGTCCAGCCTACCTTAAGTGGCCGGTGGCGTCTCCATTTTTAAAATAAAATATGGTTTTTCTAAAACCCCAATGGAATATATTTTTAAATACCCAAAGACCTTAAACGCCTCGAAACACATTTTTCTAGCGTAAGGAAAAGATCGCTATAGATGGCGACTTCGCTGGGGATAATTATTTGTTTTTCAAAAATAAAAAGAGAGTCAAGCTTTTTCAAATAATTACCGCTTCAGTAATATTAGAAGTTCCAGATTAAAGTGACTATTAAGTTAACATTTGGTTATAATTGCGCGTTTATTTTGACGCATTTAAAATTTGGCATATAAACCTATCTTTTTTAAGTGGGGGAAAGCGCTAATTCTTTCGTGAGAATAATCGTTCCTCCGTGTAGGCCTAGCAAGTACCTTCGGGGCTCGAGTACCTTATGCTTTTTTAAGGATATCTTTCCTTCGTACAGGCATAAGCGAATGGGTCCCCCTGAATTGAACCCGGTTGAAAGGAGCCTATAATGGGTGATGATCGGGGGCCTTGCTACCCTTAGTAGGGGACAACTAGGACAATTCGGGTACCTCCTAGCACCAACACTGCATATAGAGAACATAAAGAAACCCACCCTTTAGAGCCATGCAGATAACCTAGGTGCTTTAGACGGGATGTAAATAGGGTTGTTTTGATTGTTTATCGTATTTAATTTGACCCTTTATTTATTTATTTATTGATTTTAACTAGTACTGACTTATTTTCTTTTTCTTTTTGTTTTGTTTTTGCATATATCCTCGCATTCACATTACATAGCGTATTGATTCCTGAGTGGTTTCTCCCATAATAGAGATCGTTCATGATGGACCAAGGGTTTTTTGACTAGGCGATAGAAGGTTCAGTTTCGAAGTTCCATTCTGAGGCTAGCTCAGAGATAGTAGAAGAAGGATCATTCAGAGACTTCAGATCAGATTCGGCAAGCAGTGCCAGTCCTGGTAGCGAGCGAGGTGGAACATAAGAGTTAAAGAAGCAAATGGCCGAGATGATGAACCAGATAAATGTTATGATGAAAAGTAAGCAGCTTGCTAAGCTTAGAAAAGAATCGATCAAGGATCAGAATGATCAGAATGTTAAGACAAACAACACTATTAAATACTCCAAGTTGAATCCTTTTGTGAACAGTCTCAAGAAACAGACAGGTGGTACATCTGGGGCAGAGACCCAGAAAACAGAAGCAAAACTAAGAGAAGCCTGAGAACCCAATGATGTAAAGGGGCATAGTCCTATACCTGTGAAATACACCGAGCTGCTTCCGTTGCTCATTGAAAGGAATCTTATCATACCGGTGAAGTCTATACCAAAGAGACTGCCTTATTCGAAGGGTTACAACAGTCGTATCTGGTGCAGCTACCACATAGGGGATTCGGATCATCACACTGAGAACTGTAGAGCCTTGAAGAATAGAGTTTAGGATCTTATCAAGATAGGAGTTTTAGGTTTTGAAGATGGACAACCCCGATTCTACAATGAGGCAGCAATTGCCCGATGGGAAAAGTCGAAGAAGGGTCACTACCCAATCCAAGGTTCGGGTAACATAGAAGTGGATCACTCAAATGAGACAAATTCAAGAGCCGGGAGTAAAAGCATCTCAGAAGATGAACTTGCATTCAAGTACGACCAGCTTAAGTAGGAGGGGTATGATCTGAACAAAAAATTAAAGGGTATACAAGACGAGTACCAGAAGTTGCACTTTGAATTCAAGAATGCCGGTCTGGGTAGCACCTTGAAGAATGGGTTAATAGCATGATCCAGCTGAAGAACGATTTAGAATGATGGAAGCAGAAATGCAAGACTAGTAAAAATAAAGCCAGATCATTGTCACAGAAGCTGAAAGAAGCTGAGAGCCAACGCAACATCCTCCAAAGTGAGTTGGAAAACAGTCTGGCCATGGACGAGATCCTGAAATCAAGTCTGCAACAAAAAGGAGAGAGGAATATCAAGCCCTTCAAATGGAAAATGCAGCACTCAGAGAACAGATAGAAAGGCTCAAGACTTCTTTACATACTAGCGAGATTCGAGCAGAAGCATACAAGCAGGCCGGGTATGAAAGTTTCAAAGAAGTAACTGTCAAGCTGCGAAAGGCCGAGCAGAAAATACATGAGAAAGACCAAGGCATGAAGATTGTTATGACTCAAGCGTGACAAATGGCCTAACATGTAGCAGACTTAGCTGATGCAGTAATTCCGATAAGCCAGAATATGGATCCAACGTTGGACCGCGAAGGAAAGCTAACATGACTATTGAATGAGGTCAAGAAATTAGGTGCTAGAGCTCACTACTACTTGCAAAATCCTAATACCTGATGTAATAAAAGCTTTTGGTCCGAATGAATGATGTTCTATAAGGACAAATCACCTGCGAAATAAATACCTGTATTTGCATACATTCTTGCATTGCATTATGGCAATTGTATCATTATACATGCATTCATCTATTTTTGCAATAATGTTAATAGTGTAAATATTGTGGCAGTGTGAAACTAAAATTTAAGCCACAACCATTCCGCATCCATACTTTACTCGGTTTCAAGGCAAACTAATAGAGGACAGAATAGTCAGTTTGGAAAAAGGGCAGAATGATTTGGAATCACGTTTCGATGAAGCTAAACAGTGCCTCAGTGAGCAGATCGCTCAATCGCAAGCTGCGATAGTATCCGACATAATTGCATTATTGGCAAAAAGCCTTGGGAAAGAAAAGGTTGAAGACGAAGTCACCCAGGAGCCAGAATGTACCGCATCTCACAGCAAGGTTCAACCAGAGGTGTCAAGTCCCGCTAGGAGAATATACATTAACCCTTCAGGGGTATCTATTAGTCGTCAAGCAGGGGCATCTGAAAGCCGACTCGTAGATACAGAGGCATTTTATGAGGAAGAGGTGCCAGATCTGGACTTGGTCGAGAAAATTATAAATGAAGTGTAAAAGAAATGGGAAGAAAGGTTTCGTCTCATGAAGGAAAAATTCAAACCCATGGAGACTGTAGAGGAACCAGAGAATGACGTTAGTGATCTGAGCCTAGTATCCGACCTTGTTTTACCACCGAAGTTCAAGACCCCTGATTTCGATAAGTATGATAGAACTTCGTGTCTTTCCACACATATTACCATGTATTGCCAGAAGATGGCTGCTTTTGCAAAAGATGAAAAGCTTTTAATCCATTGCTTAACAGTACAAGCATATAACAAATATGGCTCTGAATCAATCCGTGCTGCAAGGTTTAAAGCAGAAGCCTGATGAGAGTTTCTGTCAGTATGCTCAACGATGGCGAGATGTGGCATCTCAGGTTCAACCCCTGATTCAGGAAAGTGAAATTACTCCCATGATTGTGGATACTTTGAAGGGAGTGTTGTATGATCGTCTGGTAAGCCACCATGCCAACAACTTTGCAGACTTAGTCATGGTTAGAGAGCGCATTGAAGATGCAATTAAGAAAGGGAAGATAAAAGATCCCTACAACACAGTTCCTCAGAAGGAAGAAGATTCTCATGTTCATATGGTGAGTGCTCGCCCAATCAGTCAGCCTCATGGTCGTTTTCGTAATTAGTCTTCACGATACGTAAAACCTGCAATGGTATTCCATCCCATTCCTATGACCTACACTGAGTTGCTTCTGATGCTTATCGAAAAGAAGCTGCTAGCCCCTGTCCAATCCAAGCCAAAAAATCCTCCATATCCGGCGGGGTATGATGTCAATGCGGTATGTGATTACCATTTGGGGAGTACAGGCCACACAACTGAAAATTGTAGAGCTCTGAAAAATAAGGTCCAAAGTTTGATCGAAGTCGGTCATCTGAAGTTTTAAGGACAATGACATATATGAATTTTGGGGAGGTGCTAACTTCCCAGTTAGGTGTTTAACTAGATTTCATGTTTTTCAAAGGTAGTGCAAAGTCAGCTTTACTATTTTAGGCCCGAAAAGTAGTAAAGACTTTTTGTAGGGGCATCTAGCTTGTAAAATGAAATTTCTTTCGCATATCATGTTTGTGCGTTTAGCAAGCAATTTTCATTCTTAGATTCGTTAAAACATTTCACTCATCGGTAGGAGTTAGTTTTTGTTTTTCCATATGCGTACTCATGTTTTTGCATAGAAAATACATGTGTCCGGCTATTATGTCCCTGTATATCAATTGCATGAGGGACGTCTTTTCAACCTAGGCGATTGGTTTTGAACAACATGCATCTACTGGAAATCAAAGGCTGCGGAGAAGATGAATTTGTAATTACCTTTCGAGTTATTTTGGTCAATCGTTAATGACCCCACTTAAGCATAATTTACTGTACTTAAAAAATGGCATCTCCCATGTTTAAAATAAATAAGAGAAGAAATCCTAAGAAAAAGCACTCCAATGCTCGAAGCCTGGTAATAGGCACATTCAAAGCCTAGTAATAGGCATGTTTGAAGTCTCGGATAAGAGTGTGGCAACTTTGGGGCACTCCTCTGAAGCGATAAGATGGGAATGCACCATCTAACAAAAAAAGAAGAAAATAAGAAAAAAAGGAAAAAATAAGAAGAAAAAGAGATAGAAGAAAAATCGCTTCACGAGTGATGGTAATATTTTTGTCTCATGAAAATGTTGAGTAACTCGGGGTATTGCTGTTTGCTCCATCATTATTCTCGAGCCAAAAAACAAAAAAAAATGAATGAATGATAATTTAGAATTGAGACTTATCTGATAGGGTGTTAACTCAACCAAAAAAAACCAAAATAACTCGGAATGTATCTCACATTTTCAGATAATAATTCCGCTTTTGAGTTCCCCTATATACAGGATACGTTTAGGGGTAATCGCCGGTAAGTTGTCTCAATGTCATTTTTGCACTTGATACTCTGGGTATACGATTTGACGTATAACTACGGCTGTCAAGATTTTCTAATCAAGCATTAGCAAAAAAAGGAGGAAGAATGTTTGTTTTTTTCAAAATTTTGTCGTTTATTCCAAAATCCAATTTCTTTTCAGAAGATACACGGGCAATTTGCCTCTTTACATTTTTTTTAAAGTTCTAAAGCCTAGAGACATAGATTCAGTTCCTCTTAGAGTACTTCTTTTAAGTTCAAAGACATAGATTGAACTCATAGATGGGTTTGGGGAAGTTGGGGTATTTTAACTCACCCCGATGTTGATACAGATAGAGACTTTGCATGATGGGTCAATGAAAAGAAAGATTCTAAGTCCAAAATCAGTGGGGCACCATTGTTCGTGAAACAACATAGATGGTTATAAGAATTCAAGTCAGAATAGACCCGAGATGTCAGATGGTTCGAAAGATTTTGATTAATGAAGAAGACAAAACACTTTTTTGAGTAAAGAGATGATGTGGACTGAGGTCACTTGACTTGAAAGGTTGAACAAGGAATGAGCAACCAAGTTTTGGGGGCGAAAGCTATTGGAACATCAGAATGTTTAATGGTTGCAGTCACACGACGAAACCTATGAAACTAGCAAGTGATGACTTGAGTATTAAGATGTCTACGAAGACTGTGAAGGGTTTCATGCATCATTGCATCCTTTTGAGTCTACATGAATAGGTCTCACCTTTGCATCCCCAACAATCGTGAGAATAGCATTTTACATAAACATATGCATCTTTACATCATAAGGTATGCTCATGTATCATCCTTAATTGGAAAACATTCATACAGGAAGACAGACAGGTAGTTTCCAAGAAGATGACTTCAACAAAGACTTCATGCACCTCTGCATTGATCCAGAAGACACGCGCTTGGGTGTCGCATTCCCCGAAAAAAAGAAGAACAAGAAAAAAATAAAAAATAGAGAAAAGAAAAAAGATCAATTGACCAGAGAAAATGTCAACATTTTCGAGCTGCCACTCTGACGAATTTCTAGATGGATAAAGCCAAGGTATCACTTAAGGTTTTCCTAAAAACCAAACTTTCTAAAGACATCCTTTCATAAGGATGCTGTTCTTAAAATCAACTTCTTTAGTTAGATCCTTTCATAAGGATAGTTACCCTGAAAAAAAAAGAAAAAAAGAAAAAGAAAAAAAAGAGAAGAAAAAGAAAAAAAAGAAAAAACAAAAAAGGGAGAAAGAAGAAGAAAGATTAATCAGAGAAAAATGTCACTATATTTTCGAGCCGTCACCTTTGATGGATTCCTCATGATGTCTAGACGGTTTTCTTAAAATTAAATTTCTTAAGGATATTTTTCTAAAAATTAATTCCTTAATTTATCCTTCCATAAGGATGTTTTTCTTAAAATTAAATTTATTAATTCAATCCTTTCTTAAGGATATTTTTCTAAAAATTAATTCCTTAATTTATCATTCCATAAGGATGTTTTTCTTAAAATTATATTTCTTAATTCAATCTTTCTTAAAGATATTTTTCTAAAAATTAATTCCTTAATTTATCCTTCCATAAGGATTTTTTTCTTAAAATTAAATTTCTTAATTCAATCCTTTCTTAAGGACATTTTTCTAAAAATTAATCCCTTAATTTATCCTTCCATAATGATATTTTTCTAAAAACCAACTTTTTAGTTTAATCCTTTCGTAAAGATCGTTTTCTTAAGATCAAGATTGCTAAATTTAGGCGCATACCGCTCAAGGACCCGAAGGAAGAACGGAGAGTTCCAGAAGAACACACGATTCCGAAGCTAAAAAATAGGGAAGTCAGATAAAAATGAGTGTTTTTGGTCTTTGCTTTGTTCTCGTTTCACAAGAACAAGCAAAGAGGGGCAACTGTAATAACTCATTTTTATCCGGTGTATAAATATTGTATTAATGTATTAGTTTAATAATTAATATGTCATTGCATGTATACGTAATATATTGTAAGTATAATTAATGTACGTAAAGTATGTGTGATGTGTTATGTATGCATTAGTAGTTATTATGTGCATGTTTATATGTGTTTGCATGTATGTATTATTAAAGTCCTTGTTATTATTGAATGTATACGAATGAGTATTGCATGAATTGTATGTATTATTAGTAAGTGTGTTTGTATGCGAACGTGTTTTGTCATAATTGTATGCATGTGTACGTAAGTATGTATGTGTATGCTATATACGTATGTGTGTCCATGTACGTGTGTGCTTGCATGTACATATATATTATTATTATTGTTATTATCACATATATATATAAACAGATAATAAAATAAAACCCATGTCTATTAGTGTCCAATCCAATATATTACAAAGTCTATTATATATTACACAACCCAAAAATAAATTACAAGGCCCATTTGGCCCAAAATCCTAATACATATCAGAAACCCTAACCCTAATCTCATCTCTTTGCGCAGCTAAAGGAGGGCCATTGGATTGGATCCAAATCCAACAGCTGAGATCAAACCATGGTGTCCCTCCAGCTTGCCGCGTGGGATCACGCGCGGACCTTTCAGCCTCCCACGCGCGCGTGCATCCCACACATTAGATCCTTCAGCTGCCACGCGCCACATGGAACTATCTCACGTCATCCCATCAGTCTCCAGATCGAATCTGTGCCATCCATGCAACAAGGCATCCCAGCCGTTAGATCAAATCTGATCCAACGACCAAGATTCAGTCTGGCCAAATGACACCTCCACCACGCCACTCCACCATGCCGCCGTATGCTCGTACCAACCACTGCGTCAAACATCACCAACAACATCAAAAATAGTTTGTCAGTACCAAATCTATAGAAAATATGTATTCTATGAATTATTTTGTACCAAAAAACTCAGATTAGAGCAGAATATATGTAAACGAACCAAAAATATGTAAGACTCAGTTATCAGTCCAGTTTGGCAGAAATACAAAAAAAGAACACAAAGAGTCTCAAGGGTATTTTTTCTCCCTTTCTCTGTCTCATGCATGCAAGGGAAATAACCTAAATAAGCAAAAAAGGGAACTTTTTACCTTAGTCGTGTATGTCTCTCCGGCAATGAACCCATTGGTAAGCCACGTTTTTGTTTCAAAATAACGGTGAAGTTTTTTTTGGGTTTAAAAACAAAAAAGAACTAGTTTTGTGGGATGTTGTTGTTGAACCGCCACTGTCCGGGATGGGTTGAGGTGGCTATATAGCCGAACGTCGCATGAGACAGGCGGAGTGCGGCAGTGCAGGGTGGCTTGCAAATGGGTTTGGAGTTAGGGTTTGGAAATGTAGAGAGAATGGGGAGCTTTATTTGAGGTTTAAAAAAGTGGTAAAAGTTTGGAATTTGGCCGGATTAATAGGATTTATAGAGTTTCAAAATTTTTAAAATGGTTGAATTACTTCATAAACCATCCTGCACTTCTGAAGTTTTCAAAACTGTCTCGCCCCTTGGTTTAATTGCAGCATAGGTCCGTCCTTCTTTTGTTTCAATTTCTTTCAATCTGGACCCGAATTAAACCGTATCAGATTTTCAATGGTGAAATTACTTGTGTAGTCCTTCCGCGTTTTGGTTTTTTACACTTTGGGCTTTCCCCTTGGGTATATTACACATTCAATCCTTTCAAGCTTTGCTTAGTCTCCAATCTCATCCCAAAATCATTTTTTATTTGTTTTGATTTCTGTCTTCTCCTTTTATTTTGTGTCATTTTGGTCCCTTTCTTATTTAAATATTTATGTCATTTACCTTTTGTATTCTTTTTATATTTGTGATTTCATGTTTTACGTTTTAATTTATTTGTTCATGCCATATGTTTTTTACATGTTGTACAATTTTATTCGTATATTAATGTCCATGTTTGCATTTTTTTGGTTTGTTCGTTTTGTACATTATGATATGTGTTAGATAATGGCATGATTATTTGTGTTATTTATGTTTTATACTTTGTTTTTTCATGTATATAAATTGTCTTCGTTATGTTTATTTATGCATGTTTTTTTCTTATATGCATCATCATGCAAATTTGATTATTTTGTTAGATCATGATAATTTAGTGTTAGTTTTTATGTTTGCCTTGTTTCCTAGGTTTCATGTTAGTTTGAAAATTTGTTATTTTTGTTTTGATATTGTGTATGCATATATTTTGTTGCATGTTAAGTTTTAGTTTTTATGATTCCATGTTGCTTTGTAAATTTAATTTCATACCATACCATTTATAAGTCATGTATGTATTATAGTTGTGTCTCGTATTCATGTGTCTAGACATGTTAGATTTAATTAGTTAATTTTGAAAGCATGTTTTTCTTTTTTCTTTTTTCGTGTTTATGTCCATACTTTGTTTTATTATTGTGATATATTATGTTCATGCATTTAATTATTTTGTTTAAATTTTGTAATACTCATATTTTTATGTTTTTTTAAATATCATGTCAATATAAATTGTATGTTTTATGTTTTGTTTTCTAAGATTTCATAATGGAATATTTATTGTCAATGCGGTGCCCTTTTATTCGAGTGTAAACGTGGCCAGTATCAAGCGCAGTGATGGTGGTCTATTGGTTTATTCTCGAATAACGGGGCCCTTAAAATTTACTCGCATTTATAACCGAGTTTTAATTTAATCGTCACTTTAATCCAGAAAGTTTAATATTAATAAAGCGGTAATTATTAAAGTACCAATTTTGGGCGGTGTGGGGGGTGCTAATCCTTCCCTATCTGTAACCGACTCCCGAACCCAATAGTTTTCAAATCATTGGTTTTATGGTGTTCGACCTACCTTAAGTGGCCGGTGGCGACTCCATTTTTAAAATAAAATATGGTTTTTCTAAAACCCCACTGAATATATTTTTAAATACCCAAAGACCCTAATCGCCTCGAAATCCATTTTTCTAGCGTAAGGAAAAGATCGCTACAGAGAGTTCGAGACAGTTGCTATGATGAAGGGTGCATGGCAATGTTACACAACCGTTTTCCACACAAATTAAAAGATCCTAGCAGTTTACAATACCTTGTGCAATCGACAATCACTATGTCGAAAAGACGTTATGCGATCTTGGAGCCAGCATAAACCTTATGCCAAAATTTCTTTTTCAAAGGTCGGGCATAGGGAAGATGAGACCCACTGCAGTCATGCTACAACTTTCGGACAGAACTTATGTGCATCCAAAGGGAAAAATCAAAGACATCTTGGTAAGAGTGGATAAGTTTATTTTTCCCGCTGACTTTATTGTCTTGGATTGTGAAGCAGACGAGTTAGCACCTATTATTCTTGGGAGACCATTCTTAGCGACGGGAAGGACATTGATTGATGTCAAAAGAGGAGAGCAAACCATGAGAGTGAATGATCAGCAGGCCACGCTCAATGTTTTCAAAACCTTAAAGCATGCTGATGATTCAGAAGAGTGCCAAGTCATTTAGGCCACATTAGAATTTAATTTTGGCATAGAAAAGTATTGCCATGGCAAATTTCTTGCCGAGATAGGAGAGCTTGTAGAATCAGACACTGAGGCGCAACAGGAAGTGAAATGGATGGTAAGTCGACCAGGTAAAAGTTTTGAATCTCTTGATTATTCAAGTAAGTAATGTAAACCTGAGAAACCTTCCATTGAACGGCCCCCTATTTTAGTTAAAACCATTGCCAGTGCAATTGAAATATGTTTATTTGAGAACCAATAAAACTTTGCCCGTAATCATTTCTTCTAAGTTGCATCATGAACATGAAGAGAGGTTGATTTCCATGTTGGCGCTTCACAAAAAAATAGGCTGGTCAATAGCAGACCTGAAGGGAATTAGTCGACAGTGTGTATGCACAAGATCTTGTTAGAGGATGACCATAAAAACTCCATTGAGGCACAAAGGCAGCTTAACCCTGTCATGAAGGAAGTTGTGATGAAAGAGATCATCAAGTGGCATGATGCCGGTATCATATATCCTAGTCCCGACAGTACATGGGTAAGTTTGGTACAATGTGTACCGAAAAAGAAAGGTATAACAGTGGTAAGTAATGAAAACAACGAACTCATTCCAAATAGAACTGTCACTGGTTGGAGAGTTTGTATGGACTACCGCAAGTTAAATAAAGCTACTATGAATGATCATTTTCCCTTACCATTTATTGACTAATTGCTCAATCGTCTTGCAGGTAAATCTTTTTATTGTTTTCTTGATGGATACTCAGGGTATAACCAAATTGGCATATCACCGGAAGATCAGGAAAATAATACTTTCATGTGACCATATGGTACATATGCATTTTAAAGAATGCCGTTCAGACTATGTAATGCCCCGGCGACATTCCAGTGATGTATGAGGTGATCTTTTCCGACATGGTGGAGAATTTCCTTGAAATCTTCATGGAAGACTTTTCAGTATTCAGAGGCAGCTTTGACAATTACCTTGGAAATTTGGAGAAGGTGTTGGCACACTGTAAAGTTACTGACCTAGTGTTAAACTGGGAGAAGTGCCACTTTATGGTGGATAAAGGTATAGTGCTCGGGCACAAGATCTCCTCGAAGGGAATCAAAGTAGATAAAGCCAATGTGGACGTGATTGAGAGATTGTCGCCACCTAATTCAGTCAAAGGCATCCGAAGCTTTCTTGGACATGTAGGTTTTTACAGAATGTTTATTCATAATTTTTCTTTGATTTCTAAACCCTTGTGTAATTTGCTTGAGCAAGAAAAGGCTTTTAATTTTGATAAATCTTGTACCAAGGCGTTTGAAACCCTTAAGAAACAACTTGCCATGGCACCGATTGTTATTCTCCTTGATTGGACCTTACCTTTCGAGCTCATGTGTGAGGCAAGTGATTACGCGGTAGGAGCTGTTCTAGGACAACGGAGAGGTAAAATTTTCCATGTGGTATATTATGCTAGTAAAAACCTTAATGGTGCTTAATTGAATTATACCACAATGGAAAAAGAACTACTAGCTGTAGTTTTTTCATTTGAAATTTTTCGTTCCTACTTGATTGATACAAAGGTAATTGTCCATACTGACCACTCGGCAATTAAGTATTTGATTGCTAAAAAGATGCCAAACCTCGTCTAATTCGTTGGATATTACTTTTACAAGAATTTGACATTGAAATTAAGGACATGAAAGGAACGAAGAACCAGGTTGCTGATCATTTGTCAAGGCTGGACGGGGGCGATGCAGACAATGACTCCTTGGAGATCCATGATGCATTCCCGGATGAGCAATTGTTAGTTGCCTCGGCAACACCCTGGTATGTAGATCTAGTAAATTTTTTGGTTTATGGTATTTTACCTTATGACCTTATTCACCAAGGAAAGAAGTGGTTCCGACATGATGCTAAGCATTATTATTGGGTCGAGCCTATGTTGTTTAAATAATGTGAAGATCAGGTCATACGACGATGTGTTCTTGAGGAGGAACAACAAAATGTGCTTCGACAATGCCATTCTTCACCCTACGAAGGCCATTTTGGAGGAACTCGCACAGCAACCAAAGTTCTACAGTCCGGTTTTTACTGGCCTACTCCTTACAAGGATGCCCATAATTTCTACAAAGAATGCGATTGTTGTCAACGAACGGGAAACATATCAAGGCGGCACGAGATGCCATTGCAGAATATCCTTGAGGTCGAATTGTTTGATGTATGGGGCATCAATTTTATGGGGCCTTTCCCATCATCGTTCGATAACCTCTATATCTTACTCACCGTGGACTATGTGTCCAAATGGGTGGAGGCAGTTACGGTTCCCAAGAATGATTCAAGAACTGTGCAATGGTTCCTGCAAAAGAATATCTTCACACGGTTTGGGACACCAAGGGAAATTATGAGTGACGAGGGCACATATTTCAAAAATAAACTGATTGCCAAGACATTGGAACGCCTTGGAGTGACACATAAAATTGCCATGGCATACCACCCACAGACTAACGAGCAAGCTAAAATTTCCAACCGTGAATTGAAGGGGATCCTTGAGAAAGTTGTTAATCTTTCACAAAAGGATTGGTCTTTGAGAATTGATGACGCTCTTTGAGCCTATCGAACAATATACAAGACACCCTTTGGCATGTCTCCCTACAACCTCGTCTACAACAAGACTTGCCATCTGCCCGTGGAAATCGAGCATAAGGCCTATTGGGCTATCAAAACCATGAATATGGATTGGGAAAGTGCAGGACAAAAGCGTCTACTAGACCTAAGTGAGATAGAAGAGTTTTTTCCCTTAGTGTATGACAACGCCAAGATCTATAAAGAAAAAACCAAGCGTTGGCATGACAAGAAGCTATTACCGTGGCAATTCTTGCCAGGAAAATTAGTTATTCTCTTCAACTCTCTCCTTAAGCTTTTTCTCGAGAAACTGAAGTCAAGATGGTCTGGGCCGTTTAAGGTTGTAAAACCTTATTCTCATGGGGTTGTGGTGGTTAAATCGACAGTAGATGGACATGAGTTCAAGGTTAACAAACAACAGTTGAAGCATTATGTTGGTGCACATGTGACTCGCGATAAGGAGACTGTAACCTTAGGAGATGCATGAAAATGCTCTTTCTAAGAGTTTTTAATTTTTAGTTTTTAAATTTTCAAACTTCTAATTTTGTTTATTATTTTTAGTTTTTTATTTAATTGTTTAATTTATTTATTTTCCGTTATTTTTAGATTTTAGTTTTTTATTATTTGATTTAGTTGTTATCTTTATTTTGTTTCAATCCCTTATCTCTTTATTTTTAGTTCTATCTTTATTTAATATTATCTTTGTGTTTTGTTTGAATTTTAGGATAAAAGTTTCAAAGAAGAAGGAGTTGGACTTAGGATAGAATTTCATTTGAATGAAATCTATCCATTGAAGTGGGTAATGGGCTGATTTAGGGGCATTCAAATTCTCAGTTATTTCGAAGGGATTTAATCACCCTTTTGAAATTTTTCACCCAATTTTTTTCCTCCTCTTATACCCTAGCCGCATCAATCCCCATCATTATCTTCCTTTATTTTTTCCCCCATTGATTGAATATCCATCCATCACTTCTACCAAATCTTCACCCAACCATTAATATTCCCATCTACTTCATCTTTACCCTGTACTTTTTCCTCATCCTTGTAACTCTTAAGTTTCTTCATTTGTTTCCTTTGTTTTTTCCTTTTCAAATCAAGAACCAAAAAAACCATGGCCAAGAACCTCAAGACTGTGCCCAAGACGAGTTCTTCAAGAGTAATCAAGCCATTTTTCTGCCTGTTTGCATCTCCAATCATTGAGAAGAGGTACCTTGCCAAGTTTGCAAATCGAAGGGTGTGAGAAGAGCATGGGTTCAAGTATGATGTTTCCCTCAAGAACTATGGTCTAGAAGCTTCAATCTTCAAAATAATCGAGCACCATCAATGGAAAATCTTCTGCGAACAACCAAAATGGGGCAACATCTCATGGGTAAGGAAGTTCTATTCGCATGTTTCAAATCAAGATAACCCGTGTCTTTTTGTGCGAGGTAGAGCGATTCTTGTTGATGCCGCTTCCATCAACGCATACTATGGGCTCTATGTGGAGAAGGATGATCATGTCGAGTTTGTTGAGAACATCACAGACGAAGAAGTGGAGAAGGTTTTCCAAGATCTCACCGTTGAGGGAGCCACGTGGAATAACGGAACATTCAAGGGCACGATAAATCACATCTTGTTAAAACCTGAGGCCAAACTATGGAATAACTTCCTAAAAACTAGTTTGATGCATACTATCCATAATACCAATGTTTCTTATTCTCGTTTATTATTGCTTCATTCTATTTTGCACAAACGTACTATTGATATTAGGAGGATAATTGTTGATGAAATCTATGCTTGTAGTAAAAAGGATGTGGGAGCACTCTTTTTCCCCAATTTGATATCTAGATTGTGTGAAAAGGAACATGTACCGACTGATGTTATGGATGAGAAACTGAACAAGAAGAACGGGTGGTCCCGGAGCCAATGTCTGCGTCTGCTGCGTGAGGAACCGATGAAAGAACCGCCCACTGAGAAAAAGCCTCTACTCCATCAACTGCCAAGGCAAGTGTGCATGCTATAGAAAGTATATATGCCACGACAAGTATAGAAGGGATTGCCGAAATCCTCCGCCCTTTGGCACAGCGATTGGACATGATAAAGGAATGCCAACTATTGTTTATGGGTTACATGAAGGACCGTGACACAGCTCTCACAAGAGTGATCCTAGAGAATTATCCTGGCAGCACTGTTCATTTTCCTGTATTTCCTCCTACAGTACTTGCCTTAACATCTGAATCTGTGCCTATGCCGAGTAACATTGCCGAGGCAACTGACGTACCAAACAAAGGTAAGGACCTTATTGTTGAACCTTCTCGTACTAAATCTCTTCATGGCTTTTCAGATTCAGCCGGCTCTATGACTGCACCAATAAAGTCTCCTCCAGCACCATCATCAAAATTTACATCGAAGCGTAAAGCATCTGACTTAGAGGAGGCTCCCAAAGAGGATGAACCAGGTACAAAGATCGCGGAGGCTATAATTCAGGATGCACCACCAGCTTCGCGTCAACAACCACCACGAATTGGAAAGAGGACCAAGCAAATGACTCGAAGAAAACTAGTCATTTGAGGTGAAGACCTCTCCGACTAACTCATTTGCATTTTATTTCTTTTGTTTAATTTTGCATGCATTGGGGACAATGCTTCTCTCGAGTTTTGGGGAGGGGGTTGTTTAATAGTTAGATGCATTTATTTTTGTTGTCCCATGTTAAGTTGCATATGTTATTTTCCATGTCACTTACTTGATTAAACTGCCTAAACCTGCTATGATATCCTATGATGAATTTTTGCCACTACACTTACATTATAAAATCATAGATATTAGGACTAGCATGAAGAGTACTTGGAATTTTGCTATGATGCTGAATATTTTGACACTGTTGTGACTTGTTGATTGAGGGAGACCTAGTGAACTTTAGGTTATTTAAAAATGGGTAAATTGTGCTAGAGGTGCCTAAAACTAGCTCTTGCGTAAAATACAATTTGAATTAAGATAATTTCTTACTAGAGGTGCCTATCTAGCTCTAGTTGTCACGCATTAAGAATCACTAGAGGTGCCTATTTGGCTCTAGTCGATTAAATTTAAAAAAGAAATTGTGCTAGAGGTGCCTAAAACTGGCTTTAGCGGACTTAATTGCCCTGGCAAATAATTTGATAAAACCTATTGTTCGCATGGAATCCTATTAGTTGACTTGTACATAACTCCGCAAACACATTTTCATTAGCATTGTAGTTCGATTTCGAGAAATTCTCTGTATTGTCCGAAGATCAAAAGGTAATCAACTTTTTGTGCTACGGTTCTGAGGATTGAAGTCAGGTAAGAAGCATGTTTTTGGTGGTAAGGGCTTTGGCAGGTAATTGTTAGTGTTTTGCATTGTTTGAGGATAAGCAATAGTTCGAGTTTGGGGCTGTGATGAGTGTGCAAAAGTACTGTTTTTCTTGCCCTTTTTACTCATATTATTTTTAGACTTAAGTTCATTTTAGTTGCATTGATAGGCATTCATGCATAGTTTTCTAGTTTCCTTAGTTAACGAGCTTGGTATTGCATTTGGTTGGTTTAGTGGGAAAATTGCTGCCGGTGTGCTTTATTTTGTGCAGGACTGGATTGCCGTGGCAAGTAGGGGTCATTGCTGAAGGAGTTGCCATGGCAAGAAGAGGTCATTTCTGAAGGAGTTGCCGAAGCTGATTGTCGTGGCATAACTGGATAATCCTGGATAAATACAACATTATCCGCAACATTATCCAGTTCACAAAAGATAAATGCCAAATTCAAATTTCAAATGCCAGATCAGATAAGGATCATATATCCAGGGAATTCAAACACATTCAAATATCTTCATCAACAACAAAGCTAATCGCATCATCCCCTTTAAAGGGAAGACCAAATCGTAGCTTTGGGGAGAGTCAAATTTTGGGGAATCAGATTCTAGAGAGAAGGCTGACCGCACACTTCATCTTCTTTATTTTTACTTTATGGGATCCATGTCTATGATTATGTTTATTGAATTTTCTTTTTCCCCAACAATGAACTAATTAAAATTGGCTTGGGTTATTTGGGTTTGTGGTTGTGATAAATGTTGGGATGGTTAGGTTTTTTATTGCAATTTAAATTCAAAGTTTGTTCATTATTGGTTCTTAATTTTAATTTCGAGTTAATTAGGAGAGGATCTTGAGAGCCATCAATTTATCTATGCCTGGGAAAGTTATATTCAAGAAACGAATGAACATGATCTCCTTTCAACAAATCGTCAATGAAGATTAATTCACCTTAGGAATAAGGATTGGATTTCAACGGCTAAGAGGAGCGTAGATCGGTTGTTGTTCACCCAAGGTTAACGCAGGGATGCATCACTAAGGCGTGCACAATTAGCTAGTTCTTCGGTTAGGGATAACAAAAAGACATTGAAGAACGCTTCTCCGAGCTTTGAAGGAAGGAACCTAGTTGCCACGGCAATCAAACCAGTCTCAGTTGCCGCAGCATAATTTGTGACCTAGTTGCCAGGGCAATTCAACCGGTCTTAGTTGCCATAGCAATTGAGTTGCCTCAACAATCAATTGCCACAACAATCCAAACAGCCATTGCACCACTACTCACGATAACCCAACCTACTCTATTATTTGATTACTTTCTTCACTTATTTTACTTGTTTAATTATTTTACTCGTTACTTCCAAACACCTATCATCACTATTCATTTATGTTTTCAGTGCAAGAAGTTAAAAATTAGAGTTTCACCAATCCTTGTGGGGACGATATCTTTACTATACTATAACTTGCGACGTGTATAATTGCACCAATTGCGAAACACTCAAAACATGCAACAGGAAGCCATTCTCTCAGCCAATCATATATTGAACTGAGTGCCTCATAAAAATTGGACAATGTACTCTATACGAATTGTAGAAAGGTTATGCACCAAATTTGCAATACCTGAAAGTGTGAAGGTGTCTGGCAAAAATAGGTTTGCCTGACTTTAAGAAGACCACTATCGGTCCTAAAACCGTTGATGCACTGTTTATAGGGTATGCTACAAATAGTGTCGTATACAGGTTTATGTCTTTAAATGACTTCTCAATTTGTGAATCTAGGGATGATGTATCATACTCCTGCTTCTTCTAGTATTCTTTGGACACAATGATAAAATCATACTCCTGCTTCTTCTAGTATTCTTGCCAATGAGTCTCTAGAGTTTGAATTAGAGCCTAGAAGAAGTAAAAGACAAAAGGTAGCTACTACCATTGGACCATATTTTATAACGTCTTTTATTACAAAAATTAGTGATTTAGACAATATAACTGAACCTATAACTCAATCTTTCCTTTTAGATGAGGATCCAAAGACATATAACGAAGCTATAAGTTCAATTGGTGCTGGTTTTTAGAGAAGTCTAATTAATGATAAACTAGAATCAATTCAGTTTAATCACACTTGGGAGTTGGTTGACTTCCCTTGAAGATCTAAACCTATCAGTTGTAAATGGGTCTTTAGAAAGAAACTAAGACCAAATGGGTCAATCCAGAAGTATAAGGCAAGACTATTAGTCAAAAGGTTCACTCAGAAGTTTGGTATTGACTTCTTTGATACGTGCTCTCTTGTGACAAAAATCTCAACGATCTGTGCCTTGTTTGCGATCGCATCCATTCGTAAGTTGCATGTATATCAAATAGATGTAAAGACTACATTTTTGAATGAAGATCTAGACGAGGATATCTATATTGAGCAACCACATGGTTTTGAGACACCTGGTATGGAAGGTAAGTGTGCAGACTTAAAAAGTCTCTCGATGGCCTTAAACAAGCTCCAAAGCAATGGTACGAGAAATTTCATAAAACCATTTTGAGTTTTGGTTTTATTGTTAATGGAGTGGATGCATGCGCATATTCGAAAATATTTGGAACTGATTGTGTCATCATAAGCATATATGTGGATGACATGTTAAATTTCAGTACTAACATTGAATCCATTAACAAAACAAAAAATTCTTGTCTACTAAATTTGAGATAACTAATTTGGGAAAGGTTGATGCAATCTTAGGAGTAAAAGTTATCAAAACTGAAAAGGGGTTTTCTTTAAATCAAACACACTATATTGAGAAGGTATTAAAGAAATTTGACAATTTTGACGACATCCCTGTTCGAACTCCTTATGACTCTAGTATCCATCTTTTTAAGAATAAAGAAAGTAGTGTTTTCTAGGAAGAATATGCTAAAATTATTGGAAACCTTATGTTCTTAATTTGAATTACGTGCTGGAGCGAATGGATGTAAATTATGCTTGAAGCATGATGATTCAAATTGGTTCCAATGATCAAAATTCTCGTAAATAGAAAGTAATATGAGATGGTCATATATATTGGAGGCGAGTGCTCCTCAAGAGACCCAAGACATAACTAATAATAAAACTCTAGAAGAGTCTTAGGTACCTGAAATAAAGATTGAAAAGAGATCTCGACGAGTTATGTCAATACGAGAAAGAATGGAACTAGAATAGAAAAGTTGTCAACAACAGTTTTACATAGAATATTTCTATAGAAGTAAAGAAAGAAAATGAGGATCGTGTATAGAAATCTATAGAGATATTGAAATGATTGGCCAACACAGAAAGACGCTGTGAACTTCCAAAAGTGAAGTTTTTGGACCAGTATTCCAAACACCTAAAGGTGTAATGCAACTAAGGCACAAATAAGTAGTAGTAAATACGACTTGAATTATGAAGAATTTTAATTACTTCATGGTGGATGCAATTATTTTGGCAGTTATAGAATATTTTATATGCATCTATTTATTTGGTGGATCCATATAAAAAGAAAGTTATCCTTGAAGGATTTAAAATGCCAGAAGTATTTGAAAACTTTTGAGGAAATTTATTTAGGTATATCCTCTTGAATATTTATATTTTGGCACATTTGGTATAATCGGCTTAGTGAGTACTTATTGAGGAAATACTATAAGAATGATATTATTTCCATGTACATTTTATAATGAGGATTCTATCAAGATTTGTTATGATATATATCGATAATTTAAACTCCTGAAGAGCTTTGAATTGGAAACTCCTGAAGAGTTTCAAAAGTATTTGATTATTTAACGAGATAAATCAAATCTTGTCTCGACTTGAAGATCAAGCACATAAATATGAATTTTTATCCATGAATGCACACATGCTAAAAGAATCTTAAAAGATTCGATATGGATAAAGTGCATCTATTGAGTACCCCAAATAATTCTAAGATTGTTGGATGAGAATAAATATGATTTTATATTTTCTTGCTCTAGAAGAATCATATCTTAGTTGGTCCAGAAGTACCATCTAAATATTACAAAGGTCATTACCTTTAGATCTTTCAAAACTTGATATTTCTTCAAATCATGTAGAAATAATTATTATGCAGAAGGCAAAGCCAAAAAGTGTGTTTGGCTAAATATATCCAGAAGATATGTGAATTACTTACAAGCTATCTTATGTGGAGATAATGCAAAATTTACATCTCAATCAAAATGTGGATACACCAAAGATTGCAAAATGAAACATATTACTCCAAATTTTCACCCCTCCCGATCTTCAGAAAAATATTATTTAAGATTGAATTATGAAGCTTTAAATATCTTATGTAACACCCTTAGCTCGATGTCACATTTGGGCCCTAAGCCCAAAACCCCTTTCAAATAAATTTTCATTTTCAAGCTGAAAACAACAACGAGTCCAATAAAATATAAATCCATACATTTAAAACATAGTAAAATCCAAGTATTTAAAGCGGTATTAGTGGATCTCCAATTACAAATTTTTAAAAACATTCGACTTTGGCCACTTAGTATAAAATAAGAGTTACAAAATTACGTATAGGCTCCTACGAAATACATAGCTCAATACATCTAGCAATTGTACTCAACAACTAAATTCAATGCTAAAATCGAAACCTTGATGGTGCTCCTTCAAGCCTCATGGCAACCTACTTACCTGCGAATGGAAACAACGATTCTGAACATTGAGCTAACGAAACTCAGTGGATACACCGTCACTCAACCATGCTTCGTACAAATCATAAATAAAGCATTGCAACATGAACGATATCATGGCAAGATAAGGATGACGCTACCATACTTGCCTAAACACATAGCATCATGAATGTATGATCACGCACACAACATATACATATATCTAATGAGTTCATACATCATCACACAGATAACACCAATATATTAAGTGAGGCCCGCGTCCACATAGCATCAGGATCCTACACTACGAGTAAGGCCCGCGTCCATAAAGCATCGAGATTCTATACTCGTAGGGATGAGGCTCGCGTCTACAAAACATCAGGATCCTACATCCATGCTCAGAATCTCTCATCAAGCATCTTCAAATGAGGCCCGCGTCCATACAACATCAGGATCCTACATTCGAAAGTCTTCAAGGTGTTGCAACACACTTCTATTGTATCCAAATCCCAACAACAAGGGATGACTCAACTATCTAAGCAACCCATTCGCACGCAACAAGGGTCCTAGCCACCACATAGCATCGATCGATCCACCTAGGATCCCTATAGGTTTCTACTTCACACAAATTATCCAATATTTACCGAATCATTCTCCCTTTTATTTCATACACGGGGTTTAAATCTTCATTTCTCTATTTTAATTTTCATTTTATATCTTAAGAGACCCCTTGGGCCTTTTACCTCGAATTATAAAACCCCCGAACGTAAACCCAAATTTTTTGGGCAGATTGCCCAACAAGTACCGATACTCCTATATGTGTAATGATACACCTCTTTAGGTACTGATGCTTCTCCCTGAGTACTGATACTCAAATCAGGTTCGAAATAATTGGCATGACAAGCCATATCGATACGCTTACCTCCGTATTAGTACTCAGTATCGATACGTGATCCACACCGTACCGATCCCTACTTGTACTGGTACTCCTACATTTGCGTACTGGTACTCGAAAGCTTTCTTCAAGCAATGTAACAGTTGTACCGATACACCCCATAGCATACCGGTACGCAAAAATGCTATTGGAATTCTCATTAAGCAAGAGGTACCGATACACGGGAAACTGTACTAGTACGCCCCTTACAACCCATCTCCTTTTATTACAAAAACGTATCGATAGTGGATACCTTGTATCGGTATGCAATCCCAAAACTCAAAGTCTGGGTTTGGATTTCACCTTAAAATCCCTCTTAACCTATATGGTTATGCCCCAAATCGATCCTACAAGTTATGGTGAAGCTATTTAGTTAGTTTTTACCAATTTTAAGCCTTAACAACTTCAAATCCACATTTTACCATTAAAGGGTCAATCAAGGCATATAAAACCATAAACACTTAAATCATGCACAAAGCCTATTTTTATGAGTTGCAGGATTTCATAGGAGTTAGTGGTGTACTAACCTTAGCTTAGCAGTTAAAATGAAGCCTTCATCCAAACTTCAATCCTTCTTCCGTTCTTGGACCCTTGATGAACTCCCAACCTCTTTCACTACATGGAAAGATTGTAAAATGAATTATAACGTTGCTGGAGGATTAAAGATGCCAAAAACATATTCTAAACCCAAGATTAGAGCTCCCAAAACCTCAATCTCGTTCAACTCTCCTAACCCCCACCAATTCTTCCTTCCACCAAATCAAACAAAGCTTAACTTGAAATGTAGATCCTTGAATGCTAATAAAACTTTCCTCTACAAGCCAAACATGATTCAAGAGGCTAAACTTCAAAACTTACCTTTGGTGATAAAGTTTGGAGGGGGAAATGAATTTAAGAAATAGGAAGAAGATGTAAAGGTGATGATATCACCATTTTCTGCATTTACAAGAAATTAAAGCTCATCTCCCTCATTTCACCCTATTTTGGCATTTACCAAAATACCCTTATGCCATCTCCTCAAGCCCACACCCAAACTAAAGATCCAAGTCCAACAAGGTTTATAAGGCCCAATAGCATGGCCTAAACACGAGGCCCTTGCCTCAGGTTAAACCGACACTCGAGTCCAAAGTCCAGGTTGTGACAACTCTCCTCTCCTTAAAGAAAATTTCATCCTTGAAATTTACCTGGTGGAAACAAATACGGATAGAGCTCTTTCATCTCAGCCTCAACCTCTCACGTAGCCTCTTCAATTTAGTGGTTCCTCTATAGCATCTTTACGAGGGGTATACACTTGTTACGAAGCTCCTTGACTCCTCTATCAAGCATTCTTACCGATTCTTCCTTATACGTTAAATTCGTGTTAATCTCATTATCCTCGAGCAGAATGACATGCGAAGGGTAGGAGCAGTAGCGTCTCAACATAGACACATGAAAAACATCATGGATACGTGCCAAATCTGAAGGCAAAGCCAGCCGGTAAGCTACTAGCCTGACTCTCTCAAGTACCTCATAAGGTCTGATATACCTCAGCTCAAATTACCCTTGCGTCCAAACTGGAGGATTCGTTTCCATGGAGATACCTTGAGAAACATATTTTCACTAACATCATATTCAATGTGCTTGTGCTTTTGATCTGCATAGGCCTTCTGACGATCAAAGCCCACTTGCAACCTTTTCTTGATGATATGAACCTTCTCTTCGGTTTGTCTAACCAAATCGGATCCCATAATCCTCCTCTCATTAAGCTCGGTCCAACATAAAGGTGTCTTACATTTGCGTCTATAAAGAGCTTCAAAAGGGGCCATCCTAATGCTCAATTGATAGCTATCGTTGTAAGCAAACTCAACAAGCGTTAGCTACTCTTCCCAACTTCCCTCAAAATATATAATGTAACATCAGAGCATATCCTAATGAATCTGAATAACCCACTCAGTTTGGCCATCGGTCTGAGGGTGAAAAGTGTACTGTAGTGCAACTTGGTGTCCAAAGCACAATGGATCTTTTTCCATAATCTAGCTATGAAACGTGGGTCCCCATCCGAAATGATCGATGATGGAACTCCATACAACCTCACTATCTCATTGATATACTGCTGAGCCAACCTCTCCTGGTGAAATTCATACGTATAGGCAAGAAATGAGCAGACATGGTTAAACGATCCAGTATTACCCAAATAGTATCATGTTTTCTTTGGGTTTTCGGCAAGCTGGTGACAAAATCTATGATGATCTGATCCCACTTCCATTGTGGAATCCGAATCGGCTAAAGTAGGCCTGATGGAACCTGGTGTTCCACCTTCACTTGTTGGCAAGATAAGCACATTGTCACAAATTCAGAGACACCTCTTTTCATAGAGGGCCACCAATAAAAAGGACTAAGGTCTTGGTACACCTTGTTGCTCCCCGGATGTACGGTGAAAGGACTACGGTGTGCCTCCCTCAAGATGTGATCCCTTAAATCCTCTAAAGCTGAAACACACAGTCGACCTCTGAAGTACAAGTATCCACCATCTCGTACCTCAAATTTCGATGCTTCACCTCTATGAACTGCCTCAATATGTGTGACCAATTCCTTATCCAAAACTTGAGTCCTCTTTATCTCTTGTACCAACATAGGCTCAACCCAATGCTCGGATAAGAGTCCACCATCTTCTGTCATCTTTAAGCGAGAGAACATGGCTCTCAAATCAAATATAGACTTACAACTCAAGATATACACACCATATTTGCTTTGCTCGGATGATACTCAATAACCCAATCATAATCTTTTAACAACTCGATCCAATGGTGTTGTCTCAGATTCAACTCTTTTTGGGTAAGCATGTATTTTAAACTCTTATGGTCTGTATAAATATAACACTTCTCTCTATAGGGATAGTGCCTCCAAACCTTTAATGCAAGATGACTGAAGCGAGCTCCAAATTATGGGTAGGGTAATTCTGTTCATGCGGTTTAAGTTGCCTCAAATCATAAGCAACCACCTTACCCTCTTGCATAAGGACACAACCAAGCCCATTCAAAGATGCGTCACTAAACACAATATAATCCTTCCCTAGTTCGAGTTGTGTCAAGACCGAGACCTCTATGAGATAAGCTTTTAGTTGCTCAAAACTTTGCTGCCTTCTCCCATTCTATTCAAATAGAACCCCTTTTTGCAACAATCTGGTCAATGGCGCTGCTATAATGGAGAAACCTTTAACAAACTGCCTATAATAACCGACAAGCCCAAGGAAACTATGAACTTTCGAAACATTCCTTAGGGGTTTCCACTCCACCACAGCCTCAATTTTCTGAGGATCCACGCAGATCCCATCCACGGTAACTATCTGGCCAAGAAATGCCACTTCAAAAAGCCAAAATTCACACTTACTAAACTTGGCAAAAAGACGCCTCTCTTTAAAATTCTGTAGAACCACACTTAGATGGTGATCATGCTCTTCTTCTGAATGTGAGTACACCAAAATATCATCAATGAAGACCACAACAAACTGATCCAGATACGGTTGAAAGATTCGGTTCATTAGGTCCATAAAAGCTGCAAGTGCGTTGGTAAGTCCAAACGGCATTACTAAGAACTCATAGTGCCCATACCGTGTCCTAAAAGTGATTTTTCTGGAATCCTCGTCCACCACCTTCAACTGGTAGTAACCCATCCTCAAGTCGATCTTAGAAAACACACAGGCACCTCTCAACTGGTCAAACAAATTGTCAACCTCAGAAGGGGATAATGGTTCTTTCTCGTTACTTGTTAAGCTATCGATAATCAATACACATTCTCATAGACCCATCTTTCTTTTTGACAAACATGACCGATACTCTTCAAGGTGAGATACTAAGTCAGATAAAACCTCACTCCAGCAAATCTTGGATTTGCTTCTTCAATTTTTTCATCTCCGATGGTGCCATCCGATATGGTACGATGGATACTAATGTTGTACCTGGCATCACATCAATCCAAAACTCTAACTCACGGTCAAGAGGTAACTCGGGTAACTTTTCTAGAAGTACATCGATAAACTCATTAATAGTTCGAAGGTTCTCAAGCACCGGACCCTCAATCCTCGCATTAACCACATGAGCCAAAAAGGCTTCACAACCTTGTTGCATTAACCTATGAGCTGACAAAGCCGACACCATACTAGAAAGGCACGAGTTTTTTGCCTCTCACAACAAGCTTAGAACCATCTGCAACAGGAAGCATTAAGCTCTTCTACATCATAGGCTAGCATTATGCTCGAAGAGCCATTCTATCCCAAGATGGCATCAAACTCTTGAAATGGTAGAACCATTAAATCCGCTGGGAAAAGTGACCCTTGAAACTCAATTGGGCACCTCAGATACACCTTATCTACTAACACATCATACCCCAAAGTACGAGTCACACAGACCCCTATCTTAAAATCCTCGACAGGAATACCCCACTATTGAGATATCCCACTACGGATGTAGGAGTGGGTAGATCCCGTATCCACAAGACCAACTATAGGAACCAAAAACTAGGTAAATGTGCCTGAAATAACATCTGTATCTGCACAGTCCTCATGTGCCCTGATTGCATACTGCCTAGCTAGTGCTCACACAGTAAACTGAAAGGTGCCTCCCGATACATATCTCACTCCTCCCCGAGCAAGGCCTCGACCTCTCTGGGCCAGATATACAATCTACTGAACCTGATCTGGAGAGGTCACAACAGCTAATGGGCAATCCTTCACAAAATGGTCAGATGATCCAAACTGGTAACAAACTCTTACTGCTCCCCAATACTCGCCTCTGTGCTTGCGTCCACACTGATTGCAAACTGGTGCACCCGCACTCATCTATGAACCCTCCGGGCTCATCATGGATAAAGATGAAGATGGTCTCCTACGGCCAGCTGACTCAGATCTCTGGTTTGATCTCAAACTTTGATTCGAGGCTTCTCTATTATGGTTCCACCAATTTTACTCCTTCTAGAGTATGCCTGCGAGTTGTTGTTGGAGGGATTCTGGCCTCTCCCATCGAAACTTTCTTGCCCACCAAATGGGCCATACATTAAGCCTTGCACCTGCTCAATAGACTTGGCACTTGTAGTCAACTATGAGAACACCTTCAGTGGTGTAGCAGTTAGATAAGTCTAAATTTTTTTCACAAGCCCTTCAAGAACCTCTTGCACCTCATCTTTTTAGTGGCAACCAACTCAGGAGCATATCTACTCAACTGGAGAAACTCTTGCTCATACTCAAAGACTGATCGGTTCCCTTGCACCAGATAATTAAACTGGTCCCTCAAGGTGTCAATGTGAGCCTCGTCCACATTCTTCTTCTTGAACTCCTCGAGGAAGTCGTCCCAAGTTGGTTGATTGGGATACCACCCAAGCTCTATTGTTTCTCTTCATTCTCTAGCATTGTCTTTCAACAAGGATAGAACACATAACAACTTATCTTCTGATATCAATCTTATTTGCCTCATAATCCAATACATATCTTGTAACCATTGCTTCACTTGCACTGGGTTGTCTTGCTTCAACCCATGAAAGTCCGTAGCACCCTGCCTTCTCACCCTTTTGACAGGTGCCTCTTGAGGGGTAGCAGATGCCCTCGGTATAGCTCTCACAATCTAGTGCAACGCTCAATTCAGATGTGAAAAATAGTTGACTCCCCAGTCAACTGTATCCTATGACACCTCCTTTGCTCCGGGCATATATTCCTCATGGTCTTTTGCCCTCCTCAGCATGATTCTATTTTGCACAACAAACAAACGAGGTCACACCATTGAATTTTAGTATTAAAAGAAATACGACTTTGACTCATGGGCATGTATTCGCTAGACACCTATATACTCCTCTAGACTTCCCCGAGGACTTCCTAAAACCGACTAAACCTAGGCTCTAATACCACTAAATCTAACACCCTTGACCCAGATGTCGTATTTGGGCTCTAAGCCCAAATCCCCTTTAAATAAAATTTTCATTCTCAAGCCCATAACAACAACGAGTCCAATAAAGCATAAATCCATACATTTAAAACATAGTAAAATCCAAGTATTTAAAGCAGTATTAGTGGAGCTCCAATTACAAATATTTAAAACATTCAAATTTGAACACTTAGTACAAAATAAGAGTTACAAAACTACATATAGGGTCTTACGAAATACATAACCTAATACATCTAGCTATTGTACTCAACAACTAAAGTCGATGCTGAAATCTAAGCCTTGATGGTGCTCCTTCAAGCCTCGCGGCAACCTACTTACCTGTGAACGAAAAAAACAATTATGAATGTTGAGCTAACGAAGCTTAGTGGATACACTTCCACTTAACCATACTTCATGCAAATCATAAATAAAGTAATGCAACACGAATGATATCATGGCAAGATAACGATAGAGCTACCATAATCGCCTAAACACAAAGCATCATGAATGTATGATCACGCACACAGCATATACATATATATCATAAGTTCATGCAGCATCACACAGATAACACCAATAATATTACTACGAGTAAGGCCCGCGTCCACAAAGTATCATGATTTTATACTCGTGGGGATGAGGCTCGCATCCACAAAGCATCGAGATCCTACATCCATGCTCAGAATATCTCATCAAGCATCTTTAAATGAGGCTCGCGTCCACACATCATTGAGATCCTACATTCGAAAGTCTTCAAGGTGTTGTAACACACTTCTATGGTATCCAAATCCCAACAACAAGGGATGACTCAACTATCTAAGCAACCCATCAGCATGCAGCAAAGGTCCTAGCCACCATACAATATCGATAGATTAACCTAGGATCCCTATAGGTTTCTACTTCACACAAATTACCCAATATTTACAGAATCATTAGAGTTTTTATTTCACATACTGGGTTTAAATCTTCGTTTCTCAGTTTTAATATTCATTTTATGTCTTAAGAGACCCATATATCCTTTTACCTCAAATTATAGAACCCCCAAACATAAACCTAATTTTTTTGGGCAGATTACCCAACGAGTATCGATACTTCTATATGGGTATCGGTACATCCCTCTAGGTACCGGTACTCCTCCTCGAGTACCGATACTTCATTTAGTTCAAAAGAATTGGCACGACAAGCCATACCGATACATTCACCTTCGTATCGATACTCAGCATCGATACGTGATCCACCCTGTACCGATCCTTACTTGTATCGATACTCTTACCTTTGTGTACCAATACTCGAAAGCCTTCTTCAGGCAATGTAACAGTAGTACCGATACGCCCCCTAGCGTACCGGTACACAAAAACGCTATTGTATCGGTACGCGATCCTAGAACTCAAAGACTGGGTCTGGATTCACCTAAAAAATCCCCCTTAACCTATATGGTTATGCCCCAAATCGATCCTACAAGTTATGGTGAAGCTATTTAGTGAGTTTTTACCAATTTTAAGCCTTAACAACATCAAATCCACTTTTTACCATTAAAGGGTCAACCAAGGCATATCAAACCATAAACACCCAAATCATGCACAAAGCCTATTTTTATGAGTTGTAAGAATTCATAGGAGTTAGTGGTGTACTAACCTTAGCTTAGCAGCTAAAATGAAGCCTTCCTCCAAGCTTAAAGCCTTCTTCCCTTATTCGACCCTTGATGAACTCCCAACCTCTTTCACTACATGGAAAGATTATAAAAATGAATTATAACGTTGTTGGAGGATTAAAAAGACCAAAAACATATTCTAAACCCAAGATTATAGCTCCCAAAACCCCAATCTCGTTCAACTCTCCTAACCTCCAACAACTTTTCCTTCCACCAAATCAAACAAAACTTACCTTGAAATGTAGATCCTTGAATGCTGATAAAACTTCCCTCTACAAGCCAAACGTGATTCAAGAAGCTAAACTTCAAAATCTTACCTTTGGTGATAGAGTTTGGAGGAGAAATGGATTTAAGAAAGAGGAAGAAGATGTAAAGGTGATGATATCACCATTTTCTGCATTTGCAGGAAATTAAAGCTCTTCTCCCTCATTTCACCCCATTTTGGCATTTACCAAAATACCCTCATGCCATCTCCTCAAGCCCACACCCAAACTAAAGGCCCAAGCCCAACACTATTTATAAGGCCAAATAGCATGGCCTAAATACGAGGCCCTTGCCTCGGGTTAACCCGACACTCGAGTCTAAAGTCTGGGTCATGACATCTTATGTGATGTTTTCATGAGGGGGAGTAAATACGCGTTGCACTCATTTTTTCCTTAACCGAGGTTTTGTCCCAATGGGGTTTCCTAGTAAGTTTTTTAATAAGGCAACATGTTATGCGTATCAAAGATGTGTGTACTCTTTTTCCTTCACTAAAGAAAATTTTCCCATTGGGTTTTTTTCTTAGTAAGGTTTTAACGAGGCACATTATCTTCATAGACATCCAAGGGGGAGTGTATGAATATTTATCTATGTGGATGTCTATCATGATAAGAAATTTATCAAGGAGGTTTGATTTACTTTATCATTATGAATATCATCTTTATTAATTAGAGTTTAATGTATTATGTACTTCTTATACCTATAAATAGATGATTTGATGAAGGCATTATACACAAGTCTATATTGAGAATAATACAAATCTCCATCTTTCTCTCATCTCTTTGTTCTTTCATTCTTGTTATTTGTTCTTGTTATTGTTCTTCATTATTTTATTTATAACATATAGAACTTTTTTAACCTTTATTGGCATTCAAACTTTTAATGTATTGTCAAATTAAACCAACTAACAGAAAAAGTAAAAAACTTGTTAAAGCTGGCATTAGCTATTTTTATTTAAACCATTTTTAATAATTTTTATTATAAATTTTACAATTTTAATAATTTAAAAATATTTATTTATTGTTTTTACAATTTTTAATGTGATATTATTTTTAAATATTTTTCTAAATTATTTAATTTTTATGAAAATTACAAAATAATTAATGTTAGCATTTCAAAAGGATAAAATATTTGATTTTTGTTTAATAAATATGCTGCTTTTCATGTCAGTTGGTTCGATTTGACAAAATATTTGAAGTTTGAAAGTCAAAAGAGATGATTTTTTTAATAACATAATAACCTACCCTTCGATAATGTCATTAAATCTTTTTTAAGTTATAGGGCGAAATATGTCATTGAGTATTTTTTAAATAACATAATATCCCTCCCTTCGATAATGTCTCTAAAGCTTTTATTTAAGGCTTAGCCACTAGACCAAACTAATAATTTTTTTAATAGTCTTAAGATGATTACAAAGTAATCTTTGTTCATACATATTCTTAACTCTTTGACAGTGCACACACACCTAGTAGATAAAGCGATTTGAACTCGAGTCTTCTAGAATAAAACATCATCCTCTTTTCCATTGAGACCACTAGTTGGGTTCACCAAACTAATAAATCTAAATAAATAACAAAATATTGCTATGCATTTACAATGAATATGAGGTCCATAAGCTTTAAATAAGTTTAGAGTGAGAATCTACGTATAGTCTATTTATAAAAAAATAGTTATACTTACACATGAATTTAGGGGTGTAAAAAATTGACCCGACATGGAAACTCGACTGAAATCAACCTGAGTCTGAACTGGTTGTGACCCAAGGTGATGATAACCCGAACTCAACCGAGTTCGACCTGATGTTAACCCGAACCTGAGTTAGACCCGATGGTTTTGGATCCAAACCCGGCCTACACTCGACCTGAGAACGACCCGAACCTGACCTATACTCGACCTCAGAACGACCAGAACCCGAATTGAACTCGATAATTTGATAACCAAACCCGACATGCACCTGACATAATATGAACCCGAACCGGAAATTAACCTGGTAAATATTTGATATAACCCGACTTGAAACAACCTAAAATCCGATTTGACCCGACCTGTTACAGACCCGACCTGCAACAGACCCGACCTAATATCATCTCAATTCTCCAAATCATGAACGACCTGCAAAGTTAAACAAAATAACTAGAACATATAAAACTAAAAGTCAATAGACCAACCAATAAATTCAGAAAACCAAATACGAAATCTAATAAGGAGCAATAAAAGACATTAGTGAACAAACAATATCAATAAATATTGAAGTATATATATAAAAGGAGCACGTACAAGACTATTAACAATTAAGCTAGAAGTGATTCTTTTTCTAAATAAGAAACTGAAGAATCTTTAACCACACGAAGATATTCTTCATCTCTTTCCTTCAATTCAAAATCATACAACCAATTACGATGATTTTACGTACATTATGTGGAACTTCCACTGTGGAATGTCTGGTTTGCAAAAAAATAGGTTTAAATACCCCGTTCTTCAATTGTGAGAGAGAATGGCTATAGAAAGAAATTGAGAAAGGAAAAGGGTGTTGTGTTTGCTAAGATTTTAAAATTTAAAAGATTATTCATATAAATTTTAAATTTTTTAATATAATTATATATATACTCATTGAATTAAGATTTTAAATTTTAAAATTTTTAGATAATTTTTAAAGATTTGTAATGTTATTTAATAATTTATAAAGGTTATTCATATAATTTTTAAAATTTTTAATATTTTAATATAATTTTATATGGGTTTTATTTTGATACACAGTCCGTGTAAAATAATTTTACACAACTCTTCTATAAAATCTAAAACCCTAACACCCTTAATTCAAAACCCTAAACTCTAACCCTTAAACCCTAAACTCTAACTCTAAACTCTAAATTTTAAACCCTACAATCTAAACCCCTAAACTTTAAACCTTGAACTAAACCCTTAACCCCTAAATTTGAAAATCACATGTAAACTTTGATTTACACGGACTGTGTATCAAACTTTTTTTCATTTTTTATATACTCAAAGAATTAATATGTTGAATTTTAAAATTCTTAAAATTCTTAATATAATTTTTAAAGATTTGTAATGTTATTTAATATTTTATAAAAACAATATGCATATGTATACACATAAAATTAAGATTTTAAAATTTAAAATTTTTAAAAATATAAATATTTTTCATATTTTTTTAAATTTTAACGTTTAACATACTTTTTTATATATATTCATTGAATTAAGATTTTAAATTTTAAATTTTTTATTTTTTAATGATTATTCATATAATTTTTTAAAAATTTGTAATGTTATTTAATTTTTTTAAAGATTATTTATATATATATACTCATTGAATTAAGATTTTAAATTTAATATTTTAAAGATTTTTCATATAATTTTTTAAAGATATGTTATTTGATTTAATAATTTTTAAATATTTTTCATATGATTTTTAATTTTTTAAAATTTAAAATATTATATGATTTATAATGTTATTTAATAATTTTTAATGATTATTCTTATATATACTCATTGAATTAAGATTTTAAAATTTAATTTTTTAAAAGTTTATTCATATAATTTTTAAAGATTATTCATATATATACTCATTGAATTAAGATTTTAAATTTTAAAAATTTTAAAATTATTCATAAATTTTTTTAAAGATGTGTAATGTTATTTAATATTTTTAAAGATTATTAATATAACTTTAAATTTTTTAATATAATTTGATATATATACTCATTGAATTTTATCCGAAACTAACGTAAATTAACCCGACTCGAATTCTATCCGAAATTGTATTAACCCAACTCGAATTTTATCCGAAACCAACGTGATCCGACTTGAACTTCACCTGATATCTAGAATGACCCAAACCGAATTCCATCCGAACCCGAATTAACCTGATAATTAACCGCTTGGACCCGAACCGTTTTGAACCGAACTTGGTATTGACTCAATCCGAACCCGAACCGAGTTTGAGTTGGGACCAACCCAACATTGACTAAAACCGACTCAATCCGGATCTGACCCGACTCGAGTTGAACTATTATCTTGACTCGACATAACTTGAATTCGATATGACCTAAACTGATTTGACCCGACCTGAAACTCGACCTAGTATCCGCTTTTTCATATCTACACATGATAATGTATATAAAAAAGATAGTATATTATATATTTAATAGATGATTGTTTCGGATCATTATTTAGTATACCAGTGGTTCAATTTTTAATTTCATAAATAGTATGAAATTATTAAATAATAATAATATTAAATGAGAAAATAAATAGGACATAAGGGTTCCTTAACTTCACTTGTTAGCGTATGCACAACAAATAATAGTCCTCATGTTTTACATGTGAGAATAAAATATGATAAATAAATTAATAATTATATATTTTAAAATTCAAAAATTTAAATTCAAAAATATTTTTTGAAACAAGAGTCGAATTTTATTAACGATAAGAACATGTACGTAAAACACACCTCAAACATAGAGAGAAACTTAGAGACTAATCAGACTATGTCCACCAAGAACTTATACAAAAGAAAAATACCTAAAGAGAGTGAAGAAAAACAAAACTCTCTTGAACATGACCTTCAATTTCTTTAGAAATCTAGCAACCATCATCAAAATCTCTATCGACTTTCCACAAAAGGTAAACTACCTAAAGAGAGTGAAGAAAAACAAAATGCTGATATAGTGATGTAGGAGAGGGATGAACATAATCATTGCACATATGCTCCACTAATATATCTGATTACAACGGTAAACTACCACAAAAGGTGATCTAACCATACTAGACTACCGACTTTCCCTGATCGGGGACGTGCGCTATGATGATAGCTACACGAACACAAAACTATCATAAATGTGGTATGTGAGAAATGTGCTACAAGACAGAGAGAATTGGACCACAATGTCAGACGAAACAAACGCATTATGATGTGTTTGTAAAGGAGAAATCCAATATAGAGGAGATTTTTATTAAAATATAAAAAATAAAAATAAAAAATACAAGCGGACGACAAAAAAAAAACTAATTTTGTTACCAATAATGTAACACCCTCGACCCGGATGTCACATTTGGGCCTCGGGCCCAAACCTAAACCCATAAAAAATTTCAAACTGGATCAGCCCAACGAGTAATTCTCAAAAACATTTTAAACCAACGATCAAAATATGTGTATATAAATAAAAAATATTACATAGGAGCTCGAATTTACATTAAAACATTTGAATGTACAATTTAAATAATTCAATTTCAAATAATAAATACAGACTCCAACATGTAAGGTGCTATGAACCCATAGCCCACAAAACTTAAATACCACTCTGAAGATCACCATATAACACCCTTAACGTATACTTGTATTATGAATACACATTAAGGATGTCACAGTATTATCTAACAAAGTTCTAGACTTGTAATTTTTTTATCATCTGACATAAAACTAGTTTATAAAATAACCATTTCTCGACTTTTGAAGTATTCGTAGCCTATTTACAGATTGCTAGTTTTGACCCTAAATTGGTTTATAAAATATGTTAGTCAATTATTAAAAAAAGTATGTAACTCAGGGAGAAAACTAGGTACACTGCCTAGGCCTTTCTTAATTTTAAATTGTTATGCGATAAACGATAAATAAAATTTTACCCGATTAAATATCATTACCAGTAATTCTTTAACAATGCGAATAATTTATATTTATCTGATTATTAATCAAACTTATAACTTTAAAACAACTAACGAATAAATTGATACATGCCCACTAGAGAATATCATAAATTAGAATGTCTTATTGATGTTTGTCAGATTGCAGCTTGATCAACATGCTTGACTCATATTCCGGTAAGTTCCCAATAACCTATGTGTGAAACAGCACACGCAAGTATTCACTTAGTGAGGCAACTATAAATTAAAGTAAAGCATTTCAATGTATAGAAATAACATAAATAAACAAATTAATGTATATATTATATAAAAATATAGAATCGTATAAAACTAACTTATCAAAGTTATTCTTCTGTCATGTAACAGTACAATACAGTTCCTGCAAAATGGCAAGCGAGTCCCAATTGTAGTTTATATCATATCACCAAACCTTTATTTTATTAATCAAATATATGTTAAGCTTTTTAACTTAACTGCCTGCATAAATTCATTTCATGTATTATAGCCCGAAGTACGATATAATGTGTTACTTTGGTAAATGAGTCATCATAACCGACACCGTAGTGTCTACAACGCCGTAGTGTCTAATGATGAGTACGTACTCAAGGACGCCCTTTTCTCCTCATACTCGCACATTTTGTGCTATGTAACACCGTAGTGTTTGAACCGACTCCGTAGAGTCTAACTCGACCCTCAAGAGTCTATCTAGACCCCGAAGAGTCTATCTCGCACCGTAGTGCTATGACGCAGCTGCTAGGACTCTATGGATATCCAATTATACCAAAGACTTCACAAAAGTACTTGGGCAAAATCAACATTCCATGTTCAAAGCATCGATATAAATCATATAAGTCGATATTAGACAGTTCATACCCAATATCTAAAATTTGATTTATCTTACATAAATCATTATGCCATATCAATGTATCACATATGCCATTTGCATAACTTTTATCAACATACGTTTTCATCAATATGAAGGTCGACTTATATCAAGTCTTCCTCATATATAAATATATATATAATAGGTAAAAATGCACTCACCTTGGCCATTTAACACAATGCCTCACTAAGTCCTAGTTCAGTCCTTTCTTTCATGGTACCTCAAACCCTCTTTGATTTGGACTTGACTTCATTAATCACATGAATACAATAAAATATTTGTTAGACTCAAATCTAACAATACCTTAAACATCTTGTCTAATATAATCATTCGAATATAAAATTCCCAAATATTTTTCCTTTCTTCCTTGTACTGTTTAAAAACTCATTATGGTCTTTAGTGACCAATTTGAACTTCTAATAATTCTTCCGAGCTTACTAACTAACATTTTAATACAAAATGTTTCAAATTCCATTTTCTGACAATTTGCGCTACCTTCAAAGATTTACTTATACAGGGCAATACATAATGGATCTTAATTTCCTTCATATTGTAGAAACTAGATTCAATAACGGTTCTAACGGTATAAGCCACATAAATTAGCAAAATCTACCAAAATTATAAAAATTCTTTACATTCACATCACAGAGCTATCTAGGCAGAAATTGTTGTGTAATTTTTCTAACCTTCTTTCGAATAAAAATCCATATATTTTAACATCGAACTCGAAATCAGTTTCCATTGTTGGAAACGAAACTAGACTAACAAATATTTAGAACAATATAAAATTAATCATTTAACCATTTTTTAGAATTTATGGCGAATTTTTAAACTTATTGCCATAATTCAAATTCCAACATAACTTTCCATAAATAACTTCTAATTTACAACAACTCCTTATTTCTTTACTTGTCAATTTAGTCCCATCACTTCACTTCAAATGAATAGAATAAAGCTTGTATTCATATGTTCTCTTTACATCCTTCATCAAAATAAGCTTAAAACTTTACTTCTCTAACTTCTCTTGTTTTGTCGAGGTGGTTACCAGATTTCAAATATAAAGATTCAAGCTTCTTAACTTTGCAAATTAGTGCTTAAATCAACATTACTACCTTAATTTCATAATTTTAACAAAAAATCAGATTTACTCCTTTTACATATCCTCTTTGCCGAATAGACCATTCAAGTTTGACAATTTGTCAAAATGGTCACTAAGGTGATTAATCGTCGGTTTAGCATTCTAACTTCATTTTCATGTATCTAACATCATTAATAATATAAATACACATCAAATTCATAAAAATCAGATATGGTCCCTTAATTTTTGAAGCTTGCCGAAATGGTCCCTATGTATTTAACTTGAATCCAACATCACAAACCCTAAGTTATACTTGAATCCATAAACCCTAATCTTCTCTATACAATCCGAAATATGTAGGTTTTAAATCCCAACTCAATAACACAACTCTAACATCATACAAGCATGATTCTAACTTAAAAACATAAAGCCCAATTTGTTCATAAACCCTAATTTCTTCGTCATATCAAATCTCATAAACCCTAAGTTAGACTTGAATCCATAAATCCTAAACTTCTCTATACAATCCAAAATATGTAGGTTTTAAATCCCAACTCAATAACACGACTCTAACATCATACAATCATGATTCTAAATTAAAATCAACCATGGATTCATAAAATCATAAAAGCCCCATTTGTTCATAAACCCTAATTTTTTCCTCATATAAAATCTCATCAACCAAACAAGTATTCTATGAATTATTTACATCAAAAGATAGAGATCGAAGAGTAGAACAACTTTGTAGTTCGAAAGATTACCTAAAACTGAGATTCGGGGCTTAAATCGAGCTTATAAAATTTTTTCTCTTCTTTTTCTCTTCACAAACATTTTGGAGAGTATTTTGCTGATAATTCCTTCATATTTCATATATTTAAGACACTTGTATCATTAAAAATAAAATTTTAATTCAATAAATTCCACTTTCCAAAAATACCTTCCAACTAGATTTATATTTCTAATTTGCCATTTTGTAACATTCCAACTAGACTTAGTTGGATTCTAATCAGCCACTATTTATCCATAAAAGAAATCTAAAAATTCCCTCCATGTCCCTTTTGGGCTAAATGACCAAAACGCCCTTTACTAATCAACTTACTCACAAAATTGCGTTTCCATGTCATTTCGATTGATTTAAATTTTACCGATCTCTTTTAACATCCAAATATCCATAAAATGATATTTTATGACTCTTCTAATGTCCATGGAACTATCTTTGAAATTTTAGCTCGATCCGATTATCCGAATATTTTTTTTGAACTTTATCGCTTTATAGCCATTAATACAAACTCCGTACAAAAATTTGGGTAACACAAAAACATCATTCTTGGGGGTAAACTATTCATTTACAGGGTTAAGATACATAAATTTTGAAAATTACACTTTAATCCCTGAACTTTTCCAAAGTTTATACTGCAGCCATAAAACTTTCAAAATTTACATTTTGGTCACTAGCCAAAAATTGGGATATTACAATTACTCCCCTTAAGAAAATTCGTCCTCGAATTTTCAACATGTACCTAGTTCAAAAAGGGTGAGGAAATTGCTTTATCATATCTTCTTTTCTTTCCCAAGTCATTTTTCTCAATTTTATAATTTCGCCAAAGAGCTTTAACAAGTGGAATCGACTTATTCCTTAGTTATTTGACTCCATGTGCTAGAATCTTTATCGGTTCTTTCTCATAAATCAAATTCGACATGAATCTCTATTTCCACCAAGGTAATGACATGCAAAGGATCTGATCAATACTTTCTGATAAAGTCACATTTGAGTAACTTTGCATACAAGTACCTTTCCCACAAGGCTTGTAGCACTATTCGTAAATGTTTATCACAATATTCTTTCATACTACAATTTTGATAAAGCCATCTTTATACTCGATTGATAGTTGTTACTGTAAGAAATTTCATCTAGTGGCACATACTTTTCCCAAAAGCCTTCAAACTCAATCAAATAGAAGCTAAACATATCATTCAAAATCTGAATTAATCTTTCAATTGTTCGTCCTTCTATGGATGCAAAGTAATGTTGAAATTATGTAGATTCTCTAAAGTCTTATGCAAGGAACTCCAAAATCTAGAGATAATCTTGGATCTTAATCACACACAATGAAAATAGGTACATCACGTCACTTTACAGTACCTCAGATTTATCACTCGGCATATTTATTCATTACAGCTTGATTCAATCTATCCATAAATACCCAAATCGAATCATCTTGAATCGGTATCATTGGTAACCTAGTTATGAAATCCATCATAATTCTTTTCCATTTCTACTAGGGGAATGGAAATATGTTACCACATTTCTAAAGGTACTTGATGTTTCACTTCTAGTTGTTAGCCTATAAAGCATGTAGCCATAAATTCAGTTACTGTCCTTTTTATTTCTGGACATCAATATTTGCTCTTCAAACCTAGATACCTTTTATTCTTTTCTAGATGCATCATCATGAACATAATATTTTTTTCTCAGACATCCAACATACTTAACTTTGAAGTCTTTATTTTCACCATTTTCAATTTGTTCTAAACTTGGCAACATTTTTCATCTTTCAATTGAAAATCTTTAATCCTGCCTAAATGAATAGGTCTAAACTAAAGTTCTGTAATTAACATACCAATCTTTTTCCAATACAGTTGTACATTCATTGCTCTTAAAGGAAAGAATATCTTCCAACTAAGTGCATTGGTTACTATATTGGATTTTTCAATATAGTAGTCAATCACAACATCATAATCCTTAAGAAGTTCGATCCACCTTCTTTGCCTCATGTTCAACTCCTTTTGAGTTACCAGATACTTTAAACTTTTATGATCTGTGTAAATGTAGCATCGCTCACCATATAGATAATGGCGCCATATCTTTTAAGCAAATACAACTACTACTAACTCTAAATCATGAGTAGGATAATTCCTCTCATGCGTCTTAAGTTTCCTTGAAGCATAGGCCACCACTTTTCCTTCTTGCATAAGTACGCATCTCAAACCATTATGAGAAGCATCGCTATAAACCACATAATCTTTGCCCGATTCTAGTTGTACTAGCACCAGGGCTTCTATTAAGATCATTTTTAATGTCTCAAAACTTTCTTGGCACTTATCCGGCCAAATAAATGGTACATCCTTCCTCAATAGCTTGGTCAGTGGTGAGGCAATTATTGAGAATTTCTTTACAAACCTTCAATAATAACCAGCAAGTCCCAAGAAACTTCGAACCTCGGAAACATACTTTAGAGTTTTTCATTAAACTATAGCTTGTACTTTTTTGGGATCTACTCTTATCCCCTTTACTGAAACCACATAGCCAAAAAAGTAACTTCCAGCAACCAAAATTCACACTTTGACAGCTTAGCATACAACTTCTTTTCTCGAAGGAACTGAAGAACAATGCGAAGGTGGGCATCATGTTCTTCCTTTGTCTTTGAATAAACTAAAATATCATCGATGAATACCACCAAAAATTGATCCAAGTAAGGTTGAAATACTCGGTCATTAGATCTATGAATGTCGTAGGAGCATTTGTCAATCCAAACAACATCACTACAAACTTGTACTGTCTATATCGAGTTCGAAAAGCTATCTTCAGAATATCTTCTTCCTTGATCTTTAACTAATGATACCCCGATCGGAGATCAATCTTAGAAAATACAGTTGCGCCTTTTAACTGATCAAAAAGGTCATCAATCTTCAGAAGATGATACTTATTTTTTGCTATCACCTTATTTATCCGACGGTAATCTATGCATAATCTCATGAATCTATCATTCTTTTTCACAAATAACATTGGTGCGCCCCAAGGTGACATACTTGGCTTTATAAAACCTCTATCTAACAATTCTTGCAATTGTACCTTTAACTCACGAAGCTAGGTTAGGGCCATTCCATATAGGGCCATCGATATAGGCAACCACCTGGTAACACCTCTATTTTGAATTCCACCTCTCGATCTGGAGGAAATCTCGGTAACTCATCTGGGAATACATCTAGATACTCTCAGATAGTCAAAATATCTTCCAATTTAATCTCAGAAACTCGAGTATCCACTACATTTGCTAAAAAATCATGGCAACCTTGTAGCAACAGTTTCTTGGCAGAAATAACTGAAATTACATTGGATAAGGGATTTACCCTTTCACCAACTACTATTATCTATGTGCCTTCTGAGTTCCTCAATATTAATCGCTTTAAGCGACAATCCACAATGGCATGGTAGGAATATAACCAATTCATGCCCTCTTGTGCTATGTCCCAAGGGATAAGTTACCATCATATTGAGCTTTTTCCCGATCATCACAATGAAGTCCTTCTATCATCATCTTTATATTTGTTAAACTAATAGTCTATCGACATTAGTTTTCCTTCAATATCCTACCTGAATTCCAACACTTCAAGACTTCCCAACTCTCTAGTAATAAAAGTCTAAGGAACTTGGGATTGAATTTCCTCTAAAATCATATCTAGGGTTCAAAATAATAAACCTCGGTTTAACTAGGCATATCTAACTTCACCAACACTTTAACATCATATTTAATGGAAAATGGTTAATAACTAAACTTGTTACTACTTGTATGGGCCTCATTCTTACCCAACTGTTTGATCGCCAAACACAATCTCTCAACTTCGGACATTTATAACTTTATACAATCAAATCAACAAGCAGTTGCATCAAGTCACTCAAGCATGCAAACAGTAATAATGACATCCTAGTGGCATGTATACAGTTACTGACTAACAACAAGCTCGGTTGGATCCATAACCGGCTAAACCTACAACTCTGATACCACTAAATGTAACATCCTTAACGTATAATCGTAGTACGAACAGAGTTCTAGACTTGCAATTTTTTTTATCTTCTGACATAAAACTAGTTTATAAAATAACCATTTCTCGACTTTTAAAGTATTCATAGCCTATTTACATATTGCTAGTTTTGACCTTGAATTGGTTTATAAAACATGTTAGCCAGTTATTAAAACAAGTATGTAACTCAGGGTGAAAACTAGGTACACTGCCTAGGCCCTTTCTTAAATTTAAAATCATTACGCGATAAACGATAAATAAAATTTTACCTGATTAAATATCATTACCAATAATTCTTTAACCATACGAGTAATTTATATTTATCTGACTATTAATCAAACTTATAACTTTAAAAAAACTAGCGAATAAATTGATACTTGCCCACTAGAGAATATCATAAATTAGAATATCTTACCGATGTTTGTCAGATTGCAGCTTGATCAATATGCTTGACTCCTATTCTGGTAAGTTCCCAATAACCTACGTGTGAAACAACACACGCTAAGTATTCACTTAGTGAGGCAACTATAAATTAAAGTAAAGCATTTCAATGTATAGAAATAACATAAATAAACAAATTACTATGTATATTATATAAAAATATAAAATTGTATAAAAATGACTTATCAAAGTTATTCCTCTGTCATGTAACAGTGCAATACAGTTCCTACAAAATGGAAAGCGAGTCCCAATTGCAGTTTATATCATATCATCAAAGCTTTATTTTATTAATCAAATATACGTTAAGCTTTTTAACTTAACTGTCAACATAAATGCATTTCATGTATTATAGCCTGAAGCACAATATAATGTGATACTTTGGTACACAAGTCATCATAACTGACACTGTAGTGTCTACAACGCCATAGCGTCTAATGATGAGTACGTACTCGAGGACGCCCTTTGCTCCTTATACTCACACATTTTATGTTATGTAACATTGTACTGTTTGAACAGACTCCGTAGAGTCTAGCTTCGACCCCGAAGAGTCTATCTCGCACCGTAGCGCTATGACGCAGCTGCTAGGACTATATGGATATCCAATTATACCAAAGACTTCACAATAGTACTGGGGCAAAATCAACATTATAATCAACATTCCATGCTCAAAGCATCAATATGAATCATATAAGTCGATATTAGGCAGTTCATACCCAATATCTAAAATCTGATTTATCTTACATAAATCGTTATGCCATATCAATGAATCATATATGCCATTTAATATTTCATGTCATTTGCATAACGTTGATCAACATACATTTTCATTAATACCAAGGTCGACATATTGCAAGTCTTTCTCATATCATATATATATAATAGGTAAAAATGCACTCACCTTGGCCACATAACACAATACCTCACTAAGTCCTAGTTCGATCCTTTCTTTCGTAGTACCTCAAACCCTCTTTGATTTAGACTTGACTTCATTAATCACATGAATACAATAAAATATTTGTTTGATTCAAATCTAACAATACCTTAAACATGTTGTCTAATATAATCATTCGAATATAAAATTCCCAAATATTTTTCCTTTCTTCCTTGTACTGTTCAAAAACCCATTATGGTTCTTAGTCACCAATTTGAACTTCCAATAATTCTTCCGAGCTTGCTAACTAACATTTAAATACAAAATGTTTCAAATTCCATTTTCTGACAATTTGCGCTACCTTCAAAGATTTACTTATACAGGGCAGATTACATACTGGATCTTAATTTCCTTTGTACTGTAGAAACTAGATTTGATAATGGTTCTAAGGTATAAGCCACATAAATTAGCAAAATCTACCAAAATTATAAAAAAATCTTTAAATTCACGTCACTGAGCTATCCAGGCAGAAATTGTTGTGTAATTTTTCTAACCTTTTTTCAAATAAAAATCCATATCTTTTAACACCGAACTCAAAATCAGTTTCTGTTTGTTGGAAATGAAACTAGACTAACAAATCTTTACAACACTATAAAATTCATCATTTAACCATTTTTGTAGAATTTATGGATAATTTTTAAACTTCTTTCCATAATTCAAATTCCAACATAACTTTCCATAAATAACTTCTAATTTACATGAACTACTCCTTATTTCTTTACTTGTCAATTTAGTCCCATCACTTTACTTCAAATGACTAGAATAAAGCTTGTATTCATATGTTCTGTTTACATCCTTCATCATAATAAACTTAAACCTTTACTTCTCTAACTTCTCTTGTTTTGTCAAGGTGGTCACCGGATTTCAAATATAAGGATTCAAGCTTCTTAACTTTGCAAATTAGTCCTCAAATCAACATTACAACCTTAATTCCATCATTTTAACTAAAATAAGATTTACTCCTTCTACATATCCCTTTGACGAATAGACCATTCAAGTTTGACAATTTGTCAAAATGGTCACTAATGTGATTAATCGTCGGTTTAGCATTCTAACTTCATTTTCATGTCTCTAAAATCATTAATAATATAAATACACATCAAATTCATAAAAAACAGATCTGGTCCCTTAATTTTTGAAGCCTGCCGAAATAGTCCCTATGTATTTAACTTAGGGTTTTACTTCCAAACAACAAATCAAGCTTACTAGATCATTAATCCAACATCACAAACCCTAAGTTAGACTTGAATCCATAAACCCCAATCTTCTCTATACAATCCGAAATATGTAGGTTTTAAATCCCAACTCAATAACATGATTCTTACATCATACAAGCATGATTCTAACTTAAAATCAACCATGGATTCATAAAATCATAAAAAGCCCCAATTTGTTCATAAACCATAATTTCTTCCTCATATCAAATCTCATCAACCAAGAAAATATTCTATGAATTATTTACATCAAATGATAGAGCTCGAAGAGTAGAACAACTTTGCAGTTCGAAAGATTACCTGAAAACCGAGATTTAGGGCTTAAATCGAGCTTGTAAATTTTTTTGTCTTATTTTTCTCTTCACCAACGTTTTCGAGAGTATTTTTCTGATAATTCCTTCATTTTTCATAGATTTAAGACACTTGAATCATTAAAAATAAATTTTTAATTCAATTAATTTCACTTTCAAAAAATATCCTCCAACTAGATTTATATTTCTAATTTGCCATTTTGTAACATTCCAACTAGACTTAGTTGGATTCTAATCAACCACTATTCATCCATAAAAGAAATCTCAAAATTATCTCCATGTCCCTTTTGGGCAAAATAACCAAAACGCCCGTTATTGATCAACTTACTCACAAAATTACCATTCCATGTCATTTCGATCGATTTAAATTTTCCCGATCTCTTTTAAGATCCAAATATCCATGAAATGATATTTTATGACTCTTCTAAGGTCCATGGAACTATATCTAAAATTTTAGCTCGATCCGATTATTCGAATATTTTTTCGAACTTTATCGCTTTATAGCCATTAATTCAAACTCCGTACGAAAATCTGTGTAACACAAAAACGTCGTTCTTGGGGGAAAACTATTCATTTACAGGGTTAAAATACATAACTTTTGAAAATTACACTTTAATCCCCGAATTTTTCCAAAGTTTATACTTAGGAACAAAACTTTCAAAATTTACATTTTGGTCACTAGCCAAAAATTGGGATATTACACACCAAGTGCTGAAGACTCGATTTGATAGAGCTCCTTTATCCCATTACCCAACGTGCAACCTACGCACGGAAACAATGATTCCGAGCGTTGAGCTTACAAAGCTTAGTGGTACACATCTACTCTACTATACTTCTTGATAATCATAAACGTAAGCATGCAAGCTAGTACGAGCAATAAGAAGAGATAAATAAACATGTGGCGCTACCATATTCACCTAAACACATATCCAGCAATAATGCAACATCACAAGTATCACAAGCACAACTATAAAACAAACTAAGAGCGAGGCCCAATGTCACCCGACACTGGAAAATCCACTCATGCTCAGAATCTCACATCGAGACGCTTAGAATATCACATCGAGAGGTATACTTGAAATCTCACATCCAGTCTTCACTCAGAATCTCACATCGAGCGGGGCTCAAAATCTCACATCGAGCAAATATCATAACCCAGAATCTCATATCAAATGGCCTTCATCTCATCACTTAGAATCTCACATCGAGTGGCCTTCATGTGTTGCAACACTCACTCACTGGTATCCAGATCCCACCAAACAAAGACTCGTAACCAACCAAGTGCCCACACATGGCACAACCACATATGATCCATCCAGGATCCCTAAGGTTACTATTACAAGCAATCACCCAAGCTTTACCAAGTTGTTAATTCATTATGGAGAAGCGTGTAATTTATCTCATTCATTGTCTCAAGTAATCCATATTATTCCATTTATCAAAGTATAATTCAATTATTAACATTCACACAATTCCTCGAATCATGATGTTTACTATTCTTTAATCGACCCCTAAAGCTTATGAAAGTCGTTTAAGTGCCTGGCTAACGCATTCAAGTCATTAATATTAATTACTAACTTTTTGCCCATTAAATCAATTATTTATCGGTATTATCTCTTAACTGTCATTTTAGCCGAACTTATCCACTTATTCAAGCTAGCATACAAGGCATCACCATTTATCAATCAATCAACCAATCATCAGATAATCGCACGAGTATTTAAACAATCCTACATAGTCTCTAAGCTCATAATATACTCAAACATTCTCAAAATACAATCTCTAAGCCTCGTAATACCAGTACCGATGCATGCTTATTACTCATCTCTTATTTTTCAACCACTAACATGCAAGGCAAATACACTTAGTTTAGGGGCTTGTATTCACTAGACACTTTAAGGAGTACGGACTTAGTTTAGGGGCTTCTATTCACTAGACACCTTACTAAAACACCTATACCACCCTGGGGTTTCCTAGAACTGGCTAAACCTAAGCTCTAATACCACTAAATGTAACACACTCGACTAGGATGTCACATTTGGGCCTCGAGCCCAAACCCAAAAACCATAAAAATTTTCAAACTAGATCAACCCAACGATCAAAATATATGTATATAAATAAATAAAATGTTACAAAGGAGCTCCAATTTACATTAAAACATTTGAATGTACAATTTAAATAATTCAATTTCAAATAATAAATACAGACTCCAACATGTAAGGAACTATGAACCTATAGCCCATTAGATTCAAATACCGTACTCTGAAGATCACCAAGTGCTAGAGTCTCGATTTTATAGAGCTCTTTGTTGCGCGTGTAAATGTAACAACAATGATATGCAAACGCTGCAAGTATACACATCGAACAAGTAATAAAGTAACGAGTAAGATCGTCTCCACGGGGATTGGAGGTAAATTAAGTCAAGCTTACGCACAGAGATACAAAGATGAGATATTGAATAAAAGAGTTGATATGAGCAGAATAAAGAAATGTTGTAGCAAAAAAGTGTAGCAACAACTGGAGTAATACGATAAGATTTCAAACGTCCTCACACGTGCGGAAACTCTCAATAGGATGATAGGTTGGGTTTATCTAGGAATCCTATGCCTAGTTCTCATGAATGATTAACCAATTTCCAGCTTTTAAGACACTTGACAGAGCTCATCTAGGTGTTTCTAAACTATCTCTACCAAGAAACTGGCAGCAAGAATGCTACGGCAATACCTCTCAGCGTGAACCCTAGAAAGCTACTAACCTTGAAGTTCTACTCTCTTTAGTCGTTGAAACTCTATCCTTATCGCTAAGGTGAGTTAGGGTTCTGCCTCTCAGCATCAAATCCCATTGTCCACGAAGATCTAAGCTTAACTCTCTCGACCATTAAGCATCAAATGAGGATAAAGGCTAATTCCGAAAGCTCTTACAAACCTAAGGTAATAAAATAGTGAACAAAGCATCAATGAAACTAGAAAATACTAAAACATTCATTCAAACAGAAAACATAATCATTCACAGTAAACCCAAGCCACTTAAAGTTAGTTCATGGCTGGGAAGTTAAAATCCAAAATCATTCATTTAATACAACCCATTTTAGAATAAAAATGTAAGAGCAAAAATCAACTAAGAGTAAAGGAAACTCCCAAGCCGCCTTGGACTGCCGTGAACCGCCCTAAGCTTGGTGCTTCTCTCAAAGGCCAGGAAGATTTTCCCTTGGAGCTTCAATAATGGAGGACACGATGAAGGAGAAGAAGAAGAGTGCCCGCCTCTTATTCTCTCTCTTTCTTATCTCTTCGACACCTTTTTCCAGCTCCCCCTTTAATGTGGGTGTCCTATTCTTTATATAGTGGGGGCTCCTATGGTTTTGTGCCCTTAATTCCTTGTGTAACCTAGGGAATATTCCCTTCACAAATGTGGCACGACTGGCTGGTGGAATCACGTGTGGGGGCTATAAAATATCTTTTTTCTTTGTCTTTTTCTGCACCCAGAAATGTCGTCCAAAATGCTGCAGCATATTTTCCTTTTCCAGCAATGCTCCTCAACTCTTCTGCTCAACACCACACCAAAACAACCCTTTCTCTCAAGTAGCACCAATTTCACGAATATGTAAAAACAACCAAGCAAACACCACCAAATGCAACTATATGAATTAAATGCAACAAAATGCAATGAAATGAGCTTGAAACCAACCAATAAACTAAGTAAAAAGGCATGAAATGTATACTTTTTACAAGGTTATCACACCCCCAAACTTAAGCTATTGCTTGTCCTCAAGCATTGAGTAGAGAAAAACAGAGAAAATGCTATGGCAAGGTTCAAATCATGACAGCTCCATAACATACATTACAGTCCTCAAAAAAATATGGGCTTCAACACGCCAGATAGTTTTGAGATTTTAAGAACATTTCCCTTAGGCAAGATCATTTCCTTGTGAGTGCGTAATTGTATCCAATCTATGCTTAACAGAGTTAGAAAAATTCTTGGGAAGCTCTCTATTATACCCTAGTATTTGCTAATGATTTACGCACAAGTTTACTCCCATAATTATGACTTTTTTTTCTAACTTTTTTCACTGCTACGAAGGGTGTCAGCTCATCACACCTACCGTCCTTAACTCTAGATGGAAATGGAGCAAACATTCCACCCCCGAGCTAGTAGGTAGAGTCATCTTGTGACAAATTTCATTCACTCATTTGCCGTTGATGCCATTTATTTAAACGCAGTATCCAAGCAAACAATGCAAAGAGGAGTGTCCATCTACAGATATGACAAAGCATTTATTCACAATTCAACGCATTCAATAATCACATGGAGTCTAATAAAGCCTTTAATGCTTTATTTAACAATTAAGTTCATTCAGATCATTTATATTAAGGCATGCAAGAGTTTTTTCATAAAAAGTTTCTAACACCCTTAAGCATAGGAAACATGCAATCGTGTAGGAGTTCAATCACAAAGCATCAAGTCCTAAGGTCAGTTCTATCAATCTCAACAGTCATATACATTTAATCTATTCATAGCCATAAAAAATTCTCATCATCAGACATCGTCAATTTATGCATAAGAACTTTCTTTAAACCAAACAAAATGCCATAGCAAAAACTATTTATAACTACAAATGCAAATGACTAACTATGAACACTACCCTCCCAAACTTGAAAAAGACATTGTCCTCAAGGCATGAAAATTAACTAAAACTAAACTAAATGCAATGCAATGCAATGCAAGGTACCTTGACTAACTCTACTTTGATGGTGGTGGGTTGTCTTGTGCGCCATATGCTTGACATGCCCCTTCTTTAATGATGAGGTGTTGTAATTTGTTGTGTCATTACGATAGGAGGGACATCATCATTCATCTCATCATTCGTACCAGCAGTGAATGGTGTTCTTCCTTAGTAGGTTCTGCATCCATGGGGACTTTACCCTTGCCCACATGTTTAGGAGTCTGTTTTGCTAAAAAAACTAATGTTAAAATTAAACAATAAAGAAATAAAGCAAAGAAAAACAAACAAACAAAACAAAAATAGAAATAAGAAATGCTATAGTAGAATTTACAGAGGGTTGAAGGGATGCAAACTCTCAAACATCATAAATTGATGTCCCAATTTTGTCACGTTCGATTAGAGCACCGGTATGGACCAAAAAGCCCCACACATATAACAGTTCCACCTTCAATAAATTTTGCATGGGCATTTCGTGTCTTCCATAAATGTTCGCCATCTCTTGGCATCTATCGCAAGATTTATAGAAATCCTGGGTATCCTTGAAGAGTGTAGGCAATTAGAACTCAGATTGTAGGACCTTTGCAACAATCTTTTTCCTCCTAAGTGCTTTCCATGTGAATCTGAATGGCAGTGGAATAGGATCTCTTCTTTCTTTTCTTTAGGGATGTATCTCCTAATTATTTGGTCAGTATATGCTTTGAAGAGGTAGGGGTCATCCCAATGACAGTAAGGAACATCGTGCATGAACTTGTTCTTTCCTTGTCTAGTCAAATCATGAGGAAAAATACCACTAACGAGAACATTGACAATGTCAGCATACCACGGAGTTGCCGCAGCAAAGAATAATTTCTAATCAGGGAATTTTTCCTCAATCTCTATTTCATTCTTTAGTTTTTTCATAATTTCTAGCCTAGAATGATTACTAACTACTTGGTTTTCAGTGCCTTTCAAATCAGTAATGGTCCAACCTAAAGCCTTTTTATGTTGAGCTAAAATATGAATCAAACTACTCTCTTGCTCAGGCTTAAGATTACCAGCATTAGTCACAGGCAAAGTCTCATTGGAACCCAAATAAGCATGCTTAAGGTATGAAGGTAAGGGCTTTAGTTCTAAAGTGGGTGGGTGCTCAAATAAGGGTTTATGGGAACTAAATTCAGCAAAATCTAAGGGTTCAAATTGTATACATGGTCTAGCTATGAGTAAGCTAGACTGTTGTAGCACCCTTGATAATTCCTTGATCTTATCGTTGTCTTCTTCATCAAGCTTCAAGTAACCATTATTGTGCAAAAAATTGCTGCAGCAAAATTTTGCAGCTTCCTCTTCCATCATATATTCTGCATCTTGAAGCGAATGATTCTCCCTAGAATCATCAGCATATTTGAGAGTATTGATATTTATCCTTTGGTCATCCACTCCTGTTGGTGAGGGATTATCTTTTGCTGTAGCAATATTTGGTTTGTCATCATTGGGTCCACTCATCGAACCCTTACCCTTGCTCTCTATTGAAGGTGAGTCCTCTCGCAATTGAGATTCTTCAAGCACAATCTCGTGGCTGGGATCTCCGAGTGTCTCTCCCCCAAACTTAGCTTCTTTGGTGATTTGGGTGCCATTCCTTAAGGTGAATGCACTACATTTCTCCTTGCTATGAGTTTTAGTGACTTCAGTATCACTAGGTAGACTGCCCTGAGGTCGAGTATGTAAAGCTTTCGCAATTTGGCCTACTTGGGTTTCCAAAGCGCTCAAAGACAAACTATGACTTTGTAGCAAAGCTCCTTGGCTCTTGATAGATGCAGCTTGGTCTTGAAATAAAGCCTTCGTAGTTGTAACACCCTTACCAGTATTTATTAACTAATACTAGTATAGAATGTCACATAATATTTAACCGTATTTTTATACTAACCAATTTAATCAAAAACAATACTTCTTGAAAAAATTTATTTATCGCGTAAAAATTAATTACTAATTTTTAACCAGTCAAAAAGCTTCCGTTTTCAGGCAGCAACTTGGCAGTTTGTAACTACACATTTTAATTAAGTAAACTGCCTAAACTAAAAATGATCTTAAATACTATAAAAATTAAATTTAGAAATTTACCCGGTTTCCATTACTAGTAATTTCTTAAAACTAATATAAACCATATTATAAAGTAACCACTTATCTAGATATTAATATTACAAACCATATCTAGACCGGTTAAAGTGAGTTTCTAATATTTTATACATTCCAACTAGAGAAAATCAAAATACATCAAAGATGTAAATTACCGATATAACTATTATCCCGCTAAATGATGATGTCGATGCTCCTTACTCCTGACTGTGATTACTACCTACGCGTGAAAACCATCACACGTTAAGTTTACACTTAGTGAGGCATTATAATTATGTAACATAAATTGACATGCTTGAATTATAACAATAATAAAATAAACAAGCAATTTGATCACTACTCTTTTATTTTCCTCATGTAAATCAAATATTAACACAATATATTCCAGATTCATAAATCCTATTAATATCCTTTCCATTATCCGAGAGTTTACCCACTCTCTAAATTATTTACTATATATTATTAATTAAATTATTGCCCAACATAGATTGAGGACTTGAGTACACGAGTCAAAACCGCACCAAAGTGCTAATAAACCGCACCGAAGTGCTAAGAGACCGCACATAAGTGCTAAGAAACCACACCTAAGTGTTAATAAACCACTGGACTCTATGACATGCCAACTATACTTCATACCTCAATTACTTATTTGGGCATAGTTCCAATTCCATATTCGATTCATCCATGGCAATATAATTAAATACTGGGCAGTTCATTCCCTAAGTATAACACAAACATATCAAAATTAAATTACATGTGATCAATGCATGTAATTCTTCTACCTTTGACGATTCTCAAAATGTCAAATATAAATTCATGATATAATTATCAAGCATTTATTAATAAGGGAGACTTATCACAAGTCTTTCAAACGATAATCTTAAAATTTTCTATGCATAAAAATGTACTCACCTTGACACTTTATGCTTTGTCAATATTCACTAGCCTCACTAAGTTCAACTTTGATCCCATTCCTTTCCTCAATTGCTAACTCGATCTTGATTTTGTTCACAATCTACAAGTGTATTAAAATACCATGAGTACATTCCAAAATATATGTTAGTATCTTACTAACACTTAAACAATATAGGAATAATTTTCCTATAAACACCCTAATATTTTCCTAATATTAGTTTCATGACATAAGTCATTCCATCCCCAATACTTCGTATTTCTTCCAACCTTTACTCAAAGAATGATTTATAACTCATTCTAATATTTATTCCATCATAATGCTTCCATAAAAATAAATTTTCACTTAAGTTCTTAATTTCTTCCAAATTGCCGAATTGGTCCCCAATCTTTTCAAAATTTCCAAATTGGTCCCTATGTTTTACAAACTTGCAAAATGTTCCAAATGAAATTTTAAAGCTTGTAAAATCATAATTTTAACATTTCCAAATTTATGGAAATTTTTCCATAATTTCCCCCTAATTCTTACAATTTGCTGAATCACCCCTATACTTTTCCAAGTTTCCAAATCAGTCCAATTAACATTTAAACATCATTTCAAAGCATTCACAATCATTTCTAAATCAAAATCAATCCAAGTTCAACTTTTCTACTATAACCATAACCTTGAACAATTTAGGGTTTAGCTATTTCCATGTAATTTTGATCATCACACAAGCTTTAATATGATTCTGCCACATCATAATCATCAAACTAACCTTAGTTCATCCTAAATCAACATCCCCTTCATCCATAAATTCCTTAAAACTAAGGTTTTAAGTAAGAAAAGCATGAGCAAATGGTACAAAGAGATAGAAAATTTCATGTAGATTAATTATTTGTTTCATGCTTTCATCCAAAATCCAAAGAATTAAGCTTGAAAAATCAAAATAAAATTTTCCATACCTTGAGTAGGGTGTTTCAGCCAAGCTTGAGAAAGATGAAGAGATTTCTTGATTTTTCTTTTTGACTTAATTTAGGCCATTTGTTCATTATTTAAAGTATTTCTAATTAAAAATTCTTTTTATGGCAAAATGACTATCTTGCCCCTTTAATCCAAGGTTCCATGATTTGCCACATGTCACTTTGATCATCCAATGGCCCAAATTAATTCAATGAGCTAGTGATTACCAACTTTGCCCTTGCCATCTTCAAAAATTACCATCTTGCCATTTTTTCATCCAATGGCTAAGATTAAACATGGAAAAGTAATCTTTAATCAAACGATACATATTAATTTCCATTAGAATAAGGCATGGAAATGACCCTTTTACCCTTGCTTTATTTTAATAAAATATCTCCTAAAATATCTCTCATTTATTCGATTAAATTTGATTATCCAGAGTTTTCCCGAACTTCAAAGCTTTATAGCTCTTAATACAAACTATGTATCAAAAATCTGTGTATCTCAAAAATGCCGCTCTTAGGGGTAAACTATTCATTTACAGGACTAACTTACATACTTTTGAAAATTACAACTTGGTCCCTGAACTTTTCAAAGTTTACACTTTGGTACCAAACTTTTCAAATTTTACATTTTGGTCACCAAACTTTTCAAGCCTTTCATTTTGGTCACTAACCAAAATTTTGAGGTATTACAATAGTTGTCATAAAGTCTTGGAAAATAGCTTCCAAAGAATTGTTATTCGATGAAGATGTTGACCCCTTGTTAGTATTTTGCCACGGCATATTTTGCTAAAAACCTAGGGGTTCAATCAGATTTTGTTGTCTATTCGAGTTGCTGGGATTGTTTGTGCCTTGATTCCCTCAAGAAAGATTAGGATGTTGACGCCATCCTGGGTTATAAGTGTTCGAATAGGGGTTGTGGTTGTTCCTATTGAAGTTCCCCATGTAGTTGGTAGACTCGTGGTTTTTGGGCACTCGCTCACATGATGATTTCCATCACAACGAACACAAGCAGTTGCTACCTTCACTTCCTTCACTTCATTAGGACGTTGGAGATTCTTCAACATATTTGTAATGGCTGACAACTGAGCTGAAACAGATTCATTGGCATCAAGCTTACGTGTCCCATGAGTTTTCTCCCCTTTCCAAGTTTTGAAGTAGGAAATTGGTAATCATCATTTACTATTCTATCAAGGATATCAAATGCTTCTTTAGGTGACTTGTCCAGCAAATTCCCATTTGCTGAAACATATAGCATCATCCTCGTAGGAACATTGACACCATTGTAGAACATTACAACTTGCGTCCAATCATGGAATTCGTGGTTCGTACACTTGCGTAGGAGTCCTTCTATCTATCCCAACACTTATACATCGACTCATCATCAGCTTGACGAAAGGAAGCAATGTCATTCCTTAGTTGGGTGTTCATGTTGGGAGGATTATACCACAGCAAAAAACTCTTACATAAATCTATCTAAGACTTCATTGAACCGGTGGGTACTCCATTCAACCATGCTCGTGCTCGATCACGTAATGAATAAGGAAATAACTTAAGCTTCAACACATCTTCATGCACACCTTGGTATCTAAAATAATCACAAACCTCCAAGAATGCACAAATGTGTTGCCTTGCATCTTCATGAGGTGATCCACCAAATTGCCCAATGGAGTTCAACATGTTGAACATCACCAGCTTAAATTCAAAGTGGGCTGCCTGAATCTCTGGAGCTAAAATCCCAGGGTTGAGATTATCCAAGATAGGATTCAAATGGTCTCTAATGGCACATGGACGAACTATAACCCCACGATTTGTTGCAGCATTAGCTGGTTGACCTCTTTGGTTTTGAACTTCATACATGGCTCTTTGAGCTCTTTGTATACGTCTTCTTTAACAAAAAAATGTGTTCAATTTCATGAACTATAAGTACTAATGGTTCTTCAGGTCTTCCTCGGGTCATGCAACAACACAACACTTGAAAAAGGTAAACACAAACAGCAAATAAATCTATACAAAAAGAAAAAAAATAAAATGGTGCAAAAACTAAACTTAAAATAACCAATTGCCAATCCCCGGCAACGGCACCAAAACTTGTTGTGCGTGTAAATATACTAATAATGATATGCAAACGGTGCAAGTTTATACATCGAACAAGTAATAAAGTGATGAGTAAGATCATCTCCACAGGGATTTGAGGTAAATTAAGTCAAGCTTAAGCACACATGCACAAAGATGAGAAATTGAATAAAAGAGTTGATATGAGCAGGATAAAGATATGGTGTAGCAAAAAAGTGTAGCAACAACTGGAGTAATATGATAAGATTTCAAACGTCCTCACACATGCAGAAACTCTCAATGGGATGATAGGTTGGGTTTATCTAGGAATCCTATGCCTAGTTCTCACGAATGATTAACCATTTCCAGCTTTTAAGACACTTGACAGAGCTCATCTAGGTGTTTCTAAACTATCTCTAGCAAGAAACAGGCAGCAAGAATGCTACGACAATACCTCTCAGCGTGAACCCTAGCAAGCTACTAACCTTGAACTTCTGCTCTTTTTAGTCGTTGAAACTCTATCCTTATCTCTAAGGTGAGTTAGGGTTTTGCCTCTCAGTATCAAACCCCATTGTCCACGTAGATCTAAGCTTAACTCTCTCGACCATTAAGTATCAAACGGGGATAGAGGCTAACTCTTGAAAGCTCTTACAAACCCAAAGCAATAAAACAGTGAACAAAGCATCAACGAAACTGGAAAATGCTAAAACATTCATTCAAATAGAAAACATAATCATCCACAATAAACCCAATCCACTTAAAGTTAGTTCATGGCTGGGCAGTTAATATCCAAAATCATTTGTTTAATACATCCCATTTCAGAATAAAAATGTAAAAGCAAAAAGCAACTAAGAGTAAAGGAAACTCCCAAGCTGCCTTGGACTACCGTGAACCATCCTAAGCTTGTTGCTTCTCTCAAAGGCCAGCAAGATCTTCCCTTGGAGCTTCAACAATGAAGGACACAATGAAGGAGAATAAGAAGAGTGGCCGCCTCTTCCTCTCTCTGTTTCTTATCTCTTCAACACCTTTTTCCAGCTCCCCCTTTAATGTGGGTGTCATATTCTTTATATAGTGGGGGCTCCTAGGGTTTTGTGCCCTTAATTTATTTTCTACCCTAGGGAATATTCCCTTCACAAGTGTGGCACAACTGGCTGGTGGAATCACGTGTGGGGGCTTAAAATATATTTTTTGTTTGTCTTTTTTGCACCCAGAAATGTCGTCCAAAATGTTGTAGCATATTTTCCTTTTCCAGCAACGCTCCTCCAATCTCCTGCACATCACCACACCAAAACAACCATTTCTCTCAAGTAGCACCAATTTCATGAAAATGTAAACACGACCAAGAAACCACCACCAAATGCAACTATATGAATTAAATGCAACAAAATGCAATGAAATGAGCTTGAAACCAACCAATAAACTAAGTAAAAAGGCATGAAACCAATTTCAAGTCTTCGCTCAGAATCTCGCATCGAGCGGAGCTTGGAATCTCACATCGAGCAAATATCATAACCTGGAATCTCACATTAGATGACCTTCATTTCATCACTCGAAATCTCACATTGAGTGGCCTTCATGTGTTGCAACACTCACTCACTGGGTATCCGGATCCCACCAAACAAAGACTCGTAACCAATCAAGTGCCCACACATGGCACGACCACATATGTCCATCCAGGATCCCTAAGGTTACTATTACAAGCAATCACCCAAGCTTTACCAAGTTGTTAATTCATTATGGAGAAGCGTATAATTTATCTCATTCGTTGTCTCAATTAATCCATATTATTCCATTTATCAGAGTATAATTCAATTATTAACATTCACATAATTTCTCAAATCATGATGCTTACTATTCTTTAATCGACCCATAAAGGTTATGAAAGTCGTTTAAGTGTGTGACTAACGCATTTAAGTCATTAATATTAATTACCGTCTTTTTGCCCATTAAATCAATTATTTATCGATATTATCTCTTAACTGTCATTTTAGTCGAACCTATCCACTTATTCAAGTTAGCATAAAAGGCATCATCATTTATCAATCAATCAACCAATCATCAATCAATCAACCAATCATCAGATAATTACACGAGTATTCGAACAATCCTACACAGTCTCTAAAGCTTATAATATACTCGAACATTCTCAAAATACGATCTCTAAGCCCATAAAAAACTCAAACATTCTCAAACTCATCAAGTATCTCAATAACTGCCAAGCCTCCTAATACTAGTACCGACACATGCTTATTACTCATCTCCTATTTTGCAACCACTAGCATGCAAGGCAGTTACACTTATGATGCTCATGATGCATTTCGGAGTTTGAGGTGTACTAAATTTAAGCCGATATCACTAAAATCCCCATCCAAACATCACTAACAATCTACTTGATCCAATGTCCAAACTCGAATAATCCTCACATATCAACAAATACAAAGATACTTAAATTCTAAGCATCTCCTATATAAGCGAAAGGTAAAACACATAAAAACAGCTTACTGGGTTCGAATTTGGCAAAACAAACTGCGCCATTGGATCTTATATGTCAAGAAACCCTAGGGTAGGGTCCCTTAAAAAAGTCAACGTCGGTTAACGGTCAACGGCGGCTGGCAACGATCAACGTCGGTGGCGATGGTCAATAACCGCAGCTATGCTGTAACGATCGACGGTGCGGCGGCAGTGGACGATGCAATGGTGGCTCAACTCAACTCAACTGATGATGGCTCAGCTTGGCTTGGTCCGGGCTGAGTCAGCTTGGCCTAACTCGGCCGAGTTGGGTTGAGTCCACTTAGGTGACTCGGTCCCCTGAAGTAGGGTCAAGACCACGCGTAGCGACAGCGAGTGGGGTCGTGTGAGAGCGACTCCGGTGGCCGGTTGATGATGGTAGACTGCTATCCTAACTTTCTTGACCCTTCTGAACATGATGGTGGCCTCGATTATTCGATTTGATCCCTCTAATTGAACTGAACAACCTGAAACATTCTCTCGCTCACCTCCTCTAACGACGGCTCCGATGGTGGTGCCGTTGATACCGACAAACACGTCTCAGTGAGATGAACACAATGACAGTGGTGGTGTCGCGATCGGACGGCTGGATCTTCGTAGATCAGAGTTTGAAATTTTTTACTCTAAACTTTTCCCTCTTTCTCTCTTTCTTCCACTTCATCTTTTTCCTTTTCTCTCTCTTCCATTATCTCTTCCTTTTCTTTTCAACCACCCATCCACCTATTTAAAATTCAAATTATTCCCTTTTTTCCTTTTTATTTTCTTTTCTCCCTTTTATTTTCTTTTTACTCTACCAAATAATTAATAAAACCTCACCATCTTTTACCATCCTAAGTCCAATTTCTTAATTGTGCCCTCAACCTAGGGCCAAATACTCGGGTCCAAGACCCGATTCGCTAACCCAGAATCTAGGTTGTTACAATTCTCCCCTCCTTAAAAGAAATTTCGTCCTCAAAATTTGCATCCATAACCGTAAAGATACTAAAACCCATTACAACACTTCGACGTCCTCAAGATTTCCCGTCGTGCTACTCTGATCTCTCACAACACTTATCAACATGGCCTTTTCCTTCTAATGGTACAAAAAAACCTCAACTGATTTTTTTCATAGAAGGATTCAATCCTCGCTTGGTACATTATAGATGACAAGCCGAAACTCAACGGTCCTTGACAAAATCGTCACATAGATACTTCATCAAAGAAACTTAACTTACACTGTAGAACCCAACAGATTGTTGCACACAAATTCTTCTACAATAACACACTATCAAAAGAATAGGATGTTAAACACCCATTGCATCCAAACGAAACAACTCTTCTCGTGGTAACTCCCTGATGAAGACTTTAACTCTAACGATATTCCCTTCCTAAAACATTGCTTTCCAGGTGCAAACTTTTCGAAAACAAACGACACCTCAAACTCGGTTCAAGCATTCGCATTAAACTCAGCATGGTCACCCATGTTAGTAGCTAACATAGCTCTCACCAACTCGGTTCCTGTAAGGGTCTTACGATTTAAACCATAACGTGTTTGGAGAACACATCCTCTGTACTACCACTCAAATCTGTCATTGCAAATAAAACCCACCAAGAATAAGGTTCCATCAACCTCGAATCTCGTGCTAAAAGGTGACATAAACACACTATTGTGCTGTACAACCCAAACAGACTTTTTATGTGGCTCACACCTTTGCTGAAAAATTATCAAATGGTTCTTACAAAATAGTACATACCAAGGACTATATCATTATTCAACGAAACTGTGCACTCACAAATCCTGTACATGATCCTCGGTCACCTATTTAATTCCCACCGATGAATACCAAAGCATCCCAACAACTCTAAGGAACTTAATATTTAACTCCCAATTGATAGGAAGCCAGCTACTTATCACTATCTCAAACACACAACTCCACACTGTCTGCAAAGCACGTGGTGAAAGTCTAGTACAAATTGCCACTCTCAAAATTCACCATATACTAACAATGGTACTAATAAGGAAGGATCTCTACCTTGATATATCTTTTACAAAACTCCCACCACAAGATTTCAAAGTCTATTGACAACCATCGGACCCAAATTCAATCATAACATTGTATCCTCTTAACTAAAATCAGATGTTTCTTCTCGTGGCTTCCAAAGCAAATCAATCCTTAACTCGAAGCGTGCTAATGAGTGCACGGGTACCGGTACTACATAGAGCTAGTATCGACACTCTCTTATATGACCATTACCTAGGATAGCCCTACAAGAAAGCATGATACTCTAATCATGTACTTACTAAGTACAATCCACTACTTATTTAGCTTACTTTGCTTAGGTGGTGATCGATTACACCATTAACAGTTCTTACATACCCTGTCCCATGTCATCATTGAAACCTCAAATTTCCTTAGAGATCAAGTACCTCAATGTAATACCCCAAAATTTACAGTACTGTTTAAGGGTCAATTAGTGCTAAGATAATTGCTTAAAAGCATACTTAGTGACTAAAAAGACAAAATGCAAAAGTTAGGATTTTCTCAATTATGGAGTGTAGAAAAGAAATTTCTGAAGTTTTAAGGTGTCATGTGATAGAGAATGAGTAAAATAGGATATTCGCAAGAAAATGGTTAAAATCCAAGGAAAATTGGAATGGGAATTCAAGGTTAAAGCTTATTGACCAAAATGATAAGTTTTCAAAACTTGTATGGTACAAGTCAAAATATGAATAGTTGAATGACCAAAGTTGTAATTTCCCAAAAGTTAGGTGTTTTATTTAATAAATAGATACAGAACCTATTTGTGTGGATCAAATGTGGAATTACTGGTTTGATCCGATATTTCGATTATTGGAAATCACAGCCAAAGTTTAAGTGGAATTCGGATACCCAAATCGAACTGAAAAATTATGAAATTTTACCATATGATAGAGAAAGGTTATAAAAGTTATTTCCAAGTGTTGGAAATATTTTAGTTCGATTCAGGATGAATCCTATGATTTATTTTGATTAAGGAATTTATTTAGTAATCGATAAAATTCTCGGCATTTATTGGTAAATCGGATCAAGCTAAAATTTCGAAGATGATTCCATAGACTTAGGAAGAGTTATAAAATATTATTTTATGGATATTTGGAGATTTAAATGTTTGGAATAAATTTATTTGACTAAAATTGCCTATAATGGCAATTTTGTAAAAAAAGTTGATTGGTAAAGGGTATTTTGGTCTTTTCACCCAAAAGGGACATGGAAGGAATTTTGAGATTTCTTTAATGGATGAATACTGGTTGGTTGGAATCCAAATAAGTTTAGTTAGAATTTTACAAAATGGTAAACTAGCAAATATGAATTCAGTTGGGAGATAATTGAGTAAATTGGAATAAAATGAATTAAAATTTCATTTTTATTTATACAAGTGGCATAAATATATGATATATGAAGAGTTATCATCCAAAAATTCATTCCCAAACCGTGGAGAAAGAGGAGAAAGAAGAGGAAATCTTACAAGGTCGATTTAAGCCCCGAAACTCGATTTTTAGGTAATCTTTCGAACTAGAAAGTTGTTATTATCTTCAATCTCTATCTATTGATGTAAATTATTTATGGATTTCATTCTTGATTTATGATATTTAATATGAGAAATAAATTAAGGTTTATTTTCAGATTTGGGGGTTTTATGATTTTATGAATCTATGTTCGATTTTATGTTGAAATCAAGCAAGAATGATGTTGGATTCATGTTTTTGAATTAGGATTTAAACCTTAAACAATTTATTAGCCTTGAAGAAGATTAGGGTTTAGGGATCCAACCTTGAATTGGGGTTTGTGATGACGAGTTAGTAATCTAGCAAGCTTGATTTGTTGTTTGAAATCAAAACCCTAAATTTAAACCCTAAAGGACTAATTCATCAAAGTGTTAAAGTTAAGGGTTTAATTCTGATTTTTGGAGTTTGAAATGTATTTTTGTTGTTAGTGATGTTTGAGGCATGAAAATGAAGTTAGAATGTTAAACCGGTGATTATTCGAGCTAGTGACCATATTGGCAATTTGTCAAAAGTGGATAACCAATTCAGCAATGGTGTATAAGAAGAGGACAAATTCTGATTTTTATTTTAAGTGATGATTATGATGTATAGTTGATGATTGGGGGGCCTAATTGCAAAGTTTTAAAACTAGAATCCTTGAATTGTAAATTGATGACTATTTCGACAAATTAGAGAACAAAGGGTTGAAATGTGACAATTAGGTATTTGAAGAGTACTATGTTGGAAAAATTTGTTTAAGTGATTTATATGTTGATTTTGAAGTGAATAGAAGCTTGTATTCACTTAGGGACCAAAACGACAATTTGTAGAATACAAGGGACCAATTCGGCTATTAAGCAAAAGTAAAGAAAAAATTATGGAAAAATAGGAAATGGATTAATTGGATCAAAAACATTCATTTGGGGACCAAGAAGACAAATCGGCTTGGGGTTTAGGGACTAAAAATGGAACTTTTCAAAGTTTAGGTCCTAAAGTGTAAAGGATGAAAAATGTAAGGATCAAGCTTAAATTAACTATTTGAAGCTTGAAAAAGTTCTTAGGGACTAAAATAATTATTTTAGTAAAGTTTAAAAGTTTAAGGTAAAATGTGAGAAAAATGTGATTCGAATATAAGAAACTTTATTGGATCAATTATATATTTAATGGATAGTTATTTTATTTACTTTCCATTATTATATTTAGAGTGAATATGTTCTAACATATACTTGAAATGGTATATGTTATTTTATAATGTAGCTTTCGATACGAATTGGGACCGTACTAACAAAAATAGAAAGGTAAAGGTCATAAGTGAGATCAAGTGATAAAGTCGACTTCATTACAAGGCCAAGGTGAGTGCATTTTTACTTATTTTATATATGTGATGTGAGGGAGACTTGCGAGAAGTCGACCTTGATATTAATGAAAATGTATGTTGATCAAAGTTATGTAAATGGCATGAAATATTAAATGGCATATGTGATACATTGATATGGCATAAAGATTTATCTAAGATAAATCTAATTTTAGATTTTGGGTATGAATTGCCCAATATCGAACTATGAATGATAGTATTGATGAATTGGATATTGAATGTGAAAGTATTATATTGTTATGCCCGAGTACTAGTGTGGAAGTCTTTGGTATAATTGGATATCCATAGAGTCTTAGTAACTGTGTTCCAGCACTACGGTGCGTTTTAGACACTACGGTGTTGTTTAGACACTTTGGTGTTGACATCAGACAGTACGACGTTACAGACACTACTGTGTGGTTTAGACACTTCGGTGTTGACATCAGATGCTACGACGTTGCAGACACTACGGTGTTGTTTAGACACTTCGGTGTTGACATCAAATGCTACGGCGTTGCAGACACTACGGTGTTGTTTAGACACTTCGGTGTCAACTAGCACAAAAGGTGCGATAATGAGAGCAAAGGGCGTCCTCGAGTACGTACTTATCATTAGATAATACGGCGTTGTAGACACTACGGTGTCAGTTATGATGACTTGTGTACCAAAGTATCACATTTTCTTTTACTTCGGGCTATAATATATGAAATGCATTTATGCAGGAAGTTAAGTTAAAAAGCTTAACGTATATTTGATTAATAAAATAAAGGTTTGACGATATGATATAAACTGCAATTGGGATGTATGAACTGCTCTAGTATGAACGTGTTCTACATGATATAAACTATTATTGGGATTTCTTGCCATTTTGCAGGAATTGTTTTAAATGTTGCCCTTGGTAATATAATATTAAGTATGACAGTATTGTGGTATACCATAAGAGTCTATCTGGCACTTAATTGTGCCCACAGTTATTTGGCACTTAATTGTGTCCACCGTTTGCACCTAAGGAAAGTGGCTAGTACTCTGGGAGTACACGACTCGTTTACTCATCTCTTGATATTTACCTTGGACCATAAGATTTTACAATACAGTTACATGACTTTACAGTACAGAATTATTACAGTATAAATTTATGACATGATTATTCTTGCATTACAAACTATATGATTTTACAGAGTAACCTTGCTATATGATTTTACAGAGAAACATTGCTATTTGATTTGTTTCAGTAAAGATTTATTATAGCACAAATTTATTACAGTACAGTTTCATTACATGAGTATCATGCTTTACCAAATATCATGCCTAATACAGCTATTTTATACTACAAATAATTTTATACCGTATTTTACATGTTACATATCTCTATGCCTTACTGAGATATACTCAACGTGTATTTATGTTATACACGTAGGTGATCGGGATTAGTAGATGACAGCCTTTGCTTCATCATCATTCTGTATAGAAGATAATGGACAGGTATTTCGGTAATCATTACATCCGCCTTTTGTATGTTTAATAGTGGCATGTATTTAATAAATCTGTCTATTTTATTAAAGTAATTATTAGGGCCTATAATAGTGGCGTAAACTATTTTAAATTAATTATTATATCTACAGTTTGGTATTAAATAGTCTGATTTGATATATTTTATACAAATTAGATATCAAATAATTTTATTAGAAACCCTTTTATAAAATAAATTAATTTAGTATGTTTGTATACTTTATGTAAAAAGTTTTATAATTGGAACTCGAATAAATATTTTATATCGGTATTAATTAAAGTTAAGTGTGCTTGGGTTGTACAAATATTAAGATGGGTGACCAATGGGAAGTTTTTCCAAAATTTTTTAAATCACCCCAGATTTTGGTTAAAATATCTGTTTTAAAAAGCTGTGACATTTTCAACTCATGTTCGGTGTACGGTCACGGGAAGGGGATGTTACACTCAATCTTCACACTATTAGGGAGAACACGACCTTCCCCCTTCTAGCACAAAAATACAGCCCTAACGGTACAACAAAACATCTTCGAAGACCTTAAATTCTCATTCGGCTCTAATTAGGTCCACACCACTATCACAACAGAACGGCTTCACGTAGCTCGGGTTTCTACCGATGTCCCTCAGCTCGATCCAAGGAAACTGTGATACAATCAAAAGCATTTACGAAGTCTCAAACTCTTGCTACCTTAACTGATTGCACGGTAATTAGCCTTTCCCATACGCATGGTCAACGAGATAATTATCTTATCAACGCTTATCTTTTTGTATTCTTATACCTCCCCACTTGTCAATCAAAAGCATCAAACTTATATTCGAGAGACAATATTGTGGCTCCCACTCTATTTTCATTGAAACACCTCCACATCACCGCGAACATTACCCGCTATCACGACATACTTAAAGAGAAAAATCTTCATTCTAAAATCCGTTTATCAATTTTCTAACCTCAACATATTAACATTAAGCATCACACTTTCAAATTAATCTCAGAAAAATACAAGCACTTCACATTCGGTTAAATGGGTTATCCACCTTAGGAAATGGGTAACGATCTTTCATTATCACTTAACAAACTATCAATGGTTTGAGCAGCACCTCCACGAACCAACTTATTACTAGAGAATAATTTCGACTCTTCCCTGACTTAGACAAAAAGGATCTTATTCAAGTTGCTCCTCCGAAACTAAATCTTTGACTACTCAACTGGGCCAAAATCCTTTGACAATAGCGATGGCATCGACATCTAACTCATTCTTACCTTAACGTCAATTCATGTTCCTAATAGGGAGAGATCCTAACGACTCCTCCATGAAGCATAAACAAGCACCCTAACAGTTTAAAAGCTCCCGAGATCAAACTGCACACATTAACACCTATCGATTTGGTCAAACCTATCTCACCACCCCGTTGCCATCCTCTAAACAATCATTATAAAGATCACGATAAAGGGCAAAGATTCAACATTTTCATCTCTAAAGATTGGGTTCCATCGAGGTTTCGAAGCCTCAAACTCACTGTCAACATCACTGGCAAGCACCACGCTTGATCAACCGGAACAATTCCCAAGGTACAACAACTCTCAAGAAGGTAGCTTTCTCTCAAACTTGTAGAATTTCTAACCTCGACCATACTCTAACGAACTAATGGGTCCTGAATCCACTATCTCTGAGGAATGCTTCTAACATTGGCAATGATACTCTCCAAGTATCAACAAAGATTCATTTTTAAACAGGTGAAAAGGGTCATCCAACCAACGTGCACTCATCGATCAATTTTGAGAGCGGATTATCCATACCCGCAACACAACCGTTATCCAAGCGTAACAATAAAGATTCATTGTCGTGAACTCTCATAACAAATCTAAAGACTTCGGGGTGACTACAATGCACAACAAAGACACCATTCAGGCAACATAAGGAGGACACATTCTCGACTCCGGTTTATTCGACTAACTTGCATCACTACAATCTAAGGTGACCCCACCCCCGGGATCACTACCATGAATTGCTCAAAACTTAACTTCGGCCCTCTCGACCACGATCATAACCATCTTGTCGTTGAAACAATGGATGTACTACCAACATTCTAGTCTTAAAGAGTACGAACTTAGTTTAGGGGCTTATATTCACTAGACACCTTACTAAAACACCTATACCACCCCGGGGTTTCCTAGAACTGGCTAAACCTAAGCTCTGATACCATTAAATGTAACACCCTCGACCGGGATGTCATATTTGGGCCTCGACCTCAAACCCAAAAACCATAAATTTTTTTAAACTAGATCAGCCCAACGAGTAATTCGCAAAAACATTTAAAACCAACGATCAAAATATATGTATATAAATAAATAAAATGTTACAAAGGAGCTCTAATTTACATTAAAACATTTGAATGTACAATTTGAATAAATCAATTTCAAATAATAAATACAGACTCCAACATGTAAGGTCCTATGAACCTATAGCCCACTAAACTCAAATATCGTACTCTGAAGATAACCAAGTGCTGGAGTCTCGATTTTATAGAGCTCCTCGATCCCATGATCCAATGCACAACCTGCGCACGAAAACAATGATTCCAAGAGCGGAGCTTACAAAGCTCAGTGGTACACATCTACTCTACTAAATTTCATTCTAATCATAAACGTAAGCATGCAAGCTAGTACAAGCAATAAGAAGAGATAAGTAAACATGTGGCGCTACCATAATCGCCTAAACACATATCCAACAATAATTCAACATCACAAGTATCACAAGCACATCAATAAAACAAACTAAGAGTGTGGCCCAATGTCACCCATCACTGGAAATCCACTCATACTCAGAATCTCACATCGAGCTACTCAAAATCTCACATTGAGCGATATACTCAAAATCTTACATCAAGTCTTCACTCAGAATCCCGCATCGAGCGGAGCTTGGAATCTCACATCGAGCAAATATCATATCCCGGGATCTCACATCGGATGACCTTTATTTCATCACTCAAAATCTCACATCGAGTGGTCTTCATACGTTGCAACGCTCACTCACTGGGTATCCAAATCCCACCAAACAAAGACTCATAACCAACCAAGTGCCCACACATGGCACAACCACATATGTCCATCCAGGATCCCTAAGGTTACTATTACAAGCAATCACCCAAGCTTTACCAAGTTGGTAATTCATTATGGAGAAGCGTGTAATTTATCTCATTCGCTGTCTCAATTAATCCATATTATTCCATTTATTAGAGTATAATTCAATTATTAACATTCACACAATTCCTCGAATCATGATGTTTACTATTCTTTAATCGACCCTTAAAGCTTATGAAAGTTGTTTAAGTGTGTGACTAACGCATTTAAGTCATTAATATTAATTACCAGCTTTTTTCCCATTAAATTAATTATTTATCGGTATTATCTCTTAACTATCATTTTAGTCGAACCTATCCACTTATTCAAGCTAGCATACAAGGCATCAGGATTAATCAATCAATCAACCAATCATTAGATAATCGCACGAGTATTCAAACAATCCTACACAGTTTTTTAAGCTCATAATATACTCAAATATTCTCAAAATACAATCTCTAAGCCTATAACAAACTTGAACATTCTCAAACTCATCAAGTTTTTCAATAACTGCCAAGCCTTGTAATATCAGCACCAACGTATGCTTATTACTCATCTCCTATTTTGCAACCACTAACATGCAAGGCAATTACACTTATGATGCTCATGAAGCATTTCAAAGTTCGAGGTATACTAACATGTTACCTCTCCAAAAGTATTGTTCTTAATGCCAATCTTACAATGCTTTTGCTTGTTTTTAGGTAAAAATAGTTGTATTAGGAGGTTGAAATCATGCATTTGCATAAGGAGCTTAGAATTATGTCTATGCCAGTGTGAAGGGTTGTTTTGTTGGCAATTTTGCAGGTTTGACATAGTATTTGGCCCAGAAAGCAACACAGGAAGGAATACTAGAGAGAATGTTGAGTGCTGTTGGCACAAATGGACCAGACAATGCCAAGCACCGGTTGGCAGAGAAGTGAACTTGATGCCACGCCAAGAAGCTGTTGGACCCTAAAAAAATTAGGATAAGATCAGGCTCCGAGAAGATAGCAATTGGATCAATCTCCGAAAAAATAGCTGATAAGATGGTGCCAAGATTGGTTGGCAGATTCATGCCAAGCTTGGATCCCAAGACAACGTCGGCAGTATGACATCAGCTTTAGCCTGATCAGCTCTCATTCAAATTGGGATAAGATGATTATCTCTTATCCCTTCAGCATTTAAAATTCAAATGAGGAGCTTATCATATCCCTTCCTTGCACACCTATTTAAACACCAACCAATAAGGACTTTAGGGGATCGATTTATTGAGAGACGATCGGAGTTGGAGTGCAAGGCGATTGACAACTGGCTACACATAGGAAGGGTGGCTCGACCAGCTTGTCCGAGAACCTTGATCTTGAAGGGCTGCATCGAGAGACCCCTTCTCATTCGTTCTCTCTTTCAAGTTATTTTATCTTGTTTTTAATGATGATGTATTTTGAAAATGCTTATGGTTTTTTGGTTAAATCCCTCACCATGAACTAATTTAATAGTTGGTAGAGGATGTTTGCGTTGAACGCTGTTTTATGTTTTAGTTTTTAATAATAAATCTGCCTTTGGCATTGTTTTATCTATTCGACATACTTTAATGTTTCCTAAATACTATGCCAAGCGAGAGCTGGCACTGTTGGCCTATTGCTCATCAATATCTTAACAGGCTTGGGGTGACAACGATTAATTTGTTGAATACTGAGGAGAAAAGCTTCGAGAGAAGTCGTTCAAGTAGATAAACTTATTTCGGGAGTGAAATCTACCCCTTAGGAGTATAGATTGGATCTTAATCAAATTGGTTTATTTAAAAGCATGCACTATAGAGATATAGGAGTTTTTACATGATCAATTTAGGGCAATGACCATCGAGAGAGGCTTTGCTAATTTTGAATCTGCTCGGCAAACAATGCCAAGACAGGTTGTTATTGAAGACTGGCACGGCATGAATAGCGTGAAAACCAATCATTCCTTGCCAAAACTCATCATTCATTAAAGCACATTCCTTGCCAACATCTTACTTTATTTTCATTTATTTTATTCTAATTATTTCTGAAACCACTTCAAAACAAACAACTTTTTTCTCAAGGCAAGTAACAATCAAAGACAATTGAATTCCAAGCCAATATCTGTGGGATCGATACTCAGCTTAACTGTTGTATTACTTGCGGACCGTGTATACTTGCACGCAAAAGACTCATCTTCGCACTGTTTTATACTTTTCCAATACACATCTTCTGCTTCTTTCGCCAGCATTCACTTAGAGAGTCTACATAACCTTAAGCCAATTTTGCTAAAATCCTATTCTAAACGTCCCAAACAAGCCACTTGATCCAATGTCCAAACTCGAATAATCCTCTCATATCAACAAATACAAAAATACTTAAATTCCAAGCATCTCCTATACAAAGCGAAAGGTCAAACACGTAAAAATAGCTTATCGGGTTCGAACTTGGCAAAACGGACTGTGCCATTGGATCTGAAACGTCGAGAAACCCCAGGGTAGGGTCCCTTGAAACAAGTTAACGTCGATCAACGACGGCGGCGGTCAACGACGACGGCGGTGGCAGTAGCGTGGCGGTAAGGAAACGTGGCGACGATCAACGCCATCGTCAATGGCGGAGGCTCTGCTCGGCTTGGCTCGGTATGAGTCAGCTCGGCCTTTCTCGGTCGAGTTGAGCCGAGTCCACTCGGGTGACTCGATCCCCTGAAGTAGGGCCACGCCCACGCGTGGGGGCACGTGAGGGAGGCTCTGGTGGCCGGTCGGCGATGGCGAACTGCTATCCTGACTTTCCTGACCCTTCTGAACACGATGGTGGCTTCGGTTTTCCGATTTGAGCCCTTTAACCCCTTGAACTGAACCACCCAAAACTTCATCGCTCTCACCTCTTCCGACGGTAGCTCCGATGGTAGTGCCGTTGTTAACGACGAACTTGTCTCAGCAAGATGAACAAAATGACGGTGGTGGTGTCGCGATTGGACTGCTAGATCTCTGTAGATCGGAGTTTGAAATTTTTACTCCAAACTTTTCTCTCTTTTTCTCTCTCTCCCACCATTCTCATATTTTTTCTTTTCTCTCTCCTCATCATCTCTTCCTTTCTTTTCAACCACCTACCTATCTATTTAAAATTCAAACTATTCCCTTTTTTTATTTTCTTTTTCTTCTTTTCTTTTTTTTATTTCCCTTTTACTCTACTAAAAAATTAATAAAACCCCATCATCTTTTACCATAAAGCCTAAATTTAATTTCTTAATTGGGTCATCAACCTAAGGACCGATATTTGGGTCCAAGACCCAATTCGCAAACTCGGAATCCGGGTCATTACAAATAACACAAAGAAAAAATCACAAATATTGAAATATATATTAGATGAATATCGGATAAGTACACACATTGTTATAAAATTTGTGCCATATGTATAATGCAGAAACCTATTCAAGGATATCCGGGTCCTGGACAAGACAAAGAAACATTATTTCCCCTTTCATACTTGAATATACATTTCAAGGACTATCATTAGTTGAACTAAATAGGTTAGAGTCATAAAATCCTAAAGATCTCATCCCATCAAATATCATATGATCATCATCATCTATAATTACATCATCATCCCAAAGTCCTTCATAGTAGTCAACAGTTGTAGAATCACTATGATTCTCAACTTGTATTTCTCTTGTTACAATGTTTTCATTGTTGTTTTGCAGATCATTAATCTCATCGATGCAAATCAATTAAGAAAACTTCGAAGCGATAATGTCATTTAAAACACCTTCATCAATGGTGTTTCCTGATTCCGGTGTTGTGAGTGAGCCAATGATATCATTATTTGATGTTTCTGAAACCGTACAACTTGAAAAGGGGTGGGAAACTATGTTGTTGCCGTTGAATGGCATTGGTTGTAGAGTTTGGGGGGCTCTTAGAGGACCAATACATTGCGTAACCCTTGTGGCTAACTCATTGAGTAGCAATGTTGAAGCTTTGCGTTGCCTTTTGGGTTCAGATTGTTGTGGTTTAGAACATTCTGTGTCGGCCTTGGGGTCATCGGCATTGATGGTGGTACAATCGGAGTTTCCACTAGATAAGTTGCCGTTGGTTTTCGTCGGATGTATATCCGTTTTAGCTAAGCGTTTCTTGAGTTGAGCGTGCCACTAGTTTTTAATTTCCTGATCTGTTCTTCCTGGAAGGTGCTTGGCTATTGTTGCCCATCTTCATGAAAATAAAAATACATAAATACATACGTGAGATTGATTTATACTAAAAAATTGCAAATGTAAATTATCTTATTTTATACGATATATATTATCAATAAAACATAAACATTTGATAAATCGCTGAAAAAATCACTAATACACACCTTAAGGGTGAGTAAAACTCGACTTGAAAAAAATTAAATTATTCAATTTGACTCTACTCGAAAAAATTTTCAAATAAAATTTGAGTTATATAATGAAAATTTAAATAACTCAAAACTTTTAGTAATTAGTAGACTGGTTTTCAAGTTCGGGAACAGTTCTTCTATTCATCGATATATTTGTTGGGGCATATAAAGGAACACAAAAAAAGCATAAACTTTTTAAATCTATACAAATATATACAAAATCCAATCATAATGAGTCACTCAAATATTCAATTCAAATTAATTAAATAATAAAACATACCAATAAATAATATTTATAGCAGAAATAAAACAAAATAAAATATCGGTAAAGTTTTGTTTTATCTTATGGCAATAGTCAACTGTGCATGCGTACATCTCAATATAAACCTGCCCGATGAATTGATAATGTAAACTTAAAGAAAACAATGGAAAGAGAATGTATATATTTATATGCAATATTCTAGGGAAAGCTAAAGTTAAACCAACGAAGGGTAAAATCTACAATCATCGATAATTATTTTTTTACTCTTATTTAGATCACTTAACGTTTAAAATTTTTAATTTAATAATTTAATTTGTGAATTATTTATATTTTAATCACTTTAAATTATTTCATTAATATTTTGTATGACATAAAATATTTTATTATTATTAAAATATAAAAATAATTTAAAATAAAATAAAATTTATATTTTATTATTATTAAATAAAAAATAATTATATTTTACACCCAAATCTACCCAAACCCTAAACCTCAAATTACAACCCACCTTCTCCTTCCCCTTCGATGCACATCGGCCATCCCCAAATCACCCCTTCCCTTAAGCTCGACGAAGCTCTTCAACTCCACAGTGGAGTTCAAACACCCACCACTGACAAGTTGTCAAGAAACCCTAAATGAATCCATTTGTACAATTCCACCTTCGATTTCAATATCCTCTGTTTCTAAAATCTCTTCAAACATATTTCTCCATTTTATCTCTTCTTCCTTTTCATTTTCTTCTCTCTAATTTATTATTATTATTATTATTATTATTATTTCATATTTATCTGTACTAAACTGTATTGCTTTTCTCTCACTCTCCCTTTATTTTTTCCTTGCATGTATGTAAATATATGTGTTATGTTTATGGGTTTTCTTTCATCCTTGTATTGCTGCATTCTAACATCAACTTTCGTAGCAACACCAAAAAATTTCTAGTAATCTTTGGTCTGGGTTGTTCAATTAAAGTTGAAGACAAGAGAGGTAGGGGTCAGTGACTGGAGTAAGAGGAGGGAGTCTGTTTGGGAATATGGATCGGATGGGAAGGATAAGGTGGGATTGTAATTTGAGGTTTAGGGGTTTTGAGGATTGGGGTATAAAATATAATTATTTTTTTATTATAAATAGTTTTTATTTAATAATAATAAAATAAAATTTTTTATTTTATTTTAATTTTTTATATTTTAATAATACTACAATATGCCGTGTCATACAAAATATTAATAAAATAATTTAAAGCGACTAAAACATAAGTAATTCGAAAGTTCAATTATTAAATTAAAAATTTTAAAAATTGAATTATCAAAATAAGAGTAAGAAGATAGTTGAGTGATGAGTGATGTAATTTACCCGAATTGATATAAAAGCAATTACCAGGTTGACAGTGACCAGACCTGTTGCCTAATTGAGCATGAAATTTAATAATGGTTTGATCTTCTTCAGGTGTGAATTCTCCTCTCTTAATTCCAGGTTTTAGATAATTAGTCATCTCAATCTACAGCTCCTCCTTAGGGCTGAGCATGGTTAGCTGTAAAACGAAAAACCGATCTGAACCGAGGCGTTTAGACGGTTTATAGTTTATAAGTTTATAAATCGTGGTTAATCGACTCGAACCGAATTGAATCGAATTTAATTTTTGATTTAATTTATAATTATTTTTATAATGTAAAATAAGTATTTTATACTTACAATACTATAGATTCATTTTTAATTATTATTATTTACTTAAAAATTAAGTTTTTAATAAATATTTATGAAAAATACTTTAAAATTCTAACTTTTTAATGTTTAAAAGTCATCAAATAAAGCTATTTTGTCAAAATAAAATACAAAATTTCAAAAACTAATGTTAATATGGAAAAACTGAAAACCGAGGTTAACCGAACCGAAAACCGATGGTTACTAAAATAGCTTACCGAATTAAACCGAAACTGGACTGTATACACCCCTACTCCTCCCACATCTTTGAAGACCTACAAAACTAAAACTATATCATCACTTGCATTTCTCGCTTTTCATCTAAATATCTTCACTAGGCTAGAAGCAAAACTTTATGTTAGACGATGCTAATTTTTATATTTAATAAAATTATATAATAATTAAAAAAATTAAGGATAAGAGAATAGATTATTAATATAAAATAAATTTTTTAAATATATGAAAATTTAAAATTTTAGGTGTACGATTACCCCTACACTCTCTCGATCTATCCTTAAACTTCATATCAAACGTATATTCAGAACATATGAGTATAGGATATGCATTTTCCTTAAAAATATCTTTTGGGCAATCCTACATCCGATACACACACTGGAATTCAAATAATATAGAAAATCGGATGATTTACCAGCTTTCTAGGGCAGAGAACGCCACCAACCTCCGCCATGTTTCTGAACGTAAGAAGTGAGCTTCTGGTCTTCTTCAGCAGTCCAGACTTCTTTCTTCAAACCATCTGAAGTGAACGATGGAGTTCATCCCATTCTCAATAACTCAAACAATTAAATTGACGATATATATTATATGTAAGTTTCTTTGTTAATTTTGTGAATGCTTCAAAAGAGGAAATGAATGGATCAATGTTGTAGGGGACATTTGTATATATAGAATCAATTCCAAATTCCAAGGAGAAGGTCACGTGATGTGATGTGTTCAGGCACGAGGAGATAGAACCTGCTTTTATTTTTTTCCCATGATGTTTAGTCAGATTTGAACCACTACCATTCTAGACAGACACAATGAGAATGATCACATAAGCCACAAAAACAATTCAAAACGAGTTAAATTAAATGCTTACAAGTTGCAAGAGAAAAGAAAAAGAAATTGTTATAGAATAGTGATTAAGCATCTAAGGAAATAAAATTTTGTAATATTTAATGTGTTTGAGTCATGTCATACTCATTTTTATTCGAATGTATGATCGTCATGCATATAACAAGTTAACAAATGTTTAATTTTTTTTAATTGAGAGCCTCATTTTAATATATTGTACAATTTCTTCAATCTTTGTGTCATCCGTGAAGTAATAAAGAATTATTACTTATAAATTATAAAAAAAATCAGTAATTTTTCAATTGAATTCGAAACCAATTAACCAATAACTCAATCGAATAATAATGTAGAAATTTATATTATTTGTTTCACATGACACATGGTTATTTGTGATTTTCAATACTCACTATAAAGTTCTTATCGTAGTTGTAATCTTAGTTTATAACATTTAGAGATTATATCGTTGAACATTGTAACACCCCAACGTATACAATAATATATTTATAATGAAAAAAAAAAGAAAAGAGAGAGAAAGCTATCAAGGGGATTTAAACCCTTAACCTTTGCTTGGTGAGCCCGAGACTTAACCGCCAAGACTATGACCATTTCTAATCTAAGCTTACCCGATTTAATGTTGAGCTTAGGCTCAAGGTCTGAACCAAAAAAAAACTAATTAAAAATAGAGCCTTGATGTACCCTCCCTATTATTGTATTCATGGGATGGAGAAAGAAACAACACAGAAATTTCCCAAAGTTCTCCCCAGCCAACCAAACTCGTTCAGATTTTAATCTCGGTCACCTTTGGTATGTGGCTGTAATCATCGACGCCATCGTGATCGTCACCGCTTTTCGATCGCAACCTTTGTAACCGCCTCGACCCAACCTAGTCACAAGACCGGACCGAACCGAGCGAGCAACATTAGGTTTACCGAAGTAAACCGTAAAGAAGAAACACGAACCGCGCCCATTTTTTTCTTTTTATCTTATCTAGATGCAAATTAAAACCCTACAAGCTCATATTGTTCACAGGTGAGAAATCATCTCAATCGGGCATCGAACTGATATCCAATTGGACAAGAAACACAAATTAAGGACTAAATTATAATTTCAGCAAAATACAGAGACTTTCCCCAATTTTAAGTTACCAAACTTTAATTAAATATATTTCATGCTTACATGTCAAAAATCAGCTCAAAATGATCCTCCATACACATCTAATTGTAGCCACAATTTTTAGGGAATAAAACGCAAGGAAGCAGAACTGCCCAACCATGACATTAACTGAAATAACGACCACCCGTATCGATAAGCCACTAGCCGTATCGATACGGCCTAACAATCCCATTTTGATACGTCACATGCTATACCGGTACGCCGCGTCGAATTTAAACACAATATAAAATTTATCGAAGGCCATACCGATACGGGTCATAGGTGTTTCGGTACACGGGATCCATCCCAAAAAGTATTTTCCAGTAGCGTAAGACCGTACCGATACCCCTGAGCCCGTACCGATATGCTTAAGCTTTTCTTGCCTAACCGTACCGATACTCGAACACCCGTACCAATCCCAGATGCCTGAATTCGCCTAGCTGTACCGATACGGTTCCCCTCGTATTGGTACACTTGGGCCTGTAATGTCATTTTTAGCTGGTTTATCATACATTCAACCATTCCAAAACATTCTAGCATGCTCCTAACATACAACCAACATAAAATAGGATCTAACCACAACACAACATCACAGGTTCAACATCATTTCATGGCATTTTGCATCATAGGTAAATCTATAGGCATGCACCCTATAAAACCATTCAAGAAAACATATGAAACTTCAAACCGCCATAAAAAACACACCATAAAGGCCAATTACAACTCAAGGGCAACAAACCAAACTTGCTCGAATAGGGAGTTCAAAAAAATATCCCCCAAATAACAACGGAAATCCCCATTGCCCTTATTACTTATAGTCTAGTTAAAACATACTTTGGTTACCAACTGATCCCTTGCTTCCCGCTGCCTTCCAAGCTTTTAATTCTCTGCATTGATGGACAAAGAGAGCTTAAGCACACTAAGCTTAGTGAGGAGTGCTCGAAAACAAAACACCATCAATGCATTTAAAACCATTTCTCAACAACACATTGAAATCTTATTTCAATCATTCTTTAAGAATCATTTAAACATTACCATTGACACATCATGCCTTGAAAACCATGCACAAAAACTAGCATATTAAACCATATGCAATATGAATCATTTACAACAGCAAATTCCATTGCCAGACCTCAGTTTAAGCCTTCCCATTCATAACAACTATATGCAAAGCTTAAAGAGTAAACGTACAACATGTATCATACCAACAACAAGTTCCATTGCTAAACCTCAATTTAAGCCTTCCCATCCATAACAACCATATGCAAAGCTTAAAAAGTAAACATGTATAAATCACATTATACAACATAAACTTTCCAATGATACATCAACAATTATATTGTTTAGAAGTGATCATTAAACAAGTCCATTAACAAAAGAGTTCATCGGATACACAGATTCACCAAGTGTTCAACCAATACTTCAAGCCATCTCAACCGGAATAGCAATACAATAACAATCGAGGTACATTACCAACCGGGTACACCTTTCAACCCACAAAGACACCAACCCCAATCATCAGTTAGACACTTAATCCGCTAACGGGAGTCTACGGTACTATTTAACCCCTCTACCGTTAAGGTACTCGGATGGAGTTTTTGGTACACAAATCTAAACCCCTCAACATCCAAGGCAACTTATTATAGTGCACTCAATCCTATGGCCGTCCAAATATATCCGATAACAATTTTAAAACCACATCACTTGCCAATATAATTAACCATTTAACCTTTACCTCACTGTTTTTAACAAGCATTAACCAAACCATTATTCCAAAGCAATCACCATGCTTTAGACCACAAGTATAAACCATATACTTACAAGGATCACTTACCATGTGCATCCTTCAGCATTTAATGCTCAAATAAAATATATCAAATACTTTAAAACATGATTAAACAATAGGTAACATGTAAATCAAGACAAGTGCATAAAACCATTTAACACTAGCACAACCGAGAGAGAAAATCCACTTTTACTTACTTCTGAGTTTAAACCAGCGTATCAAGATAAGTTTAAACTTCCATAAACCACCTTTAAAACATTCCAAAGCTGGAATCCACATTCTCACTCACCAATACGCGAAACCTCGATTCGTCAACGTGAAAACATGCATCCGAAGCCTCCAAAACCTCACCGATCGCTTTCGGGTCCAACTTCCCTGTTTAAACCACATAACAACAGAGGATTAATGTATCTCCATGCATTTACAATACTGCAACAACAGATCCTCACAGACTCTTACATTCACCTCACAATTACCCAACCACAACAACCGAAAACATCATCTAATCCCTTCCAAACACAACCCAGCCATGACCTATCAATCTAACATCACATTAGTCATCAACTAACACCTAAAAACAAAACCAAAGCAATCTTACACCTCTAGAAAACACACAACCACCATAACACCTCAAAAACATAAATCTAGCAACCTAAACAATTAGAGATTCAAGAGTTTCGGGATTCCATTGATAAAATCGACTTATCAACATCATTACACATCCAAAATATGTTCAAAAACAATTCATAACACTGGAAATAAGATTCAATTCGAATCTTTCATCTTTTCATCAATTTTACTCAATTAAATCTATATAAAAACACAAAAATCAGATTATAAACCATAAATCAAGGATCAAATACTTGGGAATATCAATAAAGAACCATTTAACAGAGGAGATCACGAACTTTGCCCCTGTTATGTGATTTCTCCCTCAATTGGCTTGTTTAAAGACAAGAAAACATAAGATTTCAATGAGATTTTGTAAAACAAAGTTAGAGATTCAAGTTAGAATCAATAATCTGAGTGAAAAGAATCTCTCACCTCTGGATTTTGATGAAATTCCGAGTGTTTGGCAGAAAAGAAGTTGAGAGAAAAGGTTTAGGAAAAAGTTACGTAAATTTTCTTTAAAAGCAAATAACTAACTTAGTTATTTTAATCCCTCTTAAACACCCTTAAATCACATGTTTAAAATGGTTTAATTGTAGGGGGAAGCCACCAGCAAAAGCTTGGTAATTTAGCTCCTTAAGGATTCTAATAATTTGACCCTTTTCATTTTAGTCACTTTAAAACAGTTTTCAAAAATCGCATTTTGGTCACTAACCAAAATGTCACGTTTACAAATTCCATTTTCCAAAATTGATTCCACCAAAAATCAATATATATTAAAAGATGATTTTTAACTATTTTTCTATATTTTTATCTTACCAAAAATATACGGTCCCGAATTTGACTCGAATCTCTAACCTGGTCCACCAGACCGTCTAACAAACCTCAAAACCGCTAGGCCCAAAACTTGGGCATTACAACTCTCCCCCACTTAAGAAATTTCGTCCCTGAAATTTGCGCGGAGGTAACATAAGCAGAAACCACTCCCACAACTTCGACTTTCATTCACACGTGGCTTCTTAACACTGCGGTGTCTCCGTAACACCTTAACAAGGCCTACCATCACACCACGCGGAACCCTACTACTAGCAACAAGTATCTCCACTGGATCTTTCACACAAGATAACTCAAATCTCATCACCATGCCTTTCACCGGCATAACATGCGAGGAATCCAACTGATACCTTCGCAACATCGTCACATGAAATACACCATGAAACCCCTCCAACACAGGAGATAACCTCAAACAATAAGCAACAAGACCCACACGTTCAACAAACTCGCATGGTCCACAAAACGCATCACTATCTTCCAAGGAGATACCATCATGATCATCCAACCATCAACAACACACTTTAAAACACTACGCCTCAAATTCGCTTAGAATTTCTGACGATCTGAAACTGCTCTCAAGCTCTTTCATAACAACTTCACCTTCTCACTGGTGCCTTTCCACACATCAGACATGGGAACATACTTTTACCCAATCTCAGCCCAACACGGCGTACGACACCTTCAACCACACAACGCCTTGAATGGTGCCACCCGTATACTTGCCTGCTCGTTGCCATTAAAGCAAACACTACCAAAGGCATGTGCCTTTCACATTTTCCCTGGAGCTCAAAGATACACAACCCAACTTATCATTCGAAACCTGAATTCCATGTACTATCCCTCTACCCAACTAGGAAAGGTATGAAGTACATACACTCTAGCTCAAGCAACACCTCTAGAACCTTGTTGTAACTCAAGAATCTCCGTACAAAATTATGGAATCAAGCACACAGTGCAACCACACTAACCCGGCAATACACAAATCTGTCACCTATCCCAAAGCATACATCACAAGCATAGCCATAAAGGTACGTACACTTTGCAATTCAATCAACAACCACCCACGAGGAATTATTTTCAATCATAATCAAAAGCAACTCAAACACATAATTCATGGTGATTCTTTCCCACATCCAATCCGGTATCCTCAACAGGTGCTACAACCTGAAAAGAAACTGAGGCTCAGCTTTCACTCGCTGTCATACCATGTATCAATCAACAACATCAGCCACATCTTCCTTCAAACCAACCCCATAAGAACTAGCATGCGCCTCCATAAAAACCATACACCTCAACTCAACATCAAGAGACATCATCTTCCGATCTTTAAAACACAATACCCTATCATCATTAACGTGAAAATCCATTGGATTTCGTTCCCCTAATAACCAGAATATGTGGTACTAGTGCATCATCACACCGTTACCTTCCTCTAAACAACTTCGGCAAGAATGACGTCACTTACAACTCGGCAACAAGCTTCCATCACGCATCATACCCAACAGCGTAAACAACATCCTCAACTCCACCGTAACCCTCACAAACAAAGCATCGACGATAACCTTAGCTCGAACGATGTTCAACCATTAAACTATAACTCTTACATAACTCCAACCATCCAAGTTGTCAAAAACAACTCAAAACATCATTTATTTTTTTCTAACCACACGTTAACTGTGTACACGACACACTTCTTATCATAGAATTAATGTCTCCAAAACATTTAAACAACCAACATCAAGACAAGCTTCACATCATGCGTAGGACAAAAGAGCTTGTGCACCTTTAACTATCTAGATGCATAAGCCACAACTCCACTTGCAACACTACAATCCCAACAACCCTCGATGCTAAGAACTGGATCTAACCAACCCACAAACTGCCAATTCTAACTTTGGTCGCTCAAGAACTAGCACAAGCCAAACTCCCAAGAACCATATTACCAAAACCACCTTGATACACTACCTTACTTATACCATCACTCCATTGATTTCCGATCAGTTATCCGTAAGTGTGAACAAATGTATGCATGATCACTTTATATGCCCCCATAGATGTCTATGTGTATGTATGCATGTACTGACATATTTACATATACATATAAGTGTTTTTGCACTGTGCATGATTATCTGTTCACACTTACTAATAACATTCTCAGAACCAGAATTCTTAGCAATATACCCAAAACTTGTACTTCCGAAATAAGGAGCAACATTCACTTCTCCCCAAAAATCCACCAAACCAACCATACATATCGATCAAAACCCTCCTTGATGCTTCTATACACAGAAAAACCATCATTAAGCGCAACAACCAACTGACCCAAAAATCATGAACTACTCAACTCCTCATATCTATGAATGTATCCCATGCATCGGTCCACCCAAAAGTGCATACTGCCGAAGCCTTTACAGAATGCAAATCTAAACACAAACACATCATTTATACCTAACAGATGACACCTAGGCCTTGAACCAATCTTATAAACCAACGAAGCACCTCTAAAAAGATCAACAGGACATCAACCTACTTAGCTACCAAAGCCCCATGCCCATCTGCATCTTGCCATTCTCCCTTTTCCACAACACTGGCACAACCCCCGGCGAAACACTAAGCCTAATAAAGTTTTAATTAAGCAACTCTTGAAGAGCGGTAAACACTGAAGCAGTGTTTTCCCACAACTAAATGCCGAACTTAACCTCTCAATCCAATGGCAACCCAGCCATTCTCTCGAAAACACCCAGACACTCTCTCTCATACCATATACATATCCTGCACACATACTTCCTTTGACCCCAGATTCATAACATAGGCTAGGAATACCTTGCAACCAAGGATTCATCAAGCGAAACGCCTCTAGCGCCTAAACAGCATTAGACAAGAATTTAACATTCCCACATGTGATTACCACCTTGTAATCATCAGCAAGTTTCAAGGAACTAGCTAGGATCCAAAACCAACCACAGCTCTGTGTTCCAACCTCTAATCTAAACCCGGGATTACATCAAAAACTATGGAGCAGGAACTCCAACAAATCAACTGCAACTTCAGGATTTAAACCACCAAAGGGCATTTTTAAACATCTTTCCCACAACAACCATCTCACTAGGGGAACCAGCTCCCTGCATTCACACAACTAACACCTACAAGACGATCATTCAAACCACAATTCTTATAACCATCCACAACAACAAGCACAGGGGTTCACACTCTACATATCAAATACGGATAATCCTGCCTCATGAGATCACATGAGCCTCAAACCCAACATGCATTAAATATTGTTCTAGTCTGGATACTCTGACCCTGCAGTCTTTACCCAGCACTATCATCACCTCACCTCAACTTAGGGTGATATCTTTTATCACACCTCTTTTTAAATTGAACATTACCGGCCTAGAATCCACATTTCTCTTGCTAGAGCCAGAACCTCCCACACTAAACCAATAAACCCAGGTTTCGCTCGATGTACTTCGCCCCTATATGAACACGTCAAAAATGGTGTAGTCGAAAGTCAACATGTACACCCTAACATCCTGTACCAACTCATAACAGATTCGGTCACAGCGATACTACTCTACTGGTACCAGTTCAGGAGCATACTGACTCAACCAAACAATCTGTACCCTAAACTCGGCCACATACACACGACCTTGATCCCAAGCCATAAACTTTCATTCTTTTTCATCCAAGTGCCTAAACCCCAAACACTTCTTCCAAAAGACAGCATGGAAAGACTCCCAATCCACCTCATGGGGTTCCACGCCTACAGATACAATTGTCTACCACTAAAACATCATCATGCAACAGGGATTCAACACATCCCAACTTACGGGTACCAATACACCCCATCCGATCTAAACCCGAATAACATTGACCATCCCAAACTCGGATGCCTCAGATGACACCCCACGATACCCAACTTCTCCCAAACTACAGAGATATTCCAATGACAGCCTTGTTTGCCCAACCGTCGGTGCAATCGTACGCACTCCAGTAACAATAACTTAAAAGCTCAAAACATCGCCTATAGCAAGGCATCATATCACCCAACACTGGCTCCACTGGCATAGGTGGTACGTACTTCAGGGTGACAAACCCTCAGGAGACACAACACTCTCCTCACTCACTGCCCAAAGGCAACAGCATCACGCTAATTTTCATTCCTCCTCTCGGTCGTATCATAACACATTTTCTAAGGCATGATAATCATTTCAAAACAAAATTAAATTAGGCCATCTTCAAGAAAGGATCCAAGACTTTCATTTCAAAATCATAACATTTTAGACTATAATAATAAGGCAATGGACTTCTAAAAATTTCCCCCCAACATGGCATAAAGAAATCAACGTGCATTTTACAATCACCGTGTATAGCAAATAACAGAGTTCAACATACAATAACATCACATCCATCATACCAACTCCCAATTATCGCAAACCTGGCTCTGATGCCACCAAATATAATCCCCTCGACCGGACCTAGTTGTAAGATTTGACCGAACCAAGCGAGCAACATTAGGTTTACCGAAGTAAACCGTAAAGAAGAAAAATGAACTACGCCCATTTTTTATTTTTATCTTATCTAGATGAAAATTAAAACCCTACAAGTTCATACTATTCATAGGTGAGAACTCATCTCAATCGGGCATCGAATCGATATCCAATTAGACACGAACACAAATTAAGGACTAAATTATAATTTTATAAAAAAATATAGGGACTTTTCCCAATTTAAAGTTACCAACCTTTAATTAAATATATTTTATGCTTACATGTCAAAAATCAACTCAAAACGATCATCCATACACATCTAATTGTAGCCACAATTTTTAGGGACTAAAACGCAAGGAAGCATAACTGCCCAACCATGACATTAACTGAAATAATGACCACCCGTATTCATACGCCAATAGCTATATCGATACAGCCTAACAGTCCCGTTTTGATACATCACAAGCTGTACCGTTACGCCATGTCAGATGTAACCCCCATGACCCAGCCTAGACGCACGACCGAACCAAGCGAGCTATATTAGGTTTGCCGAGGCAAACCAGAGAAAGATTACATATTAATCCTAGATGCATATTATTAATCCTAAGTGATCATGCTTGCAGCGGGTGAAATTACAAAAGGAAACAGACCTCGATAAGGCAACCAATTTCATACAAAACATTTTAAGGACCAAAACATAAATTTGGCAAATTAAAGGACCATTACTAAAATTAGGGTTACCAATCCATAATTAAGTTCATTTCATGCTAGCTCATGAAATTTCATCACATTTAGATCACCAAAGCACCCTTAATTTAACATTCAAACATTTATGGACCAAATTATAAATCTGCAAAACTGTAAGGACTTACTTAAAATTAGATTTACCAATCCTCAATTAGTCAGGTTGCAAGCATACATGTCAAATTTCAGCTTAAAATGATCACCCAAACTCATCCAATTGCATACTTATCAACAGGGACCAAAATATAACTTTAGAAACTATTTTTCAATTTAACGGATGAGTCCCCGCGATAAATATCGAAGCCTGTACAAGTGGTTTCGAAACCTGTACTCTAGTAGCCAACTTGGTTCTTCTATTTTCGAACCCGAGGGGCTAGTTTCGAAACTTGGGGGCTGGTTTATGGCCCCTAGTTTCGAAACCGAATAACTGGTTTCGAAACCTCCCTACAGGTTTACATATTTTGCAATTTCAAAACACCTTAAAACCCTTCTAAACATATCCGGATTAACCCCAAACATCATTTAACACTCAAAGCATCAAATTAAAGCAACGTACAAACGTAATATCAACCAAAGACCACTACGATATAAGAGCATAGGCATTACGACCCAAAGGTAATCCTATAGGCATGCTCCCTAAACCACAAGCAACTCACATACCAAAATCCAAATATAGGGCAATTAATCACATAATCAACAAACCAATACCTCCCTAGCATCGATCAAAACATGCTAGCATTATAAAAGCATTGAAACAATCCAACACAAGCTAGATGCAATCCAAGATATCTCATAGCAACATCACATACTAGCATGGCTCAACCAACATGCTTTTCATACATCAAATGATCATCAAATCATAGCATGTAAACCATAACAAAACCATGGTAATACGACATTACCAATCCCCCAAAAATATGGCGAACATATTGCCTTATTAACCGAAAGTAACACCAAGTTTTATACTCAAAGATAGTGTAGGTCTTGGATCGCCTTTTGCCTTGCCAATGCTGCCCCAAACTCTAGTGCTCTGCATCATTTAGAAAAGAGAGCGTAAGCACATTTCCTTAGTGAGGATGCTCATAAAAACAATGATGCCTTTAAAATCATTTGAAAACCAAAACCACCTATTTTGAAAACATGCTTAACAACTAAAGCATTTTCATTGTTTCCAACCGAAACATGCATAATGATCCTTATGCAACATCATATATAAATCCCATGCTTAACGACTGAAGCATTTTCATTTATTCCAAAACCAAACACACATATCGACCATATGAAAAATCATTTACAAATCACATGCTTAAATCCCAAAGCATTAGATCATATTACCATGCTTAAAACCAAAGCATTAAATCATATTACCATGCTTAAGACCAAAGCATTATAAAATAGGTTCAACACATGAACTTTCATATATTGGCATTTATAGTGACCCCGGGTACACAACCCTTACCTTGGATAGTCACCCCTATCGAAAAACATATCGGATAAACGGATTCTCATACCATGCCTAGTTAAACCGCATGATACCCCAAACCTTGCCTAGTTAAACCGCAAGATTTGACACCCTCGCCTAGTTAAACCGCGAGATTCACCCTTGCCTAGTTAAACCGCAAGATCACCATCAAATTTGGTTGCCTAGTTAAACCCCATGCCCCAATGAGGTTCCCAATAGTCTGAGTGGCCTTGTTAAACCGCCATACCTCAATGACCCATGGCCACGATCAATTTTGTTCATATTTTATAGTGCACTTTTAATACTATGGCATGCCAACTATATTCGATTGTTTTCTCACCTTGTCACATAGCCAATATATCATTTACAAAGCCATTTACTTACTGTTTTACAATGCATTTCATAAAACACCACATACGCAAATCTCATTGCCAATGCAATAACACCATTCCCAATCGGAATGAAAACCAACGCTCAATAGCATTTAATATACTTTCAAACCCCTGCATATGTACTCAAAATCATGCATTACCAGTAAGTAAATCATACCATGTTTATCACCAAACATGCATACAACATGCTCATATCTAAGCCGATATTCAAGAGCAAAATAAGGGAAACTTAATTCCGAGCTTAGGTAAGTGTCTCAGACTTACCCTAAACTCCCAACAACCTTTACAAACATTTGTAAAGCATTTAAAACCAGTTTCCACTCACCGGTTACACCTCACCTTGCTCGCCAATGCAACACGATCTTTTGGTAAGCAACAATCCACCTCAAGGTGCTTCGCCTTGATCATCCCTTGTTTTGGCCATACAAAACCAGAGGAGACATGCATTAAAATGCATCCAAACCACTGCCTCAAAGCAAAATCCCGGAACTCACAAGTTGCCCACTCAAAAACCATCCGAAACTTATCGAAATCAACCTCGAACACCTTCCAAAGTCAACCAGCCACAATATAACGATTCGATGCATTAAACTTCTTCTAATAACATATAAAAACCCTTTTACAACATCCTCTTACTTCCAGCAATGACTAAACCCCATTAACAACACAAATACCCTTTACTATCAACCATAAATATTAGAGATCCAACTTATTTCAGGATTACACCGTTAAATCCAAGCTATTAACATTATTAAACATCAAAATCATGATCTAAACTGATCAAGAATCGAGCAAAATAGATCCAATTCAAAAATCTATCAATTTCATCAATTAAAACACAAATAAACCAATTTTCCTTAATTAAACTATCAAAACCCATTAGAAAACCATTATAAAGGATCAACAACTTGGGAATTTCAGTAAAAAACCTTTCATTAGAGGAGAAGAATGAACCTTACCTATAATGGATTCTTTCTCCCTTAATTGGCTGATTTTACATGTGAAAACAAAGTTAAAACAATAAGATTTTATTGAGAAATCATAGATAATACATTAGAAATCAAAAGATTTAAGAAAAAAGATGATTTACCTAAAATAAGAGAGTGATTGGCTGGAGAGATTTTGAGAATTTTTTTTTTAAAGAAAAGTTAGTTACGTAGTTTTTGTTTTAAAAGAACTAATATCAACTAATTCTCCCCAACCTATTTTAATTTCCAAATCACTTTTAAAAATTGCCAATTAAAGGATAAAGTCTGAATTTAGACTTTTGGATTATTAGCTCCTTAAAAATTTAATGTTTTGATCCTTTACAAAACAGTCACTAAAAACAATTTTCAAAAGTTGCATTTTGGTCACTAGTCTAAAATGTCCGAATTCCAAAACTTATTTTCCAAAATTGATTTTACCAAAATCATTAATATATTAATTAATGATTTTAGAACATTTTTCCATTTTTATCATCTTCAAAAAATATTTAATCCAATTTAATCCCGAAATTGACTAGAATCTAAAGGCGAAACACTCGGTCAAAAAAACCCACGATCAAACTCAACTCCCTCAATTCCTTCGATGCCATCCTTTAGGGAGCAATGGACACCCGTACCATACTCGAGTACGTTTCAATACAAAACTCCACCTCTCTATCTAAAGGTAAACCCGATAACGCTTCGGGAAAAACTTCCAGATAATCACAAATAGCCCAGATGTCCCACACCCGAACACTCATAACTTCCGAAATCATCACGATAGCCTAATAAGCTTGATAGCCTCCTTGCATCAACTTTTCCCACTTGTATAGCCTAACAATATTGGACAAGAATTTCACATTCTTACCAACTACCACAACTTCATATTCATCAGCTAACCTCAAATAAATCCTTTTTGATTCACAATCCACATCCACCCTGTGCTCACATAACCAATCCATACACACAATAACGTCACAACCATGGAATGGCAATTCTATCAGATCTGCGGCAAACTCGCGACCTTGCACTACCAAAGAACAATGCCTATAGAACCTTCTCGTCGTAACCGTATCACCAAAAGAACTAGTTACTAACACTTCATTGGACTCTAAGAAATTATTCGTAAGTGTGGAAATATGTATGCGTGATTCCTTATGTGTCATTCTAGATGTCTATGCACATGGATGCAAAACCTCTAATATCATGCTCAAAGATGTATGCATGTACTAACATATTTAAATATATACATATAAGTGTTTTTTGTACTGTGCATGATCAACATCCACACTTACTTATAAAATTCTTGGTACCATAGTACACGAGAACACCACCACTCTGGCCACTACCCAAAACTATGTATTTAGAGTATACCCAACATGACATCTTCTCGAATGTCACTAGCACATTCAACGCTTCCACAAATAGCCATATCGACTAACGATCTAAAACCCAACTAGCGTAACCATGCTAGAGCCTCAAAAAAGGACCCTCAAGTGAACAACTTACCTCAAATTCGACAACTAACATGCCACCCTGCGATAGCGACATAAATTCGCGCTTCCTCGTATCAAGAACAATTTATCTGATTCAGAATACGAATCGTACTCTCCAGCCATTCTTCAGCTGCTTCAGGGCTTAAACCCCTAAACTTCATACCTCCCAAACTTCGAAGACGCTCTAACAATAAACCATGATTAACCACCATAATAGGTGCTGGTGCTTGCACATGCACTCCAGCCATTGCTGCTTGAAAAGCTCCCATCATTGCTTGAATTAACGGAGTCAAATCTCCAAAGAGTGGCCCTTACAGAGCCTGAGGTACCCCTCCTACCCCAGCATTAATAGGAGGAACCAATCAAGGAGGAAGAGGTAATGTAATACGAAGATTCCCAACATCATTATTATTCTGCCCAACCCGGTATTACCAGCCGTCAAACAAGTCTCACGTCGAGCCATACTAACAAAAGCATCAAAACATATTAAATTTAGGCTAGCACTAGGCAAAGGATCCAAGACAACCTTATAGAACATTTTAAAACCTCGGTAATAGGCAATGTGTTCCCAATTCATATCCCAACATGATGTAGTACAATCACTGAACATGTACACAATCACCGTGCATATAAAACAATAACACTCAATTAAGCAACAACATCCCAAACTTTCGTAACCTAGCTCTAGTACCACCAAATGTAACCCCTCGACCCAGCCTAGACGCCTGACCGAACCAAGCGAGCAACATTAGGTTTGTCGAGGCAAGCCAAAGAAAGATTACGAAAACTAGTCTATTTTTTTCATTTTATCTTGTCTAGATGCATATTATTAATCCTAAGTGATCATGCTTGCAGCAGGTGAAATTAAAAAGGAAACAGACCTCGGTAAGGCAACCAATTTTATACATTACATTTTAAGGACCAAAACGTAAATCTGGTAAATTAAAGGACCATTACTAAAATTAGGGTTACCAATCCATAATTAAGTTCATTTCATGCTAGCTCATGAAATTTCATCGCATTTAGATCAACAAAGCACCCTTAATTTAACATTCAAACATTTAGGGACCAAATTGTAAATCAGCAAAACTGTAAGGACTTACTTAAAATTAGATTTACCAATCCTCAATTAGCCAGGTTGCAAGCATACATGTCAAATTTCAGCTTAAAATGATCACCCAAACTCATCCAATTGCATACTTATCAATAGGGACCAAAATGTAACTTTAGAAACTATTTTTCAACTTAACAGATGAGTCCCCATGATAAATATCGAAACTTGTACAAGTGGTTTAAAAACATGTAATCCAGTAGCCAACTTGGGTTTGCTGGTTTCGAACCCGAGGGGCTAGTTTCGAAACTTGCTAACTGGTATCGAAACCTCCCTATAGGTTTATAGATTTTGCAATTTCGAAACACCTTAAAACCCTTCTAAACATATACGGATTAACCCTAAACATCATTGAACACTCAAAGCATCAAATTAAAGTACAAATGTCATATCAACCAAAGACCACTACGATATAAGAGTATAGGCATTACCGTCACAAAGGTAATCCTATAGGCATGCTCCCTAAACCACAAGCAACTCATATACCAAAATCCAAATATAGGGCAATTAACCACATGATCAACAATCCAATACCTCTCTAGCATCGATCAAAACATGCTAGCATTATAAAAGCATTGAAACAATCCAACATAAGCTAGATGCAATCCAAGATATCTCCTAGCAACGTCACATACTAGCATGGCTCAACCAACATGCTTTTCATACATTAAATGATCATCAAATCACAGGATGTAAACCATAAAAAAACCATGGTAATACAAAATTACCAATCCCCCAAAAATATGGCGAACACATTGCCTTATTAACCGAAAGTAACACCGAGTTTTATACTCAAAGATAGTGTAGGTCTTGGATCGCCTTTTGCCTTGCCAATGTTGCCCCAAACTCTAGTGCTCTGCATCATTTAGCAAAGAGAGCGTAAGCACATTTTCTTAGTGAGGATGCTCATAAAAACAATGATGCCTTTAAAACCATTTGAAAACCAAACCACCTATTTTGAAAACATGCTTATCAACTAAAGCATTTTCATTGTTTCCAACCGAAACATGCATAATGATCTTTGTGCACCATCATATATAAATCCCATGCTTAACGACTGAAGCATTTTCATTTATTCCAAAACCAAACATGTATATCGACCATATGCAAAATCATTTACAAATCACATGCTTAAATCCCGAAGCATTAGATCATATTACCATGCTTAAAACCGAAGCATTAAATCATATTACCTTGCTTAGAACCAAAGCATTATAAAATAGGTTCAACACATGAACTTTCATATATTGACATTTATAGTGACCCCGGGTACACAACCCTTACCTTGGATAGTCACCCCTATCCATAAACATATCAGATACACGGATTCTCGTACCATGCCTAGTTAAACCGCATGATACCCTAAACCTTGCCTAGTTAAACCTCAAGATTTGACACCTCGCCTAGTTAAACAACGAGATTCCACCCTTGCCTAGTTAAACCGTAAATGTACCAACCTTGCCTAGTTAAACCGCAAGATCACCATCGAATTTGGTTGCCTAGTTAAACCGCATGCCCCAATGAGGTTCCCAATAGTCCGAGTGGCCTTGTTAAACCGCCATACCTCAAGGACCCATGGCCACGATTAATTTTGTTCATATTTTATAGTGCACTTTTAATCCTATGGCATGCCAACTATCCGATTGTTTTCTCACCTTGTCACATAGCCAATATATCATTTACAAAACCATTTACTCACTGTTTTACAATGCATTTCATAAAACACCACATATGCAAATCTCATTGCCAATGCAATAACACCATTCCCAATTGGAATGAAAAACAACGCTCAATAGCATTTAATATACTTTCAAACCCCTACATTGGTACTCAAAATCATGCATTACCCGTAAATAAATCATACCATATTTATCACCAAAACATGCAAACAACATGCTCATATCTAAGTCGATATTCAAGAGCAAAATGAGGGAAACTTACTTCCGAGCTTTGGTAAGTGTCTCGCGCTTACCCTAAACTCCCAACAACCTTTACAAACCTTTGTAGAGCATTTAAAACTAGTTTCCACTCACCGATTACACCTCGCCTTGCTCGCCAATGAAACACGAGCTCCCGGTAAGCAACAATCCACTTCAAGATGCTTCGCCTTGATCATCCCCTATTTTGGCCACACAAAACCAGTGGAGACATACGTTAAAATGCATCCAAACCATTGTCTCAAAGCAAAATCCCGCAACTCACAAGTTGCCCACTCAAAAACCATCCGAAACTTATCGAAATCAACCTCGAACACCTTCCAAACTCAACCAAGCCACAATATAACGATTTGATACATTAAAATTCATCTAATAACATATAAAAACCCTTTTACAACATCCTCTTACTTCCAACAATGATTAAACACCATTAACAACACAAAAACCCTTTACTATCAACCATAAGTATTAGAGATCCAACTTATTTCGGGATTACAATGTAAAATCCAAGCTATTAACATTATTAAACATCAAAATCATGTTCTAAACTAATCAAGAACCCAACAAAACATATTCAATTCGAAAATCTATCAATTTCATCAATTAGAACACAATTAAACCAATTTTCCTTAATTAAACTATCAAAATCCATTAGTAAACCATTATAAAGGATCAACAACTTTGAATTTCGGTAAAGAACCTTTCTTTAGAGGAGAAGAATGAACCTTACCTCTAATGGATGCTTTCTCCCTTAATTGGCTGATTTTACATGTGAAAACAAAGTTAAAACAATAAGATTTTATTGAGAAATCATAGAGAATCCATTAGAAATCAAAAGATTTAAGAAAAAGATGATTTACCTAAAATAAGAGAGTGTTTGGTTGGAGAGATTTTGAGAAAAAAAGATTTTAAGAAAAGTTAGTTACGTAGTTTTTGTTTTAAAAGAACTAATATCAACTAATTCTCCCCAACCTATTTTAATTTCCAAATCACTTTTAAAAATTGCCAATTAAAGGATAAAGTCTGAATTTAGACTTTTGGATTATTAGCTCCTCAAAAATTTAATGTTTTGATCCTTTACAAAACAGTCACTAAAAACAATTTTTAAAAGTTGCATTTTGGTCACTAGTCTAAAATGTCCGAATTCCAAAACTTATTTTCCAAAATTGATTTTACCAAAAATCATTAATATATTAATTAATGATTTTAGAATATTTTTCCATTTTTATCATATTCAAAAAATATTTAATCCAATTTAATCCCGAAATTGACTAGAATCTCTAATACCAGTTCATCGAACCCTTAAAACGAACCCAAAACCATCTAGACCCAAAATCAGGGCATTACTTCAGATTTAAACACAATATAAAATTTATCAAAGTCCGTATCGATACGGGTCACAGGTGTTTCGGAACACGGGATCCATCCCAAAAAGTATTTTCTAGTAGCGTAAGATCGTACCGATACCCATGAGCCCGTATCGATACGCTTAAGCTTTTCTTGCCTACCATACTGATACTTGAACACCCGTACCGATCCCAAATACCTGAATTCGCCAAGCTGTACCGATACGGTCCCCCTCGTATCGGTATGCCTGGGCCTGTAATGTCATTTTCAGCTGGTTTATCATACATTCAACCATTCCAAAACATTCTAGAACGCTCCTAACATACAACCAACATAAAATAGGATCTAACCACAACACTACATCATAGGTTCAACATCATTTCATGGCATTTTGCATCATAGGTAAATCTATAGGCATGCACCCTATAAAACCATTCAAGCAACAAATGAAACTTCAAACCGTCATAAAAACACACACCATAAAGGCCAATTACAACGCAATGGCAACAAATCAAACTTGCTCGAACAGGGAGTTCAGCAATACATCCCCCAAATAACAACAGAAATCCCCATTGCCCTTATTACTTATAGTCTAGTTCAAACATAGTTTGGTTACCAAGTCTTGTACCAATCCCTTGCTTCTCGCTGCCTTCCAAGCTTTTAATTCTCTGCATTGATGGACAAAGAGAGTGTAAGCACACTAGGCTTAGTGAGGAGTGCTAAAAAAACACCATCAATGCATTTAAAAACATTTCTCAACAACACATTGAAATCTCATTTCAATCATTCTTTAAGAATCATTTAAGCATTACCATTGAAACATCATGCCTTGAAAACCATGCACTTTTCATCTTTAAAAGCCAGCATATTAAACCATATGCAATATGAATCATTTTCAACAGCAACTTCCATTGCTATACCTCAGTTTAAGCCTTCCCATGAATAACAACTATATGCAAAGCTTAAAGAGTAAACGTACAATATGTATCATTAACCAACAACAAGTTCCACTGCTAAACCTCAATTTAAGCCTTCCCATGCATAACAACCATATGCAAAGCTTAAAGAGTAAACATGCATAAATTACATTATACAATATAAACTTTCCAATGATACATCAAATATAACACCCCAGTTTTGGGCTTAGCGGTTTGGAGGTTTATTAAACGGTTCGGTGGACCGGGTTAGAGGTTTGAGTCGGATTTGGGACCATATATTTTTTGGTAAGATAAAAATATGGAAAAATAGTTAAGAATCATATTTTAATATATATTGATTTTTGGTGGAATCAATTTGGAAAATGGAAATCAAAAATATGATTTTTTGTGTTAGTGACTAAAATTTGATTTTTGAAAATTGTTTTAAGTGACTAAAATCAAAAGGGTCAAATCCTTAGAATCCTTAAGGAGCTAATTTACCCAGTGTTTGCTGGTGGTTTCTCCTTTAATTAAATCATTTTAATCATGTGTTTTAAAAGGTTGTGGAAATGGATTAAATATCTAAAGTTAGTTATTAGCTTTTACAAGAATTTCACGTAACTTTTTCCTAAACTTTTTCTCCCAACTTCTTTTCTTCCAAACACTCAGAGTTTTATCAAAATCCAGAGGTAAAGAACTCATTTCACTCAGATTATTGATTTTAATTTGTTCCTTTAACTTTGTTTTGCAAAATCTCATTGAAATCTCGTATTTTCTTAGCTTTTAACAAGCCAATTGAGGGAGAAATCACATAACAGGGGTAAGGTCCGTGATCTCCTCTGTTAAATGGTTCTTTATTGATATTCCCAAGTATTTTATCCTTGATTTATAAGTTGTAATGTGGTTTTAATGTTTTATCCATGTTTGATTTAGTTATTTTGGAAATTTGGATGAATCATGGTGATTTTCGAAGTGGATTTGATTTTCAGTAGTTGAGATAGATTTAATATATATTTTGGATGTATTTTGATGTTTATAAGTTGTTTTTATCAATAGAATCCCGAAACTCTTGAATCTCTAATTAGTTAGGTTGCTAGTTTTGAGTTATTGTGGTGATATTCGAGTTTAATCTTTGTTGGAGGTAAAAGGATGTTAGGAAAGGGTTTTTGGATGTTGTTAGATGTTGATTGAAGGCTTTAATTGTTGTTTTATGGCTGGGTTAAGTTTTGGAAACGTTTGATGGTGTTTTCGGTATGTTTCAGATGGTTTTTGAGTGGGCAACTTGGGAGTTGTGGGATATTGTTGTTAGGCAATGGTTGGAATGCATTTTAATGCATTTATCCTCTGGTTGTATATGTTTAAAGTAGGGGATAATCAAGGCAACGAAGTTTGACGTTGTTTGGTTGCTTGCTGGGAGCTTGTTTTGCGTTGGCAAGGAAGGTGAAGCGTATCGGTGTGTGGAAACTGGTTTTAATTGCTTTACAAAGGGTTGTGAAGGTTGTTGGGAGTTTAGGGTAAGCGTGAGACACTTACCTAAGCTCGAAAGTAAGTTTCCCTTATTTTGTTCTTGAATATCGGTTTAGATATGAGCATGTTGTTTGTATGTTTTGGTGATAAACATGGTATGATTTACTTACTGGTAATGCATGTTTTTGAGTACATAGGCAGGGGTTTAAAAGTATATTAAATGCAGTGAGCATTGGTTTTCATTCTGGATGGGAATGATGTTATTGCATTGGCAATGAGACGTGCATCTGTGGTATTTTATGAAATGCATTGTAAAACAGTAAGTAAATGGTTTTATAAATGATATATTGTCTATGTGACAAGGTGAGAAAACAATCATTTATAGTTGGCATGCCATAGGATTGAAAGTGCACTATAAAATATGAACAAAATCTAACACCCTTACCAGTATTTATTACCCAATACTAGTATAGAGTGTCACATGATGTTTAAACCGCATTTTATGCTATTCATAAAAATAAAAAATGATGATTTTGAATTTTTCCTTTTAATTGCGTAGAATTTATTTCCAAATTTTAATTCATCAGATAAACCCCGATTTCAGGCAACAACTTGACAAATTATAACTATACTTTACGATTAACAAAACTACCTAAAATAAAAATTATTTTGATTACTCTAAAATTTTATTTTTAACAATATTACCCGATTTTCATTACTAGTAATTTCTTTAAACTAGTATCAAGTCTAACAAAGTCCAACATCATATACTAACCACTTATCTAGATGTTAATATTACAATCCACATCTAAACTAGTTTAAAAGAGCTAATAATCATTCATACATGCCAACTAGAAAATATCAAAATACATCAAAGATGTAGTTACCAATACTGTATATATATCCTTCTTTGATAGTGATGCCTAACTCCTTACTCCGACCTGGATTTCCTACCTACGCGTGAAGAACCATCACATGCTAAGTATATACTTAGTGAGGCCCTATATATATATTCAATATAAATTAGTATGCTTAAATTATAAAAATAATAAGATGATCATTCAGTTTGATCACAAATCATTTATCTCTCTTATGTTAATCACATATTAACATAATATACTTTGGATTTACAATCATGTTAACTTCCTTGCCATTTCCTGAGAGTTTATCTACTCTCTAACCAATATGCCATTTACTATACAGTAAATTATAGCCTAAATTAACTTGAGGACTTGACTACACAAGTCAAAAATTGTACCGTAAGTGCTAAATAACCGCACTTAAGTGCTAAATAACCGCACGTATATACTAAATAACCGCACCTAAGTGCTAATATATTGCACTGAAGTGCTAAACCACTGGACTCTATGGCATGCCAACTGTTGTGCTTAATAAGTGCTACGCAATTGTGCAAGTATACACGTCGCAAGTTATAGTATAAAAGATATCGTCTCCACAGGGATTAGTGCCACTTCAAGAATCAAATCTCTTGCACTGTAAAAAGTAAAAACACAAATAGAAGATTATAGGAGTTTAACTAATAACTAAACTAGAAATCAATAAAGTAAAAGAATAGATGATATCAAATAAGAAAGATAGGCCAGGTTATCGTGAGTTGAGGTGTGATAGCCGATTGGATAGTCTTGGTAAAAGAGTGCAAGGGCAACTCAATTGTCGTGGAAACTTGCACAACGGGGTTGCCTTGGCAACTAATCGATGGTTTCCTGGGCGACTAGTTGGGCAACTAGTTGGGCGTCTGGGCAGCAACTTCAAGGTTCGGCAGAGCGTTCTTCAATGGTTTCTTCTTATCCCTAATTCAAAACTCTAGCTACTTATGCATGCCTTGATAATACATCCCTGCGTGAATCAAGGGTGAACAACAACCAATCTTGCGCTCTTCTTAGCCGTTGAAATCCTTAACTTATTCCTAAGCCAGATTAATCTTCACCATCAATAGATTGAATAAAGATCATACTTATTCGTTTCTTGAATCTAACTCTCCCGATATTAGATAAATAGATGAAGTTACGAGATCCTCTCCCAATTCACTCGCAAACAAGAATAAGAACCAAGAATGAATAAACCTTGAATAGAAAGTGCAAACTCTTATTACCTAAACAAAATCCAATTGTTTTCACAACCACAAAACACAATAACCATAGCCAAATAGATTTAGTTCATGGCTAGGTTCCAAAGAAACACAAGAAAAAGAATTCCTAGCATGAACCTAATTGAACAAGAAAGAAAAAGATGAAGAATTGATGAAGCCTTCTTGTCGAGATCTCCCCCTTGAAGCTTGTCGAAAATTCTCTATACTCTCCCCTTGGAGTTGTCGAAATTCCTATCCCCTCTCTCCCTTTGGAGTTGACGGCATGGCCTCTAATTTATAGGGCTAGGTCAAAGTCCTTATTTGAGGAGGAAGTTAAGTTGTAATTAAATTATCTTTAAAGAATATAATTCTTTATTATAATTATATTCCTTCTAGAACTTCTCCTATCTTCTTGGGATTTAATTCTTCTTTAACCTCTTCATGGAAATCAAACTCCTTTGGGATTTAGCTTTGCTCCGCGTCATCTTGGGCTTGTCTAGTCATCAATTTCTACTACCATATCACCTTATTATTTGTCTACAATTGCCCTGGCAACTGGCTCGGCATCTCCTTCATGCATTGCCCTGGCAACTAGCTCGGCATCTCCTTCATGCATTGCCCTGGCAACTAGTTCTAGCCTTGCTTTGGCAAGTGATTCTGCACATATACACAAAACACACCAAAGCAGCATCTTTTCCCACAAAAACTACCAAGTTATGTAATCAAGCTCAACGATGGAAGGAAACATGGATTAATGCATGAATAGCTAATTATGTAACTAATATGAGACTAAGCCTAAAAATAATATGAGTAAAAAGGGTAAGAAAAATAGTACTTTTGAACACTTATCAAACCCCTAAACTCGAACTATTGCTTGTCCTCAAGCAATGCAAACTAATAATTACCCGCCAAGACTTCAACTTTAACAAACTTAGCTTTGAACTTGATTTCAAGTCTCAGAACCGGGGCACAAAGTATGATTAGCTTTTCAATTTTCGGAAAACTTAGGAGTTACTTGGAATCAAACTATAATGCTTGTGAGTGTGTGGGAAGTTGTGTGCAAGTTGATTTTTCGAATTCTATGCAAACAAGAGGTTTTCAAACTACTTCATTGGGTTCTTTTAACATGTTTTAACTAGAGCCGGTTTTGGGCACCTCTAGTGTTTTGTTTTTAGTTTTCTTAAGTTAATTAATTTATTCGACTAAAGCTAGTTTCGGGCACCTCTAGCGATCAATTTTTTAGCACATACTAGAGCCAATTTCGTGCACCTCTAGCAATCAAATTTTTAGCACATGCTAGAGCCAATTTCGGGCACCTCTAGCATTTTTACAATTTTTGTTATAATCCCTCAATTTGTTTAATTATCAACCTAAGTTCACTAGAATTCCTTAAATCAATCAAACCACAACAATGTTTCATCAAATTTAGTATCATAGTAAAATTCTAAGTGTTTCCATGGTTATCCTAGAATAAAAATTCTATCAATTAAGTGCATTAGCAAAGTCATCATCGGATATTCATCAAATCTAGGCAATTCTTGTTCCAACTAAAGGCATGGCAAGCAATTTATGTATCCTAAATGCAATATTTAAGATGAATGCAGCTAAACATGGTAACTAACTAATAACAATCCCCCCCAAACTCGAGTGAGGCATTATCCTCAACGCATGCACTAAAGAGAAATAAAAATAAAAATAAAGAAAAGTAAAATGCAAACGAGGACTTACTCCGAGAGTTCGTCGTCGTGGATGATTAGTTTCCTTTTGGTCGGTGTCTTGATTCTCTTGCTTGAACGCGATGGTTGTTTCCTTGTTGCTGATGGTGGAATCGATCCTCGTACGGGGTTGTCCTCATCGTCCTCTTCATCAATGTCATTGGCTTTTTGCTTGGAGGATTCAATTGGTGCGCTCTTTGTTGGTGCAATGGAGGACTCGTCCGAATCTAAAAAATTAGACAATGATTCCGTACGAGTTGATTCGGGCATAGGTGCTTTACCTTTGGCGTTTGCAGTGATTGCCAGGACGTCTTTAGCTTTGGTTGCCGTGGAATCTTTAGGGTTGGTTGTTGTGGAATCTGCTTTGGCAGGCGCGGAGTAGGTTGTTATGGCATCATCTATTGCGGTTGCCGTGACGCCTGCTTCATTGGTTGTCGTGGCAAGGATCTCGGCCGGAAAGATTAGGAACGACATGCGGCTGTCTGGGTACTTTTCTAGGATGACTTGGGTGATGGCATTGTTGTGCTCCTTCATGTACTGCATTAACATTAGTTTCTGGTCTTCAATTTCCCTAAGGTGGCTCGCCAATGGTTGCAAGAGTGCTTCAAAGTGTCTCGGGATTGATGGCCGAGTTGCCCGGGCATTATGTGCTTGGGCATTAGGGGTTGCTGAGGTGGCAGGGGTTGCTGTGGCAATTGGAGGCGTTGATGATTTTACCGGTGCCTCTCCCATTAGCTTTCAGATTTGTGCTTGATTCCAACCGGACTTTGGCAGGGCCTTTTCATCGGTGGACTCACTTGGGATATGCATCTCCTTGCAAAGATTGGAAATTAAGCAAGGGAAGAAAAGAGAACTCTTGTCTTTTGAGCTACATACAAAAATCTCTTCACAAATAATTTTTCCAATGTTAATGATGCGATTGTGCAAGATAGAATGTATGAGCAAAAGACGCGGTATATCAACGGTAGTATTGTGTGTGGTGGGCATTAAAGAAGTTTTAACAAACTTATTCCATAGTTTTGCCTCAGGTTTAAGCCGAAGGCGATTTACAATGCCCTTGTATTTATTGTCGTTCCAATGAGTTCCCGGTAGAGTGAGTTCTTGAAGCACCTTGTCGAGTTTCTTGGGCGTGAGTTAATCAACAAAGTCTTGATGCTTGCCCTTCTCAATGTAGAGCCCGTAAAAGGTGTTGATGTTTTCGGGGCTTATGAGTATGGCCTTGTCATTATGAAAAATATAAGGATTATCAGGGTTAGGTGAGTGAGCATAGAATTCTCTTACCCATGAGATGTTACCCGGTTTCGATTGATGGCAAAAGATTTGCCACTTTTGATGTGCAATCCTCTCGAAGATGAATGGTTCAAGGCCGAAATCTTGATGAGAGTTGGAGTATTCAAAGCCCTGTTCTTCGCAAATCTTCCGGCTTTCAAACTTGGAGTGAAATCTTTCTTGAATCACCGGTGTAGCAAACTTCTTGTATCTTGGTTCTTTGGAGGAACTTGGATGAACCAAAAATTTAATTTTGGTGGATGATCTTGGTTGTGAGTTTTGTAAAAAACAAAGAAAAGAAAAAAAAAGAAACTAAAGAGTTGCAAGATGAAAAGTAGGAATAGGTTTCTTGGAAGTTAAGGGTGATGGGTTATATAGAAAAGATAGGCAGTAAATATGGTGGGTGGGATTAATTTTGGAAATGAGAAAAATAGGGTTTCAATTTAGGGGAAGGGTGATGGGTAGGGGGTTTATTTAGGGTAAGTTGGAGGCTTTATACAAGCCTTAGATTCAGCCTATTAATTTCCTTGTTGAAGAAGTTTCCTTTTTGAATCAAAATTCCTCTTTATCTTGAACTCTTTTCCTACAATTCAAAGACAAATCAAATAAGGATTAAAATTAAAGATAAACTAATAAAAGAAACTAAAGAAAGATGTGTAAATGGATTCTTAAACTTAAAAAGATAAATATGAAAGATGTAGTTTTAATCTTAAAGAATATAAATCTATCCTCAAAGAGCAAATAATCGAAAATAATAAAAAATAAAAATTAAATAGTTTGAAAATAAAATATCAAAAGGAGAGCATGCTCATGCATCTCCTAAGGTGACCACTTCTTTGTTACGTTCCACATGGGCACCATTGTAGTGCTTTAATCTTTGTCCATTAACTTTGAATTCATGTTTTTCAGTGATGGACTTGACTATCACGGCACCATGAGAGATTGGTTTGACAACTTTGAATGGTCCCGACCATCTTGATTTCAGTTTTCCCGGGAAAAGTTTTAGCCGAGAATTGAATAAAAGAACTAGTTGCCCTGGCATGAATTGTCTCGGCAATAGTTTCTTGTCATGCCATTACTTTGTTTTCTCCTTGTAGATTCGTGCATTGTTATAGGCGAGTGCACGAAATTCTTCTATCTCGTTGAGGTCCAACAAATGCTTTTGTCTGGCACTTTCCCAATCCATATTCATGGTCTTGATTGCCCAATATGCCTTGTGTTCGATTTCCACCGGTAGATGGCATGTTTTGCCATAGACAAGTCGGAAGGGGGACATACCTAAGGGTGTTTTGAATGCAGTGCGATATGCCCAAAGTGCGTCACCTAGTCTTAATGACCAATCCTTCATAGAGGGATTTACAACTTTCTCGAGTATACCATTCAATTCTCGGTTGGAAATTTTTGCTTGCCCATTGGTTTGTGGGTGATATGCCATGGCAATCTTGTGTGATACACCAAAGCGTTGCAACATCTTGGTAATAAGTCTGTTGTCAAGATGCTTACCTTCGTCACTGATAATTGCTCTCGGCATCCCAAACCATGTAAATATGTTTTTCTGCAAGAATCGTTGCACGGTCTTGGAATCGTTGTTGGGAACTGCAGCTGCCTCAACCTATTTAGACACTTAGTCAACAACAAGTAGAATGTAGGGGTTTCTGAATGAAGATGGAAATGTCCCATAAAATCGATCCCCCACACATCGAACAATTCCACCTCGATGATGTTTTGGAGCGCCATCTCATGTCGTCTAGAGATATTGCCCGTCCTATGGCAACGATCACATTGCTTGTAAAAGTCTTGGCCATCTTTGTACAGTGTTGGCCAATACAAACTGGATTGCAAAACTTTGGCCACGGTATGAGTTCCTCCAAAATGTCCTCCATAGGGTGAAGAATGGCATTGCCGGAGTACATGCTGCTGCTCTTCTTCAGGGACACATCAGTGTATAACCTGATTAGTACATTGTTTAAACAAAAGAGGCTCATCCCAAAAGTAATGCTTAGCATCATGGCGGAACCACTTCTTCCCTTGGTGAGTAAGGCCATAAGGTAAAATACCATAAACAAAGAAATTAACTAAATCCGCGTACCAGGGTATTGCCGAGGCAAGTGCTGCCGTGTCGACTGTTCCCAAAATTGCCGAGGCGTGTGCGTCTAAGGTTGTTGAGGCATGCACATCCATGGTTGTCGAGGGTTGCTGAGGCATGCGCATCCATTGTTGACGAGGCGTGCGCGTCAAGAGCTGCTATGGCGTCGAGGGTTGCCGAGGCGTGCGCGTCAAGGGTTACCGAGGCGTCGAGGGTTGCCGAGGCATACGCACCCATGGTTGCCGAGGCAACTAAAAGTTGCTCATCCGGGAATGCATCGCATATCTCTAAATCCACGTCCTCCTCCCTATTGCGTTCTAAACGTGATAAGTGACCGGCCACTTGATTTTTTGTTCCTTTCCTGTCCTTAATTTCAATATCAAATTCTTGTAAAAGTAATATCCAACGAATCAAACGAGGTTTGGCATCCTTTTTAGCAAATAGATATTTAATTACCGAGTGGTCCGTATGAACAATTACCTTTGTACCAATCAAATTGGATTGAAACTTGTCAAATGCGAAAACTACAACTAGTAATTCTGGTGGACTGCTCCTACCGCAAAATCACTTGCATCACACATGAGCTCAAAAGGTAGCGTCCAATCTAGTGGAACGACAATGGGTGCCGTGGCAAGCTTTTCCTTTAGGGTTTTGAATGATTGGTCGCAAGAATCATCAAAATCGAAGACTTTATCATGTTCAAGCAAATTGCACAAGGGTTTAGTGATTTTAGAAAAATTATGAAAGAACCTCCTGTAAAAACCTGCATGTCCAAGAAAGCTTCGAATTCCTTTAACCGAACTTGGTGGGGGTAATCTCTCGATCACGTCCACCTTGGCTTTGTCTACTTCAATTCCCTTGGATGAAATCTTGTGGCTGAGCACTATTCCTTCATCTACCATAAAATGGCACTTCTCCCAATTGAGGACTAAATCAGTTTCTTCACATCTTGCCAACACTTTCTCTAAATTGTCGAGGCAACTATCGAAGTAATTACCAAAAATAGAAAAATCATCCATGAAGATCTCAAGGAAGTCTTCGACCATGTCTGAAAAGAGTGCCATCATGCATCTTTGGAAGGTTGCCGGGGCGTTACACAATCGGAACGGCATCCTTCGAAAAGCATAAGTACTATATGGGCATGTAAAGGTTGTCTTTTCTTGATCTTCTGGTGCTATGGAAATTTGATTGTAACCTGAATAACCGTTAAGAAAACAATAAAAGGGTTTACCTGCAAGACGGTCAAGCATTTGATCAATAAAGGGTAATGGGAAGTGATCTTTCCTAGTGGTTTTGTTTAGCTTTCGATAATCCATACAAACCCTCCAACCGGTCACAGTCCTAGTTGGAATGAGTTCATTGTTTTCATTACTTACCATCGTTATACCTCCTTTTTTCGGTACACATTGTACTAGACTTACCTATGTACTATCAGAGATAGGGTATATAATGCTCGCGTCAAACCACTTGATGATTTCTATCATTGCAACCCCTTTCATGGCATGATTCAGTCTCCTCTGGGCCTCAATTGATGGTTTGTGATCATCTTCCAACAAAATCTTGTGCATACACACTGTCGGGATAATTCCCTTCAAGTCGGCAATTGTCCACCCTATTGCCTTCTTGTGTAGCATCAACATTTTGATCAGCTTCTTTTCCTGCTCAGGCTGTAACTTAGAAGAAATAATTATAGGCAATATATTATTGGTTCCTATGTATGCATATTTTAGTTGCTCTGGCAACTGTTTCAACTCAAGAATCGGTGGTTGTTCAATAGAGGGCTTTTCGAGCTTACCTTCCTTACTTGAGTAATCTAGTGGTTCAAAGTATGTACCTGGTCGATTGACTAGCCAATTTGCCTCTTCTTGTTATTCCTCATCGATCAGTTCTTCATACTTCTCAGGTTCCTCTTGATTGGCAATGTAGTTACCGAGGTAACTAAATTCCTCGTCGAAGTTAAACTCTACTGTGGCATGAAGAAGTTAGCGTTCTTCTGGATCATCAGGCGTGCCTTAGTGTTTGAAACACATTTAGTTTAACTTGCTGGTCTTTCACCCTCATTGTGAGTTCTCCCTTTTCAACATCGATCAAGGTTCTCCCTGTTGCTAGGAATGGTCTCCCGAGAATGATAGGTGCATACTCATCTGCTCCACAATCCAAAATAATAAAGTCAACGGGAAAAATAAATTTATCAACTTTTACCAGTATGTCTTCGATTTTTCCCTCTGGATGCACATAGGATTTGTCGGCTAGCTGTAGCATAACTGTTGTAGGTCTTGCCTTCCCGATTCCTAGTTTATGGAAAACTGATTTAGGTATCAAGTTTATGCTAGCCCCAAGGTCGCATAATACTTTCCCAACATAGTGGTTTCCAATGGAATAGGGTATTGTGAAACTTTCGGGATCCTTCAACTTGGGTGGCATACGATTGTGCAACATGGCCATGCATCCCTCTATTGCGGCAACTGTTTCAAACTCTCCTAGCCTTGTTCTCTTGGACACAATGTCTTTAAGGAACTTGGCATAGTTCGGCATTTGTTCAATTGCTTCCACCAATGGCAGGTTGATGTGGACTTGCTTTAGGATATCAAGAAACTTCTTGAATTGATATTATTGCTTTTGTCGCTTCAACCTTTGTGGGAATGGTGGTGGAAGTCAGATATCTTCGATCCTTTCATTGGTCTGGAATCTGATTGATGGCATTGCTGGAACAACTGGAGTTGCCGAGGCATCATCAACCGGTGTTGCCGTGGCGTGCCTATCGTTGGTTGCCGAGGCATGCTTATCATTGGTTGCCGAGGCATGCTTATTGCCGGTTGTCGTGGCAATTTTGGTTCATCCTCTGAGGTTTTGCCGCTGGGTTCATCTTGATCATTTTGTGGAGTTTTGTTTGGTGAGCGAGCTTGAGCCTCTTTAAGTTGTTGGCCACTTCTAGTGGTGATCGCCTTACATTGCTCATGGCCAGTTCCTCTTGCGACTTCAGTATCGCTACATAAACCTGCTTGCGGTCTAGTATTCAGGTTTTGAGCAAATTGTATGTCTTAATTTTCCAATGATTTGATTGCCGCATCTTGGTTTTGCAATCTCATCTCGGTCCTGTTAATAAAAACATCAGTTCTTTTTATGAAGTTACTATTCTCAGCCATATAAGATTCAGTTTTCAACATAAAAGCATTGAGAGAATTTTCTAAAGAACTAGATGTTGTCGGTTGTTGTTGCGGAAACTGTTGTCGTGGCATATTCTGCTAGAATGCCAATGCTTGTGCATTCTGATTGTTATGGTTTAGAGCATTGTTGGGATTACTCCATGAAAAATTCGGGTGCTTCTTCCAAGCTGGATTGTATGTATTGGACATCACATTGTTGTTCTGGTTGTAATTCCCCACATAGAAGCTGGATTCCGGATTCTGTATACATTCAGAAGAATCATGGTTACCACCACATAACTCACAAAAGGAATCCATTACCTTGACCTCATGTGTGTTGTATGGTTTCTGCATGTTCTGGACCATCTTAGTTAAGGTACCCAATTGTGCCGAAATTAAGTCTGATGATCCTAGTTCATGTATTGTGGCTTGGTGTCTAGCTCATCCTCTTCTAGTAGAGGGGAATTGATAATCATTGTTTGCCAGCCTGTTTAGAATTTGCATTGCCTGCTCCAGCGACTTATCTAGGAGTATGTCGTTTGCCGAGGCGTCTAGCATCATCCTTGTTGGTGTATTCACGGCGTTGTAAAGCATTGTTACTTGTGTCCACACTGGGGATCCCTGTAGGGGGCATTTGTTTAGAAGTTCTCTATATCGCTCCCAAGCCTCGTACATGGATTCATCATTTGCCTGCCGAAAAGAAGTAATGTCGTTACAAAGCTTATCAGTCAAATTTGTAGGATTAAATCTAGCAAGGAAATCATGACAAAGATCGGTCCAAGATCCTATTTATCAGGCAAGAATACTATTCAACCATTCTTTCGCCCTATCCCTCAGTGAATAGGGGAATAATCTTAATCGTAAAACATCAGGGGTGACTCCATGTATATTGAATGAGTTGCAAATCTCGAGGAAAGATTTAAAATGTTGTCGTGCATCTTCAGTCGCTGAGCTGCCAAATTGACCAATTGTGTTGATCATATTAAACATCACAGGTTTCAACTCAAAGTGGTCGGCTTCAATTTTAGGTGCGACAACTCCTGGATTAAGTCCATCAAGATCTTCTTCAAGATAGTCTCGAATAGTTATGTTTCGTGCAAGAATCACTCCTCCTCCTGCTGGTACATCTTGGTTCATATTCCCGTCTTGATTAGCCATTGCTACTCTTAACCTTCGTCTAAGTCTTTGTAAGGTTCGTTCGATTTCTGGATCAAAGGGATATTCTGGTGTAATCGGTCTCGCCCTAGTCATATACCAATGCAAAACCAAAGTTTGTTAACCCTTTGAATCTTAAACAAGAAAAATAAAAAAAATGCAAGAAAATAAAAAAAAAGTTGCTATTGCCAATCCCCGGCAACGTCGCCAAAAACTTGTTGTGCATAATAAGTGCTACACAATTGTGCAAGTATACACGTCGCAAGTTATAGTATAAAAGGTATCGTCTCCACAGGGATTGGTGCCACTTCAAGAATCTAATCTCTTGCACTGTAAAAAGTGAAAACACAAATAGAAGATTATAGGAGTTTAACTAATAACTAAACTAGAAAACAATAAAGTAAAAGAATAGATGAGATCAAATAAGAGAGATAGGCTAGGTTATCGTGAGTTGAGGTGTGATACCCGATTGGATCGTCTTGGTAAAAGAGTGCAAGGGCAACTCAGTTGTCGTGGCAACTTGCACAACAGGGTTGCCTTGGCAACTAATCGATGGTTCTCTGGGCGACTAGTTGAGCAACTACTTGGGCGTCTAGGCAGCAACTTCAAGGTTTGGCAGAGCGTTCTTCAATGGTTTCTTCTTATCCCTAAGTCGAAACTCTAGCTACTTGTGCATGCCTTGAGAATACATCCCTGTGTGAATCAATGGTGAACAACAACCAATCTTGCGCTCTTCTTAGCCGTTGAAATCCTTAACTTATTCCTAAGCCGAATTAATCTTCACCATCAATAGATTGAATAAAGATCATACTCATTCGTTTCTTGAATCTAACTCTCCCGATATTAGATAAATAGATAAAGTTACGAGATCCTCTCCCAATTCACTCGCAAACAAGAATAAGAACCAAAAATGAATAAACCTTGAATAGAAAGTGCAAACTCTTATTACCTAAACAAAATCCAATTGTTTCTCACAACCACAAAACACAATAACCATAGCCAAATAGATTTAGTTCATGGCTAGGTTCCAAAGAAACACAAGACAAAGAATTCCTAGCATGAACCTAATTGAACAAGAAAGAAAAAGATGAAGAATGGATGAAGCCTTCTTGTCGAGATCTCCCCCTTGGAGCTTGTCAAAAATTCTCTCTACTCTCCCCATTGGAGTTGTCGAAATTCCTCTCCCCTCTCTCCCTTTGGAGTTGACGGCATGGCCTCTAATTTAAAGGGTTAGTTCAATGTCCTTCTTTGAGGAGGAAGTTAAGTTGGAATTAAATTATCTTTAAAGAATATAATTCTTTATTATAATTATATTCCTTCTAGAACTTCTCCTATCTTCTTGGGATTTAATTCTTCTTTAACCTCTTCATGGAAATCAAACTCCTTTGGGATTTAGCTTTGCTCCACGTCATCTTAGGCTTGTCTAGTCATCAATTTTGACCACCATATCACCTTATTCTTTGTCGACAATTGCCCTGGCAACTGGCTCGGCATCTCCTTCATGCATTACCCTGGCAACTAGCTCGACATCTCCTTCATGCATTGCCCTGGCAACTAGTTCTAGCCTTGCTTTGGCAAGTGATTCTGCACATACACACAAAACACACCAAAGCAACATCTTTTCCCACAAAAACTACCAAGTTATGTAATCAAGCTCAACGATGGGAGGAAACATGGATTAATGCATGAATGGCTAATTATGCAACTAATATGAGCCTAAGTCTAACAATAATATGAGTAAAAAAGGGTAAGAAAAATAATACTTTTGAACACTTATCACCAACTATACTCCATACCTCAATAACTTACATGGGCATACTTTTCAATTTTTGTAATTAATTCATCCATGGCAATTATAATCGAATACTTGGGTACTTTATACCCTAAATATCACATAAACATATCATAATCAAATTACATGCGATCAATGCATGCAATCCTTCTACCTTTGACATTTTCTACTATGTCAAACATCAAAATAAATATAATCTTCAAGCATATAATTATAACAAACTTGTCACAAGTCTTTCAAATCAAACATAATATTTTCCATGCATGTAATGCACTCACCTTGACACTTTATAAGTTGCCAATATGTACTTAGCCTCACTAAGCTTCAGCTTGATCTATGTTCTTTCCTCGATTGTTAGTTCGATCTCAGTTTTGATCACGATCTATATGTACGTCAACATGCCACAAATACATTTCAAATTATTTGTTAGTATCATACTAACACATAAATACAATCGGAATATTTTTCCTACAATTATTCCTATAATTGTCCAATCTTAGATCCATGACATAAGTCATTATACCTTTAATACCTTGAATTCTCTTCAACTTTTAATCAACGAATGATCAAAACTTCATTCTAATAACAGTTTAAGCATAATACTTCCATGAAAACAATTTTTTCACTTTAGTCCCTAATTTTCTCCAAAATGCCGAATTGGTCCCCAAAAGCCAAGAGTTTCGAATTGATCCTTATGTTTTTACAAACTTCTAAAATGGTCCAAATGACATTTTAAAGCTTGTAAAATCATAATTTCATCATATCCAATCTTATGGAAATTTTTCCACAATTTCTTCTAATTTCTCTTCTTTGACCGAAATGGTCCCTTACTTTCCAATATTTCCATTTTGGTCCTAAATTATCAAATCAAGCTAATTTGATCATAATCTCATCATTTCTAATGCCAGAATAATTTTCACAATAATTTCCCTTTATTTCCAATTCTAACCGAATTGGTCCTTTATTCCTCCTAAGGAAAAAAATTTCATTCTAACATCAAATTAAGGCTTCTAATATTGCAAACCATTCACTTCCATCCTTTATTCAATTCCCTAACCAAATCCCCAAATTCTAGGGTTAGGGTTTATAACCTTGAACATAGAATTAAACAAAGTTCAAGATTGTTTTTATGTTTACAACACTGGAATTACTTAAATCAAGCCTTAATTCTAACATGGTTCATGAAATTCCAATTTCTCTCTCTTCAAGAACATGAACTATTCTTCATATCACCATGCAAAATTACTATCAAAAGAAAGAGCATGAAGCATAGATCAATTTATATCAAAGCAACATACCTTGATTCTAACTTTAGAACCTTCAAAATTGCCAAAGAAATGTTTTTCCTTTTCCCCTTGTGTTTCGAAAATATTCAAGAAAGATGAACAAATTAGTTCATCTTTTATCCTTTTAATTCACATGTAATAATTAAATGAATTTTAAATTCATTTAATTAGTAAAATTACTAATTTAGCCTTCAAATCCAATGGCTAAATTTAATCTTATCATAAACCAAGGGCCAAGATTAAATCCATGTGTTTTTCATCTTCTAAAAATGCCCTCAACATTTCAAAAATACCGTCTACGACAAATATCCAATTTGCCCTCCAACTAGACTGCATTTACTAACAAGACTTGAAAATTGTCATTCCATCACCATCTAACTAAATCTAGTTAGAATCCAACCAAATGTAATAAAATATTCATAAAATAATATTTTATGAATTTTCCATAATCCTTGGAACTGTCTTTAAAATTTCAATTCGATCCGATTACCTGATATTCACTTTCTACGATTTTTCCAATTTCCAAACTATTAGGTAAAATCTAAAATTCTCATAATTCTAATCTCCATATGTAAATGTTTTGGGTATACAAAATATTCCATAATTTTTTAAAAATCAAAATCTTGAAATTTTGACTCGATCCAATATATTGATAATTTACCTGAAATCTTTATCGGATAAATTTCTCTTGATAATCCTTTATCAGATATCCATACAAAAAAAATTTCAGCTCAAACTGATTCCCCTTTTTATCAGTCTCAACTACTGACATGAGACCTTCCCATAAGGTCACCCCTCCTAATGCTACTCTGGCTTGAGCACGATTAACTTTGCAGTTCGATCCAAATTCGAATAATATAAGCCTCGTATGAAAAATCCAGGTAACATGAAAATACCACTCTTGGGGGGTAAACTATCCAATGACGGGGTTAAATTATATAACTTTTTTAAATTACACTTTGGTCCCTAAACTTTTCCAAAGTTCACACTTTAACCCCTAAACTTTCAAATATTACATTTTGGTCACTAGTCCAAAAATTGGGATATTACAATTCCTCCCCCTTAATAAAATTCGTCCTCAAATTTTCCTTATGTACTAGGTTCAAAAAGATACGGATGTTGTTTTTCATTGATTCCCCGGGTTCCCAAGTAGCTTCCTCTATTTTGTGATTTCTCTATAAAACTTTGACTAGAGAAATCTTTTTATTTCTTAACTGCTTTTCTCTCCAAGCTAAGATCCTTACAGGTTCTTCTTTGTATGTCAGATCCGGTTGAATTTCAATTTCTTCAGGTGTAATGACATGCGAAGGATCTGATCTATACCTCCTCAACATGGATACATAAAATACATCATGGATCTTATTCATCTTAGGTGGCAATGCTAGCTGATATGCCACTGGTCCAAATCTCTTTAGAACTTCATAAGAGCCAATGAACCTTGGACTAAGTTTACCTTTCCATCCAATCGAACGCCATATCCTTTCTTAACAGCATGGTTAGTGGAGTGGCAATCATTGAGAAATCTTTCACGAACCACCGATAATAACCAGCTAATCCTAAGAAGCTTTTCACTTCGGAGACATTTTTAGGGACTTTCCATTCAAGAATTGCTTGAACCTTCTTAAGATCAATTTAAATTCCTTCGACGGAAACTATATGCCCAAGGAAAATTACTTCCAACAACCAGAATTCACATTTTGACAGTTTTGCATACAACTTTTTTTCTCGTAGAATCTAGAAAACTACTCAAAGATAAGTATCATGCTTCTCCTTGATTTTAGAATAAATCAATATATCATCTGTAAATACTACCACGAATCAATCCAAATACGACTAGAAATTTTGATTCATTAAATCCATAAATGCCACCAGTGCATTTGTAAATCTAAAGAGCCTTACTGCAAACTCATAATGCCCATATCTGGTTTTGAAAGCTGTCATTGGTATATCCGTCTCCGTAATCTTTAATTGATGATACCTCGATCAAAGACCAATCTTAGAGAACATTGTTGCTCCCCTTAGTTGATTAAAAAGATTATCAATCCTCGGTAAAGGATAGTTATTCTTTATCGTCACTTTATTAAACTGACGATAATCCACACATAATTCCATTGATCTGTCCTTCTTCTTTACAAATAGGATTGGGACTCCTTAAGGTGATATACTAGGCCGTATAAAACCTCAGTCTTATAATTATTGTAACTGAGCTTTCAACTCTCTAAGCTTTGTAGGAGCCAACCTATAAGGTGCTATCGATATTGGTGCGATTCCAAGAAGCACCTAAATACCAAATTCCACCTCTCGATCGAGAGGTAATCCTGGTAGTTCATTGGAAAAAAACATCTGGAAATTCTCGTATCGTTGGTACATTTTCTAGATTTATTTTTTGTTTCTAAAGAACTAATCACATTGCTCAGATTATCCGATCCTTCGCCTACAAATACCATATTTGAGCCGTCTGGCTTCTTTAAGATGAACCCTTTTATATTTTCCATAAGACAGACAAGAAATTCTACTATTTGAACTTTTAGAGGACATTTCTTGCATATTCTACTCACTTTGGCACTTTGTCCTATTAGATGGCAACTACTTCATTCGAAATTAGTTCTATTGAGATATTTCTTTCAAGTATTATTTTAGAACTAATGTAAGAATGAGTAGAGCCTAGATCAATCAATGCAAAGATAGGTCTGCCAAAGAGTTCGATCATACTTGCTACGATCTCTGCATCATCCTGATCCTCAACAGTTTTGATATGGTATACCTGAGCTGCAACCTTGCTCTCTCGATTAGGTGTAGATGCAGAAGTTCCCTGTTTACCACCTTTATTTCCTTTGCCCGCTTGATGTGCTACAATAGGCTGATTTGGGTGAAGTTCTGGACAATTCTTCTTGAAATGACCAGCTTGCCCACAATGGAAACATGCCCCAGTCAACCAGCACTGACCTGGATGCCTTCTGCCACAATGCTCACATTATGTAATAGGGCGAATTCCAAAACCTCGAGTACCCGTAGTACCCGTCTGGGATTGCTTTGATTTTCCTCCTGCATACCCCTTCTTAACTGAAGAGGCTGATGCTGCAGGATATTGTTGTGGCATTCCTTTATTGCGTTTAAATGATGATGCAACAAATAAACCTCCATACCTTTTAACAGTCTGAATTTGCTTCTCATTTTTTTCCTCGAGGTTGACCTTCTCCATGGCCTTGGTTTGGTTCATTACCTCTTGAAAGGAAGTGAAGTTATAGGAGACCAAAATCTTTTTATATTGAGAATCAAACCTAGCTATAAATCTTTCTATTCTGGATTTCTCGGTTGGAAGAAGCTCTTTTGCAAAGCGGCCCAGTTGAACTAGCATTCATATTCATAAACCGATCTTCCATACTGTTTCAACTGTAGAAATTGCTGTCTCATTTCCTCGACAAACAAATCTCCAATATATTTTTCCTTGAATTCTTCTAGAAAGAATTCCCAAGTAATCCGTTCTGGAGGTACTTGTGCAGTTATCACGTTCCACCATACGTTGGCTTGTTCCATTAAAAGGGATACTACTCCTTCCAATTTTCCTTGATTATCAGAAGGAATCCTACTTAACATGATCTTAATATCATTTAACCAATAATCAGCAACCATAGGATTTGTATCAGTACCACCTCAGAATTTTGGTGCTCCAATTTTCCTTAATTCCTTTGGAACTGATACTGGTGCCTGCCGATTTAGGATTGCCTCCAAAGACTGTAGAAATAAGCCTTGATCTTGTACCGGCATATTTCTTTGCTCTCGAGCTTGATGCTCTACATTCTGTTGAGCCGACTGCTCTACATTTTGCTGAACCTGAGGTGGGTTCTGATTCACCTCATTACTCCCACTTTGAGCAGGCATGTCCTGCTCGATTCCTTGACGAGATTCCCGATAATCTAACATCTGTTCATGTCACGATCATCTATTATAAGTAAGGAGTACATGTTTTATATAGCAGGCATCATCATAAATCTATACAAATATTAGTAATTATGCTATTCATATAAGTAAAAAATGACGATTTTGAATTTTTATTTTAATTGCGTAAAATTTATTTCCAAATTTTAATTTATCAGATAAACCTCGATTTCAGGTAGCAACTTGGCAAATTATAACTATACTTTATGATTAACAAAACTGCCTAAAAACTGCCTAAAATAAAAATCATTTTGATTACTCTAAAATTTCATTTTTAATAATATTACTCGATTTTCATTACTAGTAATTTCTTTAAACTAGTATCAAGTCTAACAAAGTCCAACATCATATACTAACCACTTATCTAGATGTTAATATTACAATCCACATCTAGACTAGTTTAAAAGAACTAATATTCATTCTACATGCCAACTAGAAAATATCAAAATACATCAAAGATGTAGTTACCGATACTGTATATATATCCTTCTTTGATAGTGATGCCTTAGTCCTTACTCCGACCCGGGTTTCCTACCTACGCATGAAGAACCATCACACGTTAAGTATATACTTAGTGAGGTACTATATATATATTCAATATAAATCAATATGCTTAAATTATAAAAATAATAAGATGATCATGCAGTTTGATCACAAATCATTTATCTCCCTTATGTTAATCACATATTAACATATACTAACCACTTATCTAGATGTTAATATTACAATCCACATCTAGACTAGTTTAAAAGAGCTAATATTCATTCATACATGCCAACTAGAAAATATCAAAATACATCAAAGATGTAGTTACCGATACTGTATATATATCCTTCTTTGATAGTGATGCCTTAGTCCTTACTCCGACCCGAATTTCCTACCTACGCGTGAAGAACCATCACACGTTAAGTATATACTTAGTGAGGTACTATATATATATTCAATATAAATCAATATGCTTAAATTATAAAAATAATAAGATGATCATGCAGTTTGATCACAAATCATTTATCTCCCTTATGTTAATCACATATTAACATATACTAACCACTTATCTAGATGTTAATATTACAATCCACATCTAGACTAGTTTAAAAGAGCTAATATTCATTCATACATGCCAACTAGAAAATATCAAAATACATCAAAGATGTAGTTACCGATACTGTATATATATCCTTCTTTGATACTGATGCCTTAGTCCTTACTCCGACCCGGATTTCCTACCTACGCGTGAAGAACCATCACACGTTAAGTATATACTTAGTGAGGTACTATATATATATTCAATATAAATCAATATGCCTAAATTATAAAAATAATAAGATGATCATGCAGTTTGACCACAAATCATTTATCTCTCTTATGTTAATCACATATTAACATAATATACTTCGGATTTACAATCATGTTAACTTCCTCGCCATTTCCTGAGAGTTTATCTACTCTCTAACCAATATACCATTTACTATATAGTAAATTATAGCCCAAATTAACTTGAGGACTTGAGTACACGAGTCAAAAAATGTACCGAAGTACTAAAAAACTACACTTAAGTGCTAAATAACTGCATCTATGTGCTAAATAACCGTACCTAAGTGCTAATATACTGCACCGAAGTGCTAAACCGCTAGACTCTATGGCATGCCAACTATACTCCATACCTCAATAACTTACTTGGGCATACTTTTCAATTTTTGTAATTAATTCATCCATGGCAATTATAATCGAATACTTGGGTTGCTTATACCATAAATATCACATAAACATATCATAATCAAATTACCTGTGATCAATGCATGTAATCCTTCTACCTTTGACATTTTCTACTATGTCAAATATCAAAATAAATATAATCTTCAAGCATATAATTATAACAGACTTGTCACAAGTCTTTCAAATCAAACATAATATTTTTCATGCATGTAATGCACTCACCTTGACACTTTATAAGTTGCCAATATGTACTTAGCCTCACTAAGCTTTAGCTTGATCTATGTTCTTTCCTCGATTGTTAGTTCGATCTCGGTTTTGATCACTATCTATATGTACATCAACATGCCACAAATACATTTCAAATTATATGTTAGTATCATAATAACACATAAATACAATAGGAATAATTTTCATACAATTATTCCTATAATTGTCCAATCATAGATCCATGACATAAGTCATTATACCTTTAATACCTTGAATTCTCTTCAACTTTTAATAAAAGAATGATCAAAACTTCATTCTAATAACAATTTAAGCATAATGCTTCCATGAAAACAATTTTTCACTTTAGTCCCTAATTTTCCACAAAATGCTGAATTGGTCCCCAATCTTTCCAAGATTTCTAAATTGATCCTTATGTTTTTACAAACATCTAAAATGGTCAAAATGACATTTTAAAGCTTGTAAAATCATAATTTCATCATATCCAATCTTGTGGAAAATTTTCCATAATTTCTTCTAATTTCTCTTCTTTGACCGAAATGGTCCCTTACTTTCCAATATTTCTATTCTGGTCCTAAATTATCAAATCAAGCTAATTTGATCATAATCTCATCATTTATAATGCTAGAATAATTTTCACAATAATTTCCCTTTATTTCCAATTCTAACATCAAATTAAGGCTTCTAATATCACAAATCATTCATTTCCATCCTTTATTCAATTCCCTAACCAAATCCCCAAATTCTAGGTTTAGGGTTTATAACCTTGAACATAGAATTAAACAAAGTTAAAGATTGTTTTCATGTTTACAACACTTGAATTACTTAAATCAAGCCTTAATTCTAACATGGTTCATGAAATTCCAATTTCTCTCTCTTCAAGAACATGAACTATTCTTTATATCACCATGCAAAATTACTATCAAAAGAAAGAGCATGAAGCATAGATCAATTTATTTGAAAGCAATATAACTTGATTCTAACTTTAGAACCTTCAAATTTGCCAAAGAAACGTTTTTTCCTTTTTCCCTTGTGTTTCGAAAATATTCAAGAAAGATGAACAAATTAGTTCATCTTTTATCCTTTTTAATTCACATGTAATAATTAAATGAATTTTAAATTCATTTAATTAGTAAAATTACTAATTTAGCCTTTAAATCCAATGGCTAAATTTAATCTTATCATAAACCAAGGGCCAAGATTAAATCCATGTGTTCATCTTCTAAAAATGCCCTCAACATTTCAAAATATTCCAAAAATGCCATCCATGGCAAATGTCCAATTTGCCCTCCAACTAGACTTTATTTACTAACAAGACTTGAAAATTGCCATTCCATCACCATCTAACTAAATCTAGTTAGAATCCAACCAAATGTAATAAAATATTCATAATATAATATTTTATGAATTTTCCATAATCCATGGATCTATCTTTAAAATTTCAATTCGATTTGATTACCCGATATTCACTTTCTACGATTTTTCCAATTTCCAAACTATCGGGTAAAATTTGAAATTCTCATAATTCTGACCTCCATATGTAAATATTTTTTACATTCAAAATATTCCATAATTTTGTAAAAATCAAAATCTTGAAATTTTGACTCGGTCCAATATACTGACAATTTACCCGAAATCTTTATCGGATAAATTTCTCTTAATAATCCTTTATCAGATGCCCATACAAAAGAAATTCAACTCGAACTGATTCCCCTTTTTATGAGCCTCAACTACTTACATGATACCTTCCCATAAGGTCACCCAACCTAATGCTACTCTGGCTTGAGCACGCTTAACTTTGCAGTTCGATCCAAATTTGAATAATATAAGCCTCGTATGAAAACTTCTGGTAACACGGAAATACCTCTCTTGGGTGTAAACTATCCATTTACGGGGTTAAATTACATAACTTTTTAAAATTACACTTTGGTCTTTGAACTTTTCCAAAGTTTACACTTTAACCCCTAAATTTTCAAAAATTACATTTTGGTCACTAGTCCAAAATTGGGATATTACAATCGTGGTCATGAGTCCTTGAGGTATGGTGGTTTAACTAGGCCACTCGGACTGTTGGAACATCATTTGGGGTATGCGGTTTAACTAGGCAACCCAAATCGATGGTGATCTTTCGGTTTAACTAGGCAAGGTCGGTACTATTGCGGTTTAACTAGGCGAGGGTGTCAAATCTTGTGGTTTAACTAGGCAAGGGTTGGGATATCATGCAGTTTAACTAGGCATGGTATGAGAGATCCGTGTATCCGATATGTGTATGAGATAGAGGTAGTCTATCCGGGTCACTATAAATGCCAATATATGTGAAAGTTCATTTGTTGAACCTTGTTTATAATGCTTTGGGAATATAAGCATGGTTTGGTAAAAATGCTTTGGAACTCAAGCATGGATGGTTTGTGATGTTATAAAGGTTATTTTGTTTTGATTTGGTTGGAATCATGAAAAAATGCTTAGGTTGTAAGCATGTTTTGAGAAAAGTAAGCATATGGGTTTTAAATGGTTTTATGCATCATTGTTTATGGGCATCCTCACTAAGCATGTGTGCTTACGCTCTCTTTTCCTAATGATGCAAAGCATTAAAGTTCGAGGCAGCAAAGGCAAGGTTTGCAAGGATCCAAGGGATAAACAACTTTTGAGTATGCACTCGGTTTATGTTTCCGGTTAATAAGGCAATGTGATCACTGTTGCGCGTAATAAGTGCTACGCAATTGTGCAAGTATACACGTCGCAAGTTATAGTATAAAAGATATCGTCTCCACAGGGATTGGTGCCACTTCAAGAATCTAGTCTCTTGCACTGTAAAAAGTAAAAACACAAGTGAAGGATTATAGAAGTTTTAACTAATAACTAATCTATAAAGCAATTAAGTAAAAGAAAAGATGAATTCGAATGAGAGAGATAGGCTAGGTTATCGTGAGTTGAGGTGTGATAGCCGATTGGATTGTCTTGGTAAAAGAGTGCACAGGCAACTCAGTTGCCGTGGCAACTTGCACAACGGGGTAGCCTTGGCAACTAATTGATGGTTGCTTGGGCGACTAGTTGGGAAACTACTTGGGCAACTGGGCAGCAACTTCAAGGTTCGGCGGAGCGTTCTTCAATGGTTTCTTCTTATCCCTAAGTCGAAACTCTAGCTACTTGTGCATGCCTTGATAATACATCCCTGCGTGAATCAAGGGTGAACAACAACCAATCTTGCGCTCCTCTTAGCCGTTGAAATCCTTAACTTATTCCTAAGCCGGATTAATCTTCACCATCATTGGATTGCATAAAGATCATATTCATTCATTTCTTGAATCTAACTCTCCCGATATTAGATAAATGGATGAAATCACGAGATCCTCTCCCAATTCACTCGCAAACAATAATAAGAATCAAGAATGAATAAACCTTGAAATAGAAAAGTGCAAACTCTTATTACCTAAACAAAAACCAATAGTTTCTCACAACCACAAAACACAATAACCATAGCCAAGTAAATTTAGTTCATGGCTAGGTTCCAAAGAAACACAAGATAAACAATCCCTAGCATGAACCCAATCGAACAAGGAAGAAAAGATGAAGCTTGCCGAAAATTCCCCTTGCTTCCTCTCTTGGAGTTGTCGAAATTCCCTCTTGCTCTCTCCCTTGGAATTGTCGAAATCTCCTTGATATTTATAGGGCTAGGCCAAAGTCCTTCTTTGAGGAGGAGTTTGAGTTGGAATTAAATTATCTTTAAAGAATATAATTCTTTATTATAATTTTATTCCTATTAGAACTTCTCCTATCCTCTTGGAATTTAACTCTTCCTTAATCTCTGCATGGCAATCAAATTCCTTTGGGCTTGGGCCTTGCTCCATGTCATCTTGGGCTTGTAAAGTCATGAATTTCGACATCCATATTGCTTTTAGTCTTTGTCGACAAATGCCATGGCAACTGGCTCGGCGTCTCCTTCATGCACTGCCCTGGCAACTAGCTCGGCATTGCTCTGTGGCAAGTGATCCTGCACATACACACACAAAAAACACACCAAAGCAGCATCTATTTCCACAAAAATCACCAAGTTATGTAATCAAGCTCAACGATTGAAGGAAACATGGATTAATGCATGAATGGCTAACTATGCAACTAATATGAGCCTAAGTCTAACAATAATATGAGCAAAAAGGGTAAGAAAAATAGTACTTTTGAACACTTATCACACCCCCAAACTCGAACTATTGCTTGTCCTCAAGCAATGCAAACTCATAATTACCTGCCAAGACTTCAAATTTTCACAAACTTAGCTTTGAACTTGATTTCAATTCTCTGAACCGGGGCACAATGTATGATTGGCTTTTTATTTTTCGGAAAACTGAGGAGTTACTCGGAATCAAACTATAATGCTTGTGAGTGTGTGCGGAGTTGTGTGCGAGTTGATTTTTCGGATTCTATGCAAACAATAGGTTTTCAAATTACTTCATTGGGTTCTTTTTAACATGTTTTAACTAGAGCCAATTTCGGGCACCTCTAGTGTTTTATTTTTAGTTTTCTTAAGTTAATTTAATCGACTAGAGCCGGTTTCGGGCACCTCTAGTAAAAAAAATTTAACGCCTCCTAGAGCCGGTTTTGGGCACCTCTAGTGATCAATTTTTTAGCATATGCTAGAGCCAATTTTGGGCACCTCTAGCATTCATCCAATTTTATTCTAATCCCCCAATTAGTTAATTATCAACCTAAGTTTACTAGAACTCCTTAAATCAATCAAACCACAACAGTGTTTCATCAAATTTAGCATCATAGTAAAATTCTAAGTTTTTCATGGTTATCCTAGAATAAAAATTCTATCAATTAAGTGCATTGGTAAAGTCATCATTGAATATTCATCAAATCTAAGCAATTCTTGTTCCAATTAAAGGCATGGCAAGCAATTTATGTATCCTAAATGTAATGCTTAAGATTAATGTAACTAAACATGGTAATTACTAATAACAATCCCCCCCAAACTCGAGTGAGGCATTGTCCTCAATGCATGCATAAAAATAACGAAAAATAACAATAAAAATAAAAATGCATACGAGGACTTACTCCGAGAGTTCGTCATCGTAGATGATTAGTTTCCTTCTAGTTGGCGTCTTGATTTTCTTTCTTGAATGCAATGGTTGTTTTCTTGTTGCCGGGATGTCTTCAGCTTTGGTTGCCGTGGCATCTTCATGGTTGGTTGCCGTGGCATCAGCTTGTGCAGGCACGATGTAGGTTGCCGCGGCATCTTCTTCTTCATTTGCCGGGGCAAGGATCTTGGCATAAATTTCCTTAGCATAGTAGTTGTGAGTCTTGTTGTGAAAAAGAAAACAAAGAAAACCTGAAAACTAAAGATAATGAAGAAAATATAAAATATCTCCTAAAAATAAAAATGAAAATAAAAAGAAAAAGAAAAAGGAAATACTGAAAGGAGAGCATGCTCATGCATCTCCTAAGTTGACCACTTCCTTGTTACGTTCCACATGGGTACCATTGTAGTGCTTCAATCTTTGTCCATTAACTTTGAATTCATGATTGTCAGAGATGGACTTGATTATTACGGCACCATGAGAGAATGGTTTGACGACTTCGAATGGTCCCGACCATCTTGATTTCAGCTTTCCCGGGAAAAGTTTTAGCCGAGAATTGAATAGGAGAACTAGTTGCCCTGGCGTGAATTGCCGTGGCAATAGTTTCTTGTCGTGCCATCACTTTGTTTTCTCCTTGTAGATTCGTGCATTGTTATAGGCGAGTGCACGGAATTCTTCTATCTCATTGAGATCCATCAAGCGCTTTTGTCCGGCACTTTCCCAATCCATATTCACGGTCTTGATTGCCCAGTACGCCTTGTGCTCGATTTCCACCGGTAGATGGCATGTTTTACCATAGACAAGCCGGAAGGGGGACATACCTAATGGTGTTTTGAATGCAGTGCGATATGCCCAAAGTGCGTCATCTAGTCTTAATGACCAATCCTTCCTTGAGGGATTTACAACTTTCTCGAGTATTCCCTTCAACTCCCGGTTGGAAATTTTTGCTTGCCCGTTGGTTTGTGGGTGATATGCCGTGGCGATCTTGTGTGATATGCCGAAGCGTTGCAACATCTTGGAAATTAGTCTGTTGTCAAAATGCTTGCCTCCGTCGCTGATAATTGCTCTCGGCATCCCAAACCGTGTAAATATGTTTTTCTGCAGGAATCGTTGCACGGGTCTTGGAATCGTCGTTGGGAATTGCAGCTGCCTCTACCCATTTAGACACATAGTCGACGGCAAGTAAGATGTAGAGGTTGCCGAATGAAGATGGGAAAGGTCCCATAAAATTGATCCCCCATACATCGAACAGTTCCACCTCGATGATGTTCTAGAGTGGCATCTCATGTCGCCTAGAGATATTGCCCGTCCTCTGGCAACGATCACATTGCTTGTAAAAGTCTTGGGCATCTTTGTACAATGTTGGCCAATACAAACCGGATTGCAAGACTTTGACCGCGGTACGAGTTCCTCCAAAATGTCCTCCATAGGGTGAAGAATGGCATTGCCGGAGTACATTTTGTTGCTCTTCTTCAGGGACACATCGGCATATAACCTGATCTGCACATTGTTTAAACAAAAGAGGCTCATCCCAAAAGTAATGCTTAGCATCATGGCGGAACCGCTTCTTCCCTTGGTGAGTAATGCCATACGGAAAAATACCACAAACAAGGAAGTTAACTAAATCTGCGTACCAGGGTATTGCCGAGGCATGTGCTGCCGTAGTATCTGCTCCCAAAATTGCCGAGGCGTGTGCGTCAATGGTTGCCGAGGCATCAAGGGTTGCCGAGGCGTTGAGGGTTGCCGAGGCAATTAGAATTTGTTCATCCGAGAATGCATCGCATATCTCTAGATCCGCGTCTTTCTCCCTATTGCGTTCCAAACGTGATAAGTGATCGGCCACTTGGTTTTCTGTTCCTTTCCTGTCCTTAATTTCAATATCAAATTCTTGTAAAAGTAATATCCAACGAATCAAACGAGGTTTAGCATCCTTTTTAGCAAATAAGTATTTGATTGCCGAATGGTCCGTATGAACAATTACCTTTGTACCAATTAAATAGGATCGGAACTTGTCAAATGCGAAAACTACAGCTAGTAACTCTTTCTCCGTTGTTGTGTAATTCACTTGAGCATCATTAAGAGTTTTACTAGCGTAGTATATCACATGGAAGGTCTTACCTGTGCGTTGGCCTAGGACTGCTCCTACCGCGAAATCACTTGCATCACACATGAGCTCAAAAGGTAGCGTCCAATGGGTGGAACGACAATGGGTGCCGAGGCAAGCTTTTTCTTTAGGGTTTCGAATGCTTGAGTGCAAGAATCATCAAAATCGAAGACTTTATCCTGTTCAAGCAGATTACACAAAGGTTTAGTGATTTTAGAAAAATTATGAATGAACCTCCTGTAAAAACCTGCATGTCCGAGAAAACTTCGAATTCCTTTAACCGAATTTGGTGGGGGTAATCTCTCGATCACGTCCACCTTGGCTTTGTCTACTTCAATTCCCTTGGATGAAATCTTATGGTCGAGCACTATTCCTTCATCTACCATAAAGTGGCATTTCTCCCAATTGAGGACTAAATCTGTTTCTTCGCATCTTGCCAACACCCTCTCTAAATTGCCGAGACAGCCGTCGAAGTCATTACCAAAAACCAAAAAATCATCCATGAAGATCTCAAGGAAGTCTTCGACCATGTCCAAAAGAGCGCCATCATGCATCTTTGGAAGGTTGCCGGGCGTTACATAATCCGAACGGCATCCTTCGGAAGGCATAAGTACCGTATGGGCATGTGAAGGTTGTCTTTTCTTGATCTTCGGTGCTATGGCAATCTGATTGTAACCTCAATAACCATCAAGAAAACAAAGGGGGTTTACCCGCAAGACGGTCAAGCATTTGATCAATAAAGGGTAATGGGAAGTGATCTTTCCTAGTGGCTTTGTTTAGCTTTTGATAGTCCATACAAACCCTCCAACCGGTCACACCTGGTTGGGATAAGTTCATTATTTTCATTGCTTACCACGTGTTATACCTCCCTTTTTCGCACACATTGTACCGGGACTTACCTACGTACTATCGGAGATAGGGTATATAATGCCGGCGTCAAGCCACTTGATGATTTCTTTCATTACAACCCCTTTCATGGCATGATTCAGTCTCCTCTGGGCCTCAATTGAAGGTTTGTGATCATCTTCCAACAAGATCTTGTGCATGCACACCGCCGGCTAATTCCCTTCAAGTCGGCAATTGTCCACCCTATTGCCTTTTTATGTAGCTTCAACATGTTGATCAGCTTCTTTTTCCTGCTCAGCTGTAACTTAGAAGAAATAATTACAGGTAATGTATTATCGGTCCCTAAGTATACATATTTCAGTTGCTCGCAATTGTTTCAACTCAAGAATTGGTGGATTTTCGATAGAGGGTTTTTCGATCTTACCTTCCTTACCCGAGTAGTCCAAAGGGTTCAAAGTATGTACCGGGTCGATTGATTAGCCAATTTGCCTCTTCTGGTTGTTCCTCATCGACCGCTCTTCATACTCCTCAGGTTCCTCTTGATCGGCAATGTAGTTGCCGAGGCAACTAAATTCCTCATCGGTTAAACTCTGCCGTGGCATGAAGTAGTTGGCATTCTTCTGGATCATCGGCATGCCTTAGTGTTTGGAACACATTTAGTTTTACTCGCTGGTCATTCACCCTCATTGTGAGTTCTCCCTTTTCAACATCAATCAAAGTTCTCCCTGCCGCTAGGAATGGTCTCCCGAGAATGATAGGTGCATGCTCATCCGCTTCACAATCCAAAATAATAAAGTCAGCGGGAAAAATGAATTTATCAACTTTTACCAAGATGTTCTCGATTTTTCCCTCTGGATGCACATAGGATCTGGCTTGGCTAGCAGCAGATAATCAAGTGTAGGTCTTGCCTTCCCGATTCCTAGTTTCGAAAAACCGATTTAGGCATCAAGTTTATGCTAGCCTCTAGGTCGCATAGTGCTTTCCCGACATAGTGATTTCCAATAGAACAGGTATTGTGAAACTTCCGGGATCCTTCAACTTGGGCGGCATGCGATTGTGCAACATTGCCATGCATCCTCTCTGTCAGCGCAATCGTTTTCAAACTCTCCTAGCCTTTGTTCTCTTGGACACAATGTCTTTAAGAAACTTGGCATAGTTTGGCATTTGTTCAATTGCTTCCACCAATGGCAAGTTGATGTGGACTTGCTTTAGGATATCAAGAAACTTCTTGAATTGGTATTCTTGCTTTTGTCGCTTCAACCTTTGTGGGAATGGTGGTGGAAGTCGGATATCTTCTATCCTTTCATTGGTTTGAAACCTGATTGACGGCATTACAGGGGATATCCGAGTTGCCGATGCGTTACCAACCGGGGTTGCCGAGGCGTGCTTATCGCAAGTTGCCGAGGCGCCATCGGTTGCCGAGGCATGCTTATTGCCGGTTGCCGCAGCAATTCTGGTTCAGCATCCGAGACTTTGCCGCTAGGTTCGTCTTGATCTTTTGTGGAGTTTTGTTTGACGAGCGGGTTTGAACCTCTCTAAGTTGTTGGCCACTTACGTGGTGATTGCCTTACATTGCTCATGGCCGTTCCTCTTGCGACTTCAGTATCGCTAGGTAAACCTCCTTGTGGTCTAGTGTTGATTTTGAGCAAATTGTCCGACTTGATTTTCCAATGATTTGATTGCCACCTCTTGGTTTTGCAATCTCATCTCGGTCCTGTTAATAAAAGCATCAGTTCTTTTTTATGAAATTACTATTCTCAGCCATATAAGATTCAGTTTTCATCATAAAAGCATTTAGAGAATTTTCCAAAGAACTAGATGTCGCTTGTTGTTGCCGCGCATCCATTGTCGTGGCATATTCTCACTGAATCCCGATGCTTGTGTATTCTGATTGTTCGGTTTAGAGCATTGTTGGGATTACTCCATGAAAAAAATTCGGTGCTTCTTCCAAGCTGGATTGTATGTATTTGACATCATGTTGTTGCCCCGATTGTAATTCCCCACATAGAAGCTAGATTCCGGATTCTCGCATACATTCGTAAGAATTATGGTTATCGCCACATAACTCACAAAAAGAATCCATTACCTTGACTTCATGTGTGTTGTTTGGTTTTTTTGCATGTTCGACCATCTTGGTTAAAGCGGCCAATTGTGCCGAAATTGAATCTGATGATCCTAGTTCATGTATTGTGGCTTGCGCCTAACTCCTCCTCTTCTAGTAGATGGGAATTGATAGTCATTCTTGGCCAGCCTGTTTAAAATTTGCATTGCTTCTTCCGTGACTTATCTAGGAGTATGCCGTTTGCCGAGGCGTCTAGCATCATCCTTGTTGGTGTATTCACGGCATTGTAAAACATTGTCACTTGAGTCCACACCGAATCCGTGTAGGGGCATTTGTGTAGAAGTTCTCTATATCGCTCCCAAGCCTCGTACATGGATTCATCATCCGCCTCACGAAAAGAAGTAATGTCGTTACGAAGCTTATCAATTAAATTTGTAGGATTAAATCTAGCAAGGAAATCATGACAAAGATCAGTCCAAGACGCTATGGATCCAGCAGAGAATACTATTTAGCCATGCTTTCGCCTATCCTCTCAGTGAATAGGGAATAATCTTAATCGTAAGACATCGGGGTGACTCCGTGTATCTTGAACGAGTTACAAATCTCGAGGAAAGATTTCAGATGTTGTCGTGCATCTTCGATCTTTGAGCCGCCAAATTGACCTATTGTGTTGATCATATTAAACATTACGGTTTCAACTCAAAGTGGCGGCTTCAATTTCGGTGCGACAACTCCGGGTTAAGTCCATCAAGATCTTCTTCAAGATAGTCTCGAATAGTTCTGTTTCGTGCAAGAATCACTCCTCCTCCTGCTCGAACATCTTGATTAATATTGCCGTCTTGATTTGCCATTGCTTCTCTTATCCTTCGCCTAAGTCTTTGTAAGGTTCGTTCGATTTTTGGATCAAAGGGATATTCGTGAAGTCGGTCTCGCCCTGTCATATACCAATGCAAAACCAAAGTTTGTTAGCCCTTTGAATTTTAAACAAGAAAAATAAAAGAAAGTGCAAGAAAGTAAAAACAAAGTCGCTATTGCCAATCCCGCAACGGCGCCAAAAAAACTTGTTGCGCTGTAATAAGTGCTACGCAATTGTGCAAGTATACACGCCGCAAGTTATAGTATAAAAGATATCGTCTCCACAGGATTGGTGGCACTTCAAGAATCTAGTCTCTTGCACTTGTAAAAAGTAAAAACACAAGTGAAGGATTATAGAAGTTTTAACTAATAACTAATCTAGAAAGCAATTAAGTAAATGAAAAGATGAATTCGAATGAGAGAGATAGGCTAGGTTATCGTGAGTTGAGGTGTGATAGCCGATTGGATTGTCTTGGTAAAGAGTGCACGGGCAACTCGATTTGCCGTGGCGACTTGCACAACGGGTTGCCTTGGCAACTAATTGATGGTTGCTTGGGCGACTAGTTGGGCAACTACTTGGGCGATCGGGCAGCAACTTCAAGGTTCGGCGGAGCGTTCTTCAATGGTTTCTTCTTATCCCTAAGTCGAAACTCTAGCTACTTGTGCATGCCTTGATAATACATCCCTGTGTGAATCAAGGGTGAACAACAACCAATCTTGCGCTCCTCTTAGCCGTTGAAATCCTTAACTTATTCCTAAGCCGGATTAATCTTCACCATCATTGGATTGCATAAAGATCATATTCATTCATTTCTTGAATCTAACTCTCCCGATATTAGATAAATGGATGAAATCACGAGATCCTCTCCCAATTCACTCGCAAACAATAATAAGAATAAAGAATGAATAAACCTTGAAATAGAAAAGTGCAAACTCTTATTACCTAAACAAAAACCAATAGTTTCTCACAACCACAAAACACAATAACCATAGCCAAGTAAATTTAGTTCATGGCTAGGTTCCAAAGAAACACAAGATAAACAATCCCTAGGATGAACCCAATCGAACAAGGAAGAAAAGATGAAGCTTGCCGAAAATTCCCCTTGCTTCCTCTCTTGGAGTTGTCGAAATTCCCTCTTGCTCTCTCCCTTGGAATTGTCAAAATCTCCTTGATATTTATAGGGCTAGGCCAAAGTCCTTCTTTGAGGAGGAGTTTGAGTTGGAATTAAATTATCTTTAAAGAATATAATTCTTTATTATAATTTTATTCCTATTAGAACTTCTCCTATCCTCTTGGAATTTAACTCTTCCTCTCTGCATGGCAATCAAATTCCTTTGGGCTTGGGCCTTGCTCCATGTCATCTTGGGCTTGTAAAGTCATGAATTTCGACATCCATATTGCTTTTAGTCTTTGTCGACAAATGCCATGGCAACTGGCTCGGCGTCTCCTTCATGCACTGCCCTGGCAACTAGCTCGGCATTGCTTTGGCAAGTGATCCTGCACATACACACACAAAAAACACACCAAAGCAGCATCTATTTCCACAAAAATCACCAAGTTATGTAATCAAGCTCAACGATTGAAGGAAACATGGATTAATGCATGAATGGCTAACTATGCAACTAATATGAGCCTAAGTCTAACAATAATATGAGCAAAAAGGGTAAGAAAAATAGTACTTTTGAACACTTATCAATCACCATGGATTTTGGGGAGATGTACATTTTTTCATTGTGGATTGAAATGTGTTTATATGCTGGTTTTTGATGATGGTTATATGTTGCTCAATTTGATGTTGTTCTTGTCTAAAGTTGAGGCTAGATGGATAACTAGGGATGCATCTAGAGTTTCCTTGTGGTTTACCATGTTGTGCTGGTTGGACCAAGTTTAGTATGCTATGTTGAGTGTGTTGGTATGTTGCTTATGCCGAGAATGGTCTAATTGTGCATTTTGGTATGTTTGGCAAAGTGGTTTAGGAAACAAGCCTCTAGAGTGGTCCTTTGGTAGCATGATGATGTTGTGGTTGCCTAATTCGATACGGGGGTTGTTAATTCTGTTAATGTCATATTAAGGCAATTTCTATTTTCTTTCATTTTAGTCCCTGATTCTTGTTTAGCCAATTATTGGACATAAATGATTGTTTGAAGCAGATTTTTGGCATGTAAGCATGAAGTGAACTTGATTAAAGGTTGATAACTTAAAAGTTAGAAAAGCCCTTTAAAGTTGCTGAAATTACGTTTTGGTCCATATTTCGTGTTCGTGGTCAATTGGATATTGTTACGATGCCCGATTGAGATGAGTGATCACCTATGAACTGAATGATCATGTAGGAAAGCTTTAATGTATCTAGACAAGATAAAAGAAAAAAGGTCGTGTTTAAAGGTTAATCTTTCCAGTTTACCTTAGTAAACCTAATTTAGCTTGCTCGGTTCCGTCTTGCAACTAGGTCGGGTCGAGAGGGTTACATCAACAATTATATTGGCTTACAAGTGATCATTAAACAAGTCCATTAACAAAAGATTTCATCGGATACACGAATTCAACAAGTGTTCAACCAACACTTCAAGCCATCTCAACCGGAATAGCGATACAATAACAATTGCGGTACATTACCAACCACCATAATTCCAAAGCAACCACCATGCTTTAAACCACAAGTATAAACCACATACTTACAAGGATCACTTACCATGTGCATCCTTCAACATTTAATGCTCAAATACAGTATATCAAATACTTTAAAACATGCTTAAAAAGTAGGTAACATGTAAATCAAGACAAGTGCATAAAACCATTTAACGCTAGCACGACCGAGAGAGAAAATCCACTTTTACTTGCTTCCGATTTTAAACTAGCATATCAAGCTAAGTTTAATCTCCCATAAACCACCTTTAAAACATTCCAAAGCTGGAATCCACATTCTCACTCACCAATACGTGAAACCTCGATTCGCCGACACGAAAACATGCATCCAGAGCCTCCAAAACCTCACCGATCACTCCCATATCCAACTCCCATATTTAAACCGCATAACAACAGAGGATTAATGCATCTCCATGCATATACAACACTGCAACAATAGATCCTCACGAACTCTTACGTTCACCTCACAATTACCCAACCACAACAACCGAAAACATCATCTAATCCCTTCCAGACACAACCCAGCCACAACATATCAATCTAACATCACATTAATCATCAATTAACACCTAAAACAGAACCAAAGCAACCTTACCCCTCCAGCAAACACACAACCACCATAACACCTCGAAAACACAAATCTAGCAACCTAAACAATTAATGATTCAAGAGTTTTGGGATTCCATTGATAAAATCGACTTATCAACATCATTACACATCCAAAATATGTTCAGAAACAATTCATAACACCGAAAATTAGATTAAATTTGAATATTTCATCTTTTCATCAATTTTACTCAATTAAATATATATAAAAACACAAAATCAGATTATAAACCACTAATCAAGGATCAAATACTTGGGAATATCAATAAAGAACCATTTAACAGAGGAGATCATGGACCTCATGCCTGTTATGTGATTTCTCCCTCAATTGGCTAGTTTAAAGCGAAGAAAACATAAGATTTCAATGAGATTTTGCAAAACAAAGTTAGAGAATCAAGTTAGAATCAATAATCTGAGTGAAAAGAATCTCTCACCTCTGGATTTTGATGAAATTCTGAGTGTTTGGCAGAAAAGAAGATGAGAGAAAAGGTTTAGGAAAAAGTTAATTAAATTTTCTTTAAAAGCAAAAAACTAACTTAGATATTTTAACCCCTCTAAAACTACCTTTAAAACACATCTTTAAAATGATTTAATTGAAGGGAGAACCAACATAAAAAACTTGGTAATTTAGCTCCTTAAGGATTCTAAGAATTTGACCCTTTTCATTTTACTCACTTTAAAACAGTTTTCAAAAATTGCATTTTGGTCACTAACTAAAATGTCACGTTTCCAAATTCCATTTTCCAAAATTGATTCCACCAAAAATCAATATATATTAAAAGATTATTTTTAACTATTTTTCTATATTTTTATCTTACTGAAAAATATACGGTCCCGAATCTGACTCGAATCTCTAACCCAATCCACCGTACCATCTAACAAACCTCAAAACCACTAGGCCCAAAACTGGGGCATTACAACTCTCCCCCACTTAATAAATTTCATCCCTAAAATTTGTGCGGAGGTAACAGAAGCAGAAACCGCTCCCACAACACCGACTTTCATTCACACGTGGCTTCTTAACACTACGGTGTCTCCGTAACACCTTAACAAGGCCCACCATCACACCACACAGAACCCTACTGCTGGCAACAAGGATCTCCACTGGATCCTTCACACAGGATAACTCAGATCTCATCACCATGCCTTTCACCAGCACAATATGCAAGGAATCCAACCGATACCTTCGCAACATCATCACATGAATCACACCATGAAATCCCTCCAACGCAGGAGATAACCTCAAACAATAAGCAACAAGACCCACACACTCAACAAACTCACATGGTCCACAAAACGCATCACTATCTTCCAAGGCAATACCATCATGATCCTCCAACCATCAACAACAAACTTTAAAACACTACGCCTCAAATTCGCTTAGAATTTCTGACGATCTGAAACTGCTCTCAAGCTCTTTCATAACAACTTCACCTTCTCACTGGTGCCTTTCCACACATCAGACATGGGAACATACTTTTCCCACTCTCAGCCCAACATACAGCGTATGACACCTTCGACCATACAACGCCTTGAACGGTGCCACCCGTATACTTGCCTGCTCGTTGCCATTAAAGCAAACTCTACCAAAGGCATGTTCCTTTCACATTTTCCTTGGAGCTCAAAGATACATAACCCAACTTATCATTCAAAACCTGAATTCCATGCACTATCCCGCCACCCAATTGGGAAAGGTATAAAGTAATACACTCTAGCTCAAGCAACACCTCTAGAACCTTGCTAACTCACAGATCTTCATCCAAAATTATGGACTCAAGCACAAAGTGCAACCGCACTAACCCAGCAATAGACAAAATCTGTCACCTATCCCAAAACATACATCACAAGCATAGCCATAAAGGTGCACACACTTCGCAATTCAATCAACAAACACCCACGAGGAATTCTTTTCAATCAGAATCAAAAGCAACTCAAACACATAATTCATGGTGATTCTTTCCCACATCCAATCCGGTATCCTCAACAGTTGCTACAACCCGAAAAGAAATTGAGGCTCAGCTTTCACTCGCTGTCATACCATGTATCAATCAACAACATCAGCCACATTTTCCTTCAAACCAACCCCACAAGAACTGGCATACGCCTCCATCAAAACGATACACCTAAATTCAACATCAAGAGATGCCACCTTATGATCTTTAAAACACAATACCCTATCATTATTAACGTGAAAATCCATTGGATTTCTTTCCCCCAATAACCTGAACATGTGGTACTAATGCATCATCTCACCGTTACCTTCCTCTAAACAACTTCAGCCTGAATGATGTCACTTGCAACTCGACAATAAGCTTCCATCACGCATCATACCCAACCGCGTAAAGAACACCCTCAACTCCACCGCAACCCTCACAAACAAAGCATCGGCTATAACCTTAGCTTGGACGATGTTAAACCATCAAACTATAACTTTTACACAACTCCAACCATCCAAGTTGTTAAAAACAACTCAAAACATCATTCATTTTTTTCTAACCACACGTGATCTGTGTACACGACACACTTCCCATCATAGATTTGATGTCTCCAAAACATTTAAACAACCAACATCGCGGCAAGCTTCACATCATGCATAGGACAAAAGAGCTCATGCACCTTTAACTATCTAGATGCATAAGCCACAACTTCACTTGCAACACTACAATCCCAACAACCCTTGAAGCTAAGAACTGGATCTAACCAACCCACAAACTACCAATTCTAACTTTGGTCGCTCAAGAACTAACACAAGCCAAACTCCCAAGAACCATATTACCAAAACCACCTTCATAGACTACTTTACTTATACCATCACTCCATTGATTTTCGATCAGTCATCCGTAAGTGTGAACATATGTATGCATGATCATTTATATGCCCCCATAGATGTCTATGTGTATGTATGCAAAACCTCTAATGTTAGGCTCAAATTTATGCATGTACTGACATATTTACATATACATATAAGTATTTTTGCACTGTGCATGATTATCTGTTCACACTTACTAATAATATTCTCAGAACCAGAATTCTTAGCAACATACCACAAACTCTACTTCCCAAACAAGGAGCAACATTCACTTCTCCCTAAAAATAAACAAAACGAACCATACATATCGATCAAAACCATTCTCGATACTTATGTACACAGAAAGACCATTATTAAGCACAACAACCAACTAACCCAAAACTCATGAACTACTCAACTCCTCATATCTATGAACGTAACCCATGCATCGGTCAACCCAAAAGTGCATACTACCGCAACCCTTACGTAAGGCAAATCTAAAGACAAACACATCCTTTACACCTAACAAATGACGCCCAGGCCTTGAACCAATCTTATAAAACACCGAAGCATCTCTAAAAATATCAACATAACATCAACCTACTCAGCTACCAAAGCCCCATGCCCATCTGCATCATGCCATCCTCCCTTTTCCACAACACCAGCACAAACCCCAATGAAACACTAAGCCTAATAAAGTCTTGATTGAGCAACTCCTGAAGAGCGGTAGACACTGGAGCAGTGTTTTCCCATAACTCAATGCCAAACTCAACCTCTCAATCCAATAGCAACCCATCCATTCTTTCAAAAACACTAGACACTCTCTCTCATACCATATACATATCCTGCACATGTACATCTTTCAACACCAGCACACAACACAAGCCAACATACAACGTATCATGAACTCAAAGCGAAAACCACAGCAGCAAGCTTCAAATCATGAGTTGGATAATTGCGCTCATGAACTTTCAACTGCCTTGATGCAAAGGCCACAACCTTCCCATCTTGCATCAGCACACAACCCAAGCTAACATACGATGCATCACTATAAACCACAAATTCCTTCCAGATTTAGGTTGAATCAACAAAGGAGCACGTGTCAGAACTTCTTTCAGCTTCTCAAAACTGTGCTGCTGCTTCTCTGCCCGCACATAAGGAACATTATTCTATAACAACTTAGTCAACAGTGCAGCAATACTCGAGAACCCCTCAACAAAACGACAATAATAACCAGCTAACCCAAGAAAACTACGCACCTCCGATACAGACTTAGATGGCTTCCAATTAAGAATAGCCTCAATCTTTTGTGGATTAACGCGAATACCCTCTGCAGAAACCACATAACCAAGGAATGTCACTTTCTTAAGCCAAAACTTGCATTTGCTCAACTTGGCGTATAACTGATTATCTTTCAACACTTGCAACACTATCTGTAAATGTCGAACATGCTCTTCCTCGGTACGGGAGTACACGAGAATATCATCAATGAACACCACCACGAACTGATCAAGATACTCATGGAACAGTCTATTCATCATGTCCATAAACGTAGTTAGGGCATTTGTCAAACCGAAAGGCATGACCAGAAACTCATAATGGCCATACCTCGTACGAAACACGATTTTATGCACATCAACATCCTTAACCTTAAACTGGTAATACCTTGATCTTAAATCTATCTTGGAAAACACTGCTGCTCTACTAAACTGATCAAATAAATCATCAATCTACGGCAACGGGGACCTATTCTTTACTGTCAACTTGTTCAACTGACGATAATCAATGCACATATGCATCGTACCATCTTTCTTTTTTCACGAAGAGAATAAGAGCACCCCACGGAGAACACTTGGTCGAATGAACCCATCATCCAACAACTCTTGAAGCTGTGAATTCAGCTCTTTTAATTCTTTCAGTGCCATCCTATAAGGAGCAATAGACACATGTGTTGTACCCTCATACGTCTCAATACGAAGCTCTACCTCCCTATCCAGAGGTAAACCCAGCAACTCCTCAAGAAAAACCTCAAAAAAGTCACAAACAGTCTGAATGTCCTGCGCTCGAACACCCTTGGCTTCTGGATTCATAACAATAGCCAAATAAGCTTGGCAGCCACCGAACATCGTATTCTCGGCTCTAACAGCCAAAACCACATTGGACATAAATTTAGCATTCTCACCAACCACCAAAATATCATAATCGTCAATCAACCTCAAGAAAATCCTCTTGGATTCATAATCCATAACTTCTCTATGCTTACTCAACCAATCCATACCCAAAATGATATCAAAACCATGGAATGGCAATTTCATCAGATCTGGGCAAACTCATGACCTTGTACCACCAAAGGAAAATGCCGGTACAACCTTCTTGTTGTAACTGTCTCCCGAAAGGAACTTGTGACTAACATGCCAACATCTAAGATCTCAACAGGAACATTCAGTATAGATGCATGTTCATTCAAGATAAATGAATGCGTAGACCTCGAATCAATCAAAGATAACAATGACAAGGATTGCAAAGTAAAAGTACTTACGATCACATCCGTGTCATTACGACCCTCACAGTGAGCAAAGACCCAAGCTGATCCACTACCTTCAGGTCTCACCGCTGCAGCATGAGCTATACCCCTCTGAAAATTACCCTTACCTTGGCCTCGGCTCCTAGCAGGTGCAACAATCTATGTTGGTGCATCTATCGCAGCCCAAGATAATCACACTTCAAGTGATTAGATGAACCACAAATCCAACAAGCTCTAGCATTAGCCCAGCACATACTCGCGTGGCACCTACCACATCGCTCACACTCCGGTGTAACACGAGCTCCATGAGCACCCTGGCTAAATCTGGCTTATGTCTCTTGTCCCTAAACTTCCTATTCCTCCTCCCAGAACAGCTAGAGTCAGCCACTCTTTTACCAAGTTCACACCTGTAGCCTGAACTGGTGCACCCAAGGACTGCTCGATATCCTTGGCCCGATTGACCAACACATCAAAATCTGTGTAATCTGCAGCCAGAAGATACATCTTGATGTCATTAACAAGACCATAATGGAACCTGTCACATCTTTGTTGGTCATCTAGAAGCAACTACATAGTATACTAACTCATCTGGACAAACTTCACCTCGTATTCGGTAATAGACATGCCTCTCTGAGATAGTGACATAAACTCGCGCTTGTTCATATCCAAATACTGGATACTATTAAGTGTCTAAAAGTACTATTTTATTCACCCATTTTATTCATATTATTGCTAGACTTAGGCTTATATTAGTTGCATTATTAGCCATTCATGCATGTCTGCATTGTTTCCTTGGTGGTTAAGCTTGATTTCATATTTTGCTTAATTTTTTGGAAAAAGGGTGTTGCCGATAGTTGCTTTTGTGTGTGTGCAGAATCACTTGCCTAAACAAGGCTGGAACTAGTTGCCAGGGCAGTGCAAGAAGAAGATGCCGACGCAGTTGCCAGGGCGGTGCATGAAGGAGATGCCGAGCTAGTTGACAGGGAAATTGTTGATAAGGGATAAGATGCTATGGCAGTCGAAATTGATGACTAGATAAGCCCAAGATGACATGGAGCAAAGTTAAATCCCAAAGGAGTTTGATTTCCATGAAGAGGTCAAAGAGAAATTAAATCCCAAGAAGATAGGAGAAGATCTAAAAAGAATTTAAATATAATAAAGAATTTTATTCTTTTAAAGTATTTAATTCCAACTTAAATTCCTCCTCAAGAAAGACTTTGACCTAGCCATCTCCTATTTAAAGGAGACCAAGCCGTCAAACTCCAAGAAGAGCAAAGGGGAGAGATTTCGACAAGGGCTTTCAACCATTCTTTATCTTTTTCTTTCTTGTTCGATTAGGTTTATGTTAGGGATTCTTTGTTTTGTGTTTCTTTGGAACCTAGCCATGAACTAAATCTATTTGGCTAAGGTTATTGTGTTTTGTTGTTACGAGATACAATTGGATTTTGTTTCGGTAATAAGAGTTTGCACTTACAATTCAAGGTTTACTCATTCTTGGTTTTTATTCTTGTTTGCGAGTAAATTGGGAGTGGATCTCATAATTCTATCTATTTATCTAATATCGAGAGAGTTAGATTCAAGAAATGAATCAGTATGGTATTTATTCAATCTATTGATTGTGAAGATTAATATGGCTTAGGAATAAGTTAAGGATTTCAACGGCTAAGAGGAGCGCAAGATTGGTTGTTGTTCACCCTTGATTCACTTAGGGATGTATTGTCACGACATGCACAATTAGCTAGAGTTTAGACTTAGGGATAAGAAGAAACCATTGAAGAACGCTCTGCCGAACCTTGAAGTTGCTACCCTGCTGCCCAGGCAGTTTCCCAGGCAACGGTCGATTAGTTGCCAAGGCTACCCCACTGCGCAAGTTGCCACGACAACTGAGTTGCCCTTGCACTCTTTTATCAAGACGATCCAATTGGCTATCACTCCTCAACTCACGATAACCTGGCCTATTCTCTCTCATTTGATTACATCTTCTTTTACGTTATTGCTTTCTAGTTTAGTTGTTAGTTAAAACTCCTACAATTTTCTACTTGTGTTTTTTTACTTTTTACAGTGCAAGAGATTAGATTTTTGAAGTGGCACCAATCGCTGTGGAGATGATATCTTTTATACTATAACTTGCGAAATGTACACTTGCACAATTGCGGAGCACTTATTATGCGCAACAAGTTTTTGGCGCCATAGCCGGGGATTGGCAATAGCAACTTTGTTTTTATTTTCTTGCACTTTTTATTTTTATTGTTTAAAGATTCGAAGGGCTAACAAACATTGGTTTTGCATTGGTATATGACCAGGGCGAGACCAACTACATCAGAATACCCCTTTGATCCAGAAATCAAACGAACCTTGCAAAGACTCAGACAAAGGTTAAGAGTAGCAATGGCTAATCAAGACGGCAATATGAATCAGGATGTTCCAGCAGGAGGAGGAGTGATTCATGCACAAAATAGAACTATTCGAGACTATCTTGAAGAACATCTTGAAGGACTCAATCCAGGAGTTGTCATACCTGAAATTGAAGCCGACCACTTTGAGTTGAAACCGGTGATGTTCAATATGATCAACATAATTGGTCAATTTGGCGGCTCAGCAACTGAAGATGCACGACAACATCTTAAATCTTTCCTCGAGATTTGCAATTCATTCAAAATACAAGGAGTCACCCCCAATGTTTTACGAATAAGATTATTCCCCTATTCACTGAGGGATAGGGCGAAAGCATGGTTGAATAGTATTCCTGCAGATCAATAGGATCTTGGACCGATCTTTGTCGTGATTTCCTTGCTCGATTTAATCCTACCAATTTGACTGATAAGCTTCGTAACAAAATTACTTCTTTTCGACAGACAGATGATGAATCCATGTACGAGGCTTGGGAGCGATATAGAGAACTTCTACACAAATGCCCCCTATACGAATTCCCAGTGTGGACACAAGTAACAATGTTTTACAACACTGTGAATACACCAACAAGGACGATGCTAGATGCCTCGGCAAATGGCATACTCCTAGATAAGTCGTCGGAGGAAGCAATGCAAATTCTAAACAGGCTCGCCAAGAATGATTATCAGTTCCCATCTGCTAGAAGAGGAGGAGTTAGACGCCAAGCCACAATACATGAACTAGGATCATCAGATTCAATTTCGGCACAATTGACCACTCTAACCAAGATGGTCCAGAACATGCAGAAACCAAACAACACACAGGAGGTCAAGGTAATGGATTCCTTTTTTGAGTTATATGGTGGTAACCATGATTCTTCTGAATGTATGTAGAATCCGAAATCCAGCTTTTATGTGGGGAATTACAGCCGAAACAACAATATGGTGTCCAACACATATAATCCAGCTTGGAAGAAGCAACCAAATTTTTCATGGAGTAATCCCAACAATGCTCTAAACCAGAAGAATCAGATTGCAAAAGCATCGGGATTCTAGCAAAATATGCCACGGCAACAGTTGCTGCAACAACAACCGACAACATCTAGTTCTTTGGAAAATTCTCTTAATGCTTTTATGTTGAAAACTGAATTTTATATGGCTGAGAATAGTAACTTAATAAAAAGGATTGATGCTTTTATTAACAGGACCGAGATGAGATTGCAAAACCAAGAGGCAGAAATCAAATCATTGGAAACTCAAGTCGGACAATTTGCTCAAAACCTGATTACTAGACCGCAAGGAGGTTTACCCAGCGATACTGAAGTCGCAAGAGGAACTGGCCATGAGCAATATAAGGTGATCACCACTAGAAGTGGCCGACAACTTAAGGAGGCTCAAGCTCTCTCATAAAAAAAACTCCACAAAAAGAATAAGATGAACTCAGTGGCAAAGCCTCAGATGCTGAACCAGGAAATGCTGCAGCAACCAACGATAAGCATACCTCGACAACCAGCGATAAGGATACTGCGACAACCAACGATAGGCACGCCATGACAACCCCAGTTGACGATGCCTCAGCAACTCCAGTTGCCCCAGTAATGCCATCAATCAGGTTCCAGACCAATGAAAGGATCAAAGATATCCGACTTCCACCACCATTCCCACAAAGGTTGAAGCGACAAAAGCAAGAATGTTAATTCAAGAAGTTTCTTGATAACCTAAGGCAAGTCCACATCAACTTGCCCTTGGTTGAGGCAATTGAACAAATGTCAAACTATGCTAAGTTTTCTGAAAGACATTGTGTCCAAGAGGACAAGGCTAGGAGAGTTTGAAATAGTTGCTGCAACAGAGGGATGCATGGCCATATTGCACAATCGCATGCCACCCAAGTTGAATGATCCCGGAAGTTTCACAATACCTTGTTCCACTGAAAACCACTATGTCGGGAAAGCATTATGTGGCCTTGGAGCAAGCATAAACTTGATGCCTAAATCGGGAAGGCAATACCTACAACAGTTATGCTACAGCTAGCCAACAGATCCTATGTGCATCCAGAGGGAAAAATCGAAGACATACTGGTAAAAGTTGATAAATTTATTTTTCCTGTCGACTTTATTGTTTTGGATTGTGAAGCAGATGAGCATGCACCTATCATTCTCGGGAAACCCTTTATAGCAATAGGGAGAACCTTGATTGATGTTGAAAAGGGAGAACTCATAATGAGGGTGAATGACCAGTAAGTTAAACTGAATGTGCTCCAAACGCTAAGGCATGCCGATGATCCGGAAGAATGCCAACTTCCTCATGCCACGACAGAGTTTGACTTAGACAAGGAATTTAGTTGCCTCAGCAACTACATTACCGATTTAGAGAAACCTGAGGAGTATGAAGAACCGATCGATTAGGAACAACAAGAAGAGGCAAATTGGTTAGTCAATCAACCAGGTACATACTTTGAACCATTGGATTACTCAGGTAAGAAAGGTAAACTCGAAAAGCCCTCCATTGAACAACCATCAATTCTTGAGTTGAAACAGTTGCTAGAGCAACTAAAATATGCTTACTTGGGAATCGATAATACATTGCCTGTAATTATTTCCTCTAAGTTATATCCTGAGCAGGAAAAGAAGCTGATCGACATGTTGATTCTACACAAGAAGGCGATAGGATGGACAATTGCCGACTTGAAGGGAATTAGGCCGGTAGTGTGCATGCACAAGATTTTTTTGGAAGATGATCACAAACCTTCGATTGAGGCCCAGAAGAGACTGAATCATGCCATGAAAGGGGTTGTAATGAAAGAAATCATAAAGTGGCTTGACGTCGGCATCATATACCCTATCTCTGATAGTACATGGGTAAGTCTGGTACAATGTGTACCGGAAAAGGGAGGTATAACGGTGGTAAGTAATGAAAACAATGAACTCATTCCAACTAGGACTGTGACCGGTTGGAGGGTTTATCTGGATTACCGAAAGCAAAACAAATCCACTAGGAAAGATCACTTCCCATTACCCTTTATTAATCAAATGCTTGATCGTCTTGCAGGTAAACCATTTTATTGTTTTCTTGATGGTTATTCAGGTTACAATCAAATTGCCATAGCACCATAAGATCAAGAAAAGACAACCTTCACATGCCCATACAATACTTATACTTTTCGAAGAATGCCGTTCAAATTATGTAATACCCCGGTAACCTTCCAAAGATGCATGATAGCACTCTTTTCAGACATGGTCGAAGACTTTCTTGAAATCTTCATGGATGATTTTCCAGTATTTGGTAATGAGTTCGACAGTTGCCTCGACAATTTAGAGAAGGTGTTGGAAAGACGTGAAGAATCCAATTTAGTCTTTAATTGGGAGAAGCGCCATTTTATAGTAGATGAAAGAATTGTGCTCGGCCACAAGATTTCATCCAAGGGAATTGAAGTAGACAAAGCCAAGGTGGACGTGGTCGAGAGATTACCCCCACCAAGTTCGGTTAAAGGAATCCGAAGCTTTCTTGGACATGCAGGTTTTACAGGAGGTTCATTCATAATTTTTCTAAGATTACTAAACCCTTGTGCAATTTGCTTGAATAGGATAAAGTCTTCAATTTTGATGAGTCTTGCGCCCAAGCATTTGAAACCCTAAAGGAAAAGCTCACCTCGGCACCCATTATTGTTCCACCCGATTGGACGCTACCTTTTGAGCTCATGTGTGATGCAAGTGATTTTGCGGTAGGAGCAATCCTAGGCCAACGCACAGGTAAGACCTTTCATGTAATATACTACGCTAGTAAAACTCTTAATAGCGCTCAAGTGAATTACACAACAACGGTGAAAGAGTTACTAGCCGTAGTTTTCACATTTGACAAGTTCCAATCCTATTTGATTGGTACAAAGTTAATGTCCATACGGACCATTCGACAATTAAGTATCTATTTGCTAAAAAGGATGCCAAACCACATTTGGTTCGTTGGATATTGCTTTTACAAGAGTTTGACATTGAAATTAAGGATAGGAAAGGAACATAAAATCAAGTGGCTGATCACTTATCACGCTTAGAACGCAATAGGGAGGAGGACGCAAATTTAGAGATATGCGATGCATCCTCAAATGAGCAATTGTTAGTTGCCTCGGCAACCACAGATGCGCATCCCTCAGCAACCCTGGCGCCTCGAAAACTCTAGGCGTGCATGCCTCGACAACCCTTGACGCGCACGCCTCAGTAACTCCAGTCGCTTATGCCTCGGCAACCACTGATGCGCATGCCTCGACAACCCTTGACGTGCATGCCACAACAACTCTAGATGCGCACGCCTCAAGAACCATGAAAGCAGTTGCCACGGCAACCACAGATGCCTTGACAATACCCTGGTACGCAGATTTGGTTAATTTCCTTGTTTGTGGTATTTTACCTTATGGCCTTACTCATCAAGGAAAGAAGCGGTTCCGTCATGATGCTAAGCATTATTTCTGGGATGAGCCTCTTTTGTTTAAATAATGTGCAGATCAGGTTATACGCCGATGTGTCCCCGAACAGGAGCAGCATAATGTACTCCGGCAATGCCATTTTTTACCCTATGGAGGACATTTTGGAGGAACACGTACCGCGGCCAAAGTTTTGCAATCCGGTTTGTATTGGCCAACACTGTACAAATATGCCCAAAAGTTTTACAAGCAATGTGATCGTTGCTAGACGATGAGCAATATCTCTAGATGACATGAGATGTCGCTCCAAAACATCCTTGAGGTGGAATTGTTCGATGTATGGGGGATTGATTTTATGGGACCTTTCCCATCTTCATTCGGCAACCTCTACATCCTACTTGCCGTCGACTATGTGTCTAAGTGGGTTGAGGCAGCTGCAGTTCCCGCCAACAATTCCAAGACCGTGCAATGATTCTTGCAGAAAACATATTTACACGGGTTGGGATACCGAGAGCATTTATCAGTGATGAAGGCAAGCACTTCGACAACAAACTCATCGCCAAGATATTACAACTCTTTGGTGTATCTCACAAGATTGCCACGACATATCACCCATAAACAAATGGGCAAGCAGAAATTTACAACCGAGAATTGAAGGGTATACTTGAGAAAGTTGTAAATCCCTCTAGGAAGGATTGGTCAGTAAGACTAGATGATGCACTTTGGGCATATCGCACTACATTCAAAACACCCTTAGGTATGTCTCCCTTCCGACTTGTCTGTGGCAAAACATGCCATCTATCAGTGGAAATCAAACACAAGGCATATTGGGCAATCAAGACCGTGAATATGGATTGGGAAAGTGTCGGGCAAAAGCGTTTGTTGGACCTCAACGAGATAGAAGAATTTCGTGCACTCGCCTATAACAATGCACGAATCTACAAGGAGAAAACAAAGCAATGGCATGACAAGAACCTGTTACCGCGTCAATTCATGCCAGGGCAACTAGTTCTCTTATTCAATTCTCGGCTGCATCTTTTCCCGGGAAAACTGAAATCAAGATGGTCGGGACCATTCGAAGTTGTCAAACCATTCTCCCATGGTGTCGTGATAATCAAGTCCATCACTGATGAACATGAATTCAAAGTTAACGGACAAAGAGTGAAACACTACAACGTGCCCATGTGGAACGTAACAAAGAAGTGGTCACCTTAGGAGATGCATGAGCATGCTCTCCTTTCGATATTTTCTTTTTCTTTTTATTTTTTTGAACTATTTAATTTTTTTTTATTATTTATTAATTTCGGTTATTTCTCTTTTTAGGATAGATTTATTTATTTTCTTTAAGATTAAAACTACATCTTTCTTTCATATTTATCTAATTATTTTAAAATTTTAGGTTTAAATTTTTTTTGCATATTGTTGCGCGTAATAAGTGCTCCGCAATTGTGCAAGTGTACACGTCGCAAGTTATAGTATAAAAGATATCGTCTCCAAAGGGATTGGTGCCACTTCAAGAATCTAGTCTCTTGCACTATAAAAAGTAAAAACACAAATAGAAGATTATAGGAGTTTAACTAATAACTAAACTAGAAAGCAATAAAGTAAAAGAATAGATGAGATCAAATGAGAGAGATACACCAGGTTATCGTGAGTTGAGGTGTGATAGCCGATTGGATCATCTTGGTAAAAGAGTGCAAGGGCAACTCAGTTGCCGTGGCAACTTGCTTAACAGGGTTGCCTTGGCAACTAATCGAAGGTTGCCTGGGCGACTACTTGGGCGTTTGGGCAGCAACCTTCAAGGTTCGGCAAAGCATTCTTCAATGGTTTCTTCTTATCCCTAAGTCGAAACTCTAGCTACTTGTGCATGCCTTGATAATACATCCCTACGTGAATCAAGGGTGAACAACAACCAATCTTGTGCTCCTATTAGCCGTTGAAATCCTTAACTTATTCCTAAGCCGGATTAATCTTCACCATCAATAGATTGAATAAAGATCATATTCATTCATTTCTTGAATCTAACTCTCCCGATATTAGATAAATAGATGAAGTTACGAGATCCTCTCCCAATTCACTCGCAAACAAGAATAAGAACTAAGAATTAATAAACCTTGAATAGAAAAGTGCAAACTTTATTACCTAAACAAAATTCAATAGTTTCTCACAACCACAAGACACAATAAACTTAGCCAAATAGATTTAGTTCATGGCTAGGTTCCAAAGAAACACAAGATAAAGAATCCCTAGCATGAACCTAATTGAATAAGAAAGAAAAAAGATGAAGAATGGATTGAGCTTTTTCGAAATCCTCCTTGCCCTTGATGTTGTCAAAAATTCTCTATTCTCTCCCCTTTGGAGTTGACGGCTTGGTGATCTATTTATAGGGCTAGGTCAAAGTCCTCCTTTGAGGAGGAAGTTAAGTTGGAATTAAATTATCTTTAAAGAATACAATTCTTTATTATAATTATTTTCCTTCTAGAACTTCTCCTATCTTCTTGGAATTTAATTCTTCTTTAACCTCTTCTTGGAAATCAAACTCCTTTGGGATTTAGCTTTGCTCCACGTCATCTTGGGCTTGTCTAGTCATCAATTTCGACTACCATATCACCTTATTCTTTGTCGACAATTACTTTGGCAAATGGCTCGGCATCTCCTTCATGCATTGCCCTGGCAACTAGCTCGGCATATCCTTCATGCATTGCCCTGGCAACTAGCTCGGCATATCCTTCATGCATTGCCCTGGCAACTATCTCGGCATCTCCTTCATGCATTGCCCTGACAACTAGCTCTAGCCTTGCTTTGGCAAGTGATTCTGCACATACACACAAAACACACCAAAGCAGCATCTTTTCCCACAAAAACAACCAAGTTATGCAATCAAGCTCAACGATGGAAGGAAACATGGATTAATGCATGAATGACTAATTATGTAACTAATATGAGCCTAAGTCTAACAATAATATGAGTAAAAAGGGTAAGAAAAATAGTACTTTTGAACACTTATCACACCCCCAAACTCAAACTATTGCTTGTCCATAAGCAATGCAAACTAATAATTACCTGCCAAGACTTCAATTTTCACAAACTTAGCTTTGAACTTGATTTCAATTCTCAGAACCGGGGCACAAAGTATGATTGGCTTTTCATTTTTCGAAAAACTTAGGAGTTACTCGGAATCAAACTATAATGCTTGTGAGTGTGTGTGGAGTTGTGTGCAAGTAGATTTTTCGAATTCTATGCAAACAAGAGGTTTTCAAATTACTTCATTGGGTTCTTTTTAACATGTTTTAACTATAGCCGGTTTCGGGCACCTCTAGTGTTTTATTTTTAGTTTCCTTAAGTTAATTAATTTATTCGACTAGAGCCGGTTTCGGGAAGCTCTAGCGATCAATTTTTATCATATACTAGAGCCAGTTTCGGGCACCTCTAGCGATCCATTTTTTTAGCACATGCTAGAGCCAATTTCGGGCACCTCTAGCATTCATCCATTTTTTGTTCTAATCCCCCAATTTGTGTAATTATCAACCTAAGTTCACTAGAATTCCTTAAATCAATCAAACCACAACAGTGTTTCAACAAATTTAGCATCATAGTAAAATTCTGAGTTTTTCCATGGTTATCCTAGAATAAAAATTCTATCAATTAAGTGCATTGGCAAAGTCATCATCGGATATTCATCAAATCTAGGCAATTCTTGTTCGAACTAAAGGCATGGCAAGTAATTTATGTATCCTAAATACAATACTTTAGATGAATGCAACTAAACATGGTAACTAGCTACTAACAATCCCCCCCAAACTCGAGTGAGGCATTGTCCTCAATGCATGCATTAAAGAGTAAAAATAAAGAAAAGTAAAATGCAAATGAGGACTTACTCCGAGAGTTCGTCATCGTGGATGATTGTTTCCTTTTGGTCGGTGTCTTGATTATCTTGCTTGAATGCGATGGTTGTTTCCTTGTTGCCGATGGTGGAATCGATCATCGTACGGGGTTGTCCTCATCGTCCTCTTCGTCAATGTCATTGGCTTTTCACTTGGAGGATTCAATTGGTGCGGCCTTTGTTGGTACAATGGAGGACTCGTCTGAATCTGAAAAATCAAACAATGATTACGTACGAGTTGATTCGGGCATAGGTGCATTACCTTTGGCTTTTGCAGTGGTTACCGGAACGTCTTTAGCTTTGGATGTCGTGGCATCTTCAGGGTTGGTTGTCGGGGCATCCTCTGTTGCAGTTGTCGTGGCAAGTAGTCGGTAGTGAATTTCCTTAGCATGGTGGAAAAGAAAACCTGGAAAGTAAAGATAATGAAGAAAAATAAAATATCTCCTAAAAATAAAAATGAAAATAAAAAGAAAAAGAAAATATTCAAAGGAGAGCATGCTCATGCATCTCCTAAAGCGACCACTTCTTTGTTACGTTCCACATGGGCACCGTTGTAGTGTTTCAATCTTTGTCTGTTAACTTTGAATTCATGTTCGTCAGTGATGGACTGATTATCACGGCACCATGAGAGAATGGTTTGACAACTTTGAATGGTCCCAACCATCTTGATTTTAGTTTTCCCGGGAAAAGTTTTAGCTGAGAATTGAATAAGAGAACTAGTTGCCCTGGCGTGAATTGTCGCGACAATAGTTTCTTGTCATGCCATTGCTTTGTTTTCTCCTTGTAGATTCGTGCATTGTTATAGGCGAGTGCGCATAATTCTTCTATCTCGTCGAGGTCCAACAAACACTTTTGTTCGGCACTTTCCCAATCCATATTCACGGTCTTGATTGCCCAATATGCCTTGTGTTCGATTTCCACCGGTAGATGGCATGTTTTGCTATAGACAAGTCGGAAGGGGAACATACCTAATGGTGTTTTGAATGCAGTGCGATATGCCCAAAGTGCGTCATCTAGTCTTAATGATCAATTACTCCTAGAGGGATTTACAACTTTCTCGAGTATACCCTTCAATTCCCGGTTGGAAATTTCTGCTTGCCCGTTGGTTTGTGGGTGATATGCCATGGCAATCTTGTGTGATACGCCGAAGCATTGCAACATCTTGGCAATAAGTTTGTTGTCAAAATGCTTGCCTTCGTCACTGATAATTGCTCTCGGCATCCCAAACCGTGTAAATATGTTTTTTTGCAAGAATCCTTGCACGATCTTGGAATCGTTGCTGGGAACTGCAGCTGCCTCAACCCATTTAGACACATAGTCAACGGCAAGTAGGATGTAGAGGTTGCCGAATGAAGATGGGAAAGGTCCCATAAAATTGATCCCCCACACATCGAATAATTCCACCTCGATGATGTTTTGGAGCGACATCTCATGTCGTCTAGAGATATTGCCCGTCCTCTGGCAACGATCACATTACTTGTAAAAGTCTTAGGCATCGTTGTACAATGTTGGCCAATACAAACCGGATTGCAACACTTTGGTCGCGGTACGAGTTCCTCCAAAATGTCCTCCATAAGGTGAAGAATGGAATTGCCGGAGTACATTCTGTTGCTTCTCTTCAGGGACACATCGGCGTATAACCTGATTTGCACATTGTTTAAACAAAAAAGGCTCGTCCCAAAAGTAATGCTTAGCATCATGGCGGAACCGCTTCTTCCCTTGGTTAGTAAGACCATAAGGTAAAATACCATAAACAAGGAAATTAACTAAATCTGCATACCAGGGTATTGCCGAGGCATGTGCTACCGTGGCGACTGCTCCCAAAATTGTCGAGGCATGCGCGTCAAGGTCTGCTGCGGCGTCAAGAGTTGCTGAGGCTTGCGCTTTAAGGGCTACCGAGGCATCGAGTGTTGTTGAGGAAACTAAAAGTTGCTCATCAGGGAATGCATCGTATATATCTAGATCCGCGTCCTCCTCCCTATTGCGTTCTAAACGTGATAAGTGATCAGCCACTTGATTTTCTGTTCCTTTCCTGTCCTTAATTTCAATATCAAATTCTTGTAAAAGTAATATCCAATGAATCAAACGAGGTTTGGCATCATTTTTGGCAAATAGATATTTGATTGCCGAATGGTCCGTATGAACATATACCTTTGTACCAATCAAATAGGATCAGAACTTGTCAAATGCGAAAACTACAACTAGTAACTCTTTCTCCATTGTTGTGTAATTCACTTGAGCACTATTAAGAGTTTTACTAGCGTAGTATATCACATGGAAGGTTTTACTTGTGCATTGGCAAAGGACTGCTCCTACTGCAAAATCACTTGCATCACACATGAGCTCAAAAGGTAGCGTCCAATCTGGTGGAACGACAATGGGTGCTGAGGCAAGCTTTTCCTTTAGGGTTTCGAATGCTTGGGCGCAAGAATCATTAAAATCAAAGACTTTGTCATGTTCAAGCAAATTGCACAAGGGTTTAGTGATTTTAGAAAAATTATGAATTGACCTCCTATAAAAACCTGCATGTCCAAGAAAGCTTCGAATTCCTTTAACCGAACTTGGTGGAGGTAATCTCTCGATCACGTCCACCTTGGCTTTGTCTACTTCAATTCCCTTGGATGAAATATTGTGGCTGAGCACTATTCCTTCATCTACCATAAAATGGAACTTCTCCCAATTGAGGACTAAATCAGTTTCTTCACATCTTGCCAACACCTTCTCTAAATTGCCGAGGCAGCTGTCAAAGTCATTACCAAAAATAGAAAAATCATCCGTGAAGATCTCAAGGAAGTCTTTGACCATGTCTGAAAAGAGTTCCATCATGCATCTTTGGAAGGTTGCTAGGGCGTTACACAATCCAAACGACATCCTTTGGAAAGCATAAGTATCGTATGAGCATGTGAAGGTTGTCTTTTATTGATCTTCTGGTGCTATGGCAATTTGATTGTAACCTGAATAACCATCAAGAAAACAATAAAAGGGTTTACCTGCAAGACGGTCAAGCATTTGATCAATAAAGGGTAATGGGAAGTGATCTTTCCTAGTGGCTTTGTTTAGCTTTCAATAATCCATACAAACCCTTCAACCGGTCACAGTCCTAGTTGGAATGAGTTCATTGTTTTCATTACTTACCACCGTTATACCTCTCTTTTTCGGTACACATTGTACCAGACTTACCCATGTACTATCAGAGATAGGGTATATAATGCCGGCACCAAGCCACTTGATGATTTCTTTCATTACAACCCCTTTCCTGGCATGATTCAGTCTCCTCTGGGCCTCAATTGAAGGTTTGTGATCATCTTCCAACAAAATCTTGTGCATGCACACTCTTGGTTTTACAATCTCATCTCGGTCCTGTTAATAAAAGCACCAGTTCTTTTTATGAAGTTACTATTCTCAGCCATATAAGATTCAGTTTTCATCATAAAACTATTTAGATAATTTTCCAAAGAACTAGATGTTATCGGCTGTTGCTGCGACAACTGTTGCCGTGGCATATTCTGCTGGAATCCCGATGCTTGTGCATTCTAATTGTTCTGGTTTAGAGCATTGTTGGGATTACTCCATGAAAAATTCGGGTGCTTCTTCCGGGCTGGATTGTATGTATTGGACATCGCATTGTTGTTCTGGTTGTAATTCCCCATATAGAAGCTGGATTCCGAATTCTGTATACATTCAGAAGAATCATGGTTGCCACCACATAACTCACAAAAAGAATCCATTACCTTGACCTCATGTGTGTTGTTTGGTTTCTGCATGTTCTGGACCATCTTGGTTAAAGTGGCCAATTGTGCCGAAATCGAGTCTGATGATCCGAGTTCATGTATTGTGGCTTGGCGTCTAACTCCTCCTCTTCTAGTAGAGGGGAATTGATAATCATTCTTGGCAAGCCTGTTTAGAATTTGCATTTCTTCCTCTGGCGACTTATCTAGGAGTATGCCGTTTGCCAAGGCGTCTAGCATCATCCTTGTTGGTGTATTCACGGTGTTGTAAAACTTTGTTACTTGTGTCCACACTGGGAATCCGAGTAAGGGGCATTTGTGTAGAAGTTCTCTGTATCGCTCCCAAGCCTCGTACATGGATTCATCATCTGCCTGCCGAAAAGAAGTAATGTCGTTATGAAGCTTATCAGTCAAATTTGTAGGATTAAACCGAGCAAGGAAATCACGACAAAGATCGGTCCAAGATCTTATTGATCCGGCAGGAATGCTATTCAACCATGCTTTCGCCCTATCCATCAGTGAATAGGGGAATAATCTTAATCGTAAAACATCGGGGGTGACTCCGTGTATTTTGAACAAGTTGCAAATCTCGAGGAAAGATTTAAGATGTTGTCGTGCATCTTCAGTTGCTGAGCCGCCAAATTGACCAATTATGTTGATCATATTAAACATCACCGGTTTCAACTCAAAGTGGTTGGCTTCAATTTCAGGTGCGAAAACTCCTGGATTAAGTCCATCAAGATCTTCTTCAAGATAGTCTCCAATAGTTCTGTTTCGTGCAAGAATCACTCCTCCTCCTGCTGGTACATCTTGATTCATATTGCCGTCTTGATTAGCCATTGCTACTCTTAACCTTCGTCTAAGTCTTTGTAAGGTTCGTTCGATTTCTGGATCAAAGGGATATTCTGGTGTAATCGGTCTCGCCTTGGTCATATACCAATGCAAAACCAAAGTTTGTTAACCCTTTGAATTTTGAACAAGAAAAATAAAAAAGTGCAAGAAAATAAAAACAAAGCTGCTATTGCCAATCCCCGGCAACAGCACCAAAAGCTTGTTGCGCGTAATAAGTGCTCCACAATTGTGCAAGTGTACACATCACAAGTTATAGTATAAAAGATATCGTCTCCACATGGATTGGTGCCACTTCAAGAATCTAGTCTCTTGCACTATAAAATGTAAAAACACAAATAGAAGATTATAGGAGTTTAACTAATAACTAAACTAGAAAGCAATAAAGTAAAAGAATAGATGAGATCAAATGAGAGAGATAAGCCAGGTTATCATGAGTTGAGGTGTGATAGCCGATTTGGTCGTCTTGGTAAAAGAGTGCAAGGGAAACTCAGTTGCCGTGGCAACTTGCACAACGGGGTTTCCTTGGCAACTAATCGATGGTTGCCTGGGCGACTAGTTCGGCAACTACTTGGGCGTCTGGGCAGCAACCTTCAAGGTTCGGCAGAGCGTTCTTCAATGGTTTCTTCTTATCCCTAAGTCGAAACTCTAGCTACTTGTGCATGCCTTGATAATACATCCTTGCGTGAATCAACGGTGAACAACAACCAATCTTGCGCTCCTCTTACCCGTTGAAATCGTTAACTTATTCCTAAGCCGTATTAATCTTCACCATCAATAGATTGAAGAAAGATCATATTCATTCGTTTCTTGAATCTAACTCTCCCAATATTAGATAAATAGATGATGTTACGAGATCCTCTCCCAATTCACTAGCAAACAAGAATAAGAACCAAGAATGAATAAACCTTGAATAGAAAAGTGCAAACTCTTATTACCTAAACAAAATCCAATAGTTTCTCACAACCACAAGACACAATAACCTTAGCCAAATAGATTTAGTTCATGGCTAGGTTCCAAAGAAACACAAGATAAAGAATCCCTAGCATGAACCTAATTGAACAAGAAAGAAAAAGATGAAGAATGGATGGAGCTTTGTCGAAATCCTCCTTGCCCTTGATGTTGTCAAAATTCTCTCTTCTTTCCCCTTTGGAGTTGACGGCTTGGTGATCTATTTATAGGGCTAGGTCAAAGTCCTCTTTTGAGGAGGAAGTTAAGTTGGAATTAAATTATCTTTAAAGAATATAATTTTTTATTATAATTATATTAATTCTAGAACTTCTCCTATCTTCTTGGAATTTAATTATTCTTTAACCTCTTCATGGAAATCAAACTCCTTTGGGATTTAGCTTTGCTCCATGTCATCTTGGGCTTGTCTAGCAATCAATTTCGACTACCATATCACCTTATTCTTTGTCTACAATTGCTTTAGCAACTAGCTCGACATCTTCTTCATGCATTGCCCTGGCAACTAGCTCGACATCTCCTTCATGCATTGCCCTGGCAACTAGCTCGACATCTCCTTCATGCATTGCCCTGGCAACTAGCTCTAGCCTTGCTTTGGCAAGTGATTTTGCACATACACACAAAACACACCAAAGCAGCATCTTTTCCCACAAAAACAACCAAGTTATGCAATCAAGCTAAACGATGGAAGGAAACATGGATTAATGCATGAATGACTAATTATGTAACTAATATGAGCCTAAGTCCAACAATAATATGAGTAAAAAGGGTAAGAAAAATAGTACTTTTGAACACTTATCACACATCTTTGTTTATTTTCTTTTATTAGTTTATCTTTAATTTTAATCTTTATTTTATTTGTTTTTGAATTGTAGGAAAATAGTTCAAGATAAAGAGGAATTTGATTCAAGAAGGAAACTTCTTCAACAAGAAAACTAATGGGCTAAATCTAAGGCTTATATTAAGCCTCCAATTTACCCTAAGTAAACCTTATTAGCCGGCCAAACCCTTCCCCTTCCCCAAATCCCTTAGCCACCCCTTCCCCAAATCAAAACCCTTGTTTTCTTCCTTTCCAATCAATCTCACCCACCATATTTACTACCTATCTTTTCTATATAACCCACACCCTTAACTTCCAAGAAACCTATTCCTACTTTTCATCTTGCAACTCTTTAGTTTCTTTTGCTTTCTTTTCTTTGTTTCTACCAAACTCACAACCAAGATCATACATGGCATCCAAAATTGAATTTTTTGGTTCATCCAAGTTCCTCCAAAGAACCAAGATACAAGAAGTTTGCTACACCGGCAGTTCAAGAAAGATTTTACTCCAAGTTTGAAAGCCGGAAGATTTAAGAAGAACAAGGCTTCGAATACTCCAACTCTCATAAAGATTTCGACCTTGATCCATTCATCTTCCAAAGTATTGCACATCAAAAATGGCAAATCTTTTGCCATCAATCGAAATCGGGTAACATCCATGGGTAAGAGAATTCTATGCTCACTCACCTAACCTGGATAATCCTTATGCTTTTGATCGTGACAAGGCTATACTCATAAGCCCCGAAAGCATTAACACCTTTTACGGGCTCTACGTTGAGAAGGACGAGCATCAAGCCTTTGTTGATCAACTCACGCCCAAGCAACTCGATAAGGTGCTTCAAGAACTTACTCTACCGGGAACTCATTGTAACGACGGTAAATACAAGGGCACGGTAAATCGCCTTCGGCTTAAAACTGAGGCAAAATTATGGAATAAGTTTGTTAAAACTTCTCTAATGCCCACAATACACAATACCATCGTTGATACACCTCGTCTTTTGCCCATACATTCTATCTTGCATAATTGCATCATTAACCTTGGAAAAATTATTTGTGATGAGATTTTTGTATGTAGCACAAAAGACAAGGGTTCTCTTTTCTTCCCTTGCTTAATTTCCAATATTTGCAAGGATATGCATGTCCCAAGTGAGTCCACTGATGAAAAGGCCCTACCAAAGTCCGGTTGGAATCGAGCACAAATCCGAAAGCTAATGGGAGAGGCATCGGTAAAATCCCAAACACCTTCAATTACCGTGGCAACTCCTGCCACTTTGGCAACTCCTAATGCCCAAGCAACTAATGCCCGTGCAACTCGGATAGCAACCCCGGGACAACTTGAAGCACTCTTACAACCGTTGGAGAACCGCCTTAGGCAAATTGAAGACCGGTAAGTAATGTTCATGCGGTACATGAAGGATCACAACAATGCCATTACCCAAGTCGTCCTGGAAAAGTACATGGACAGTCGCGTGCCGTTCCCCATCTTTCCTGTCGAATTCCTTGCCACGGCAACCAATGAAGCAGTTTCCACGACAACCGCAACAGATGATGCCGCAGCAACCTACACTATGCCTGCCCAAGTAGTTGCCACGACAACCAACACTGAAGATGCCGCGGCAACCAAAGCTAAAGACGTCCCATCAACCACTACAAAAGCCGAAGGTAAAATGCCTATGCCATAATCAACTCATACTGAATCATTATTCGATATTTCAGATTCGGACAAGTCCTCTATTGCACCAACAAAGACCGCACCAATCGAATCCTCCAAGCCCAAGCGAAAGGCCAATGACATTGATGATGAGGACGATGAGGACACCCCCGTATGAGGATCGATTCTACCATCGACAACAAGAAAGCAACCACTGCGTTCAAGCAAAAGAATCAAGACACCGGCCAAAAGGAAACTAATCATCCATGATGACGAACTCTCAGAGTAAGTCCTTGTTTGCATTTTACTTTTCTTTATTATTATTATTATTTTTTTCTTTGTTGCATGCATTGAGGACAATGCCTCACTCGAGTTTGGGGGGATTATTATTAGTTAGTTACCATGTTTAGTTTCATTCATCTTAAGTATTGCATTTAGGATACATAAATTGCTTCACATGCCTTTAGTTGGAACAAGAATTGCCTAGATTTGATGAATATCTGATGATGACTTTGCCAATGCACTTAATTGATAGAACTTTTTATTCTAGAATAACTGTGGAAACACTTAGAATCACACTATGATGCTAAACTTGATGAAACACTGTTGTGGCTTGATTGATTTAAGGAATTCTAGCGAACTTAGGATGATAGTTAAAAAATTGGGGGATTAGAATAAAAATTGGATGAATGCTAGAGGTGCCGGAAATTGGCTCTAGTATGTGTTTAAAATTGATCGCTAGAGGTTCCTGAAACTGGCTCTAGTCGAATAAAAATAATTATTAACTTAAGAAAACTAAAAAACACAAGAGGTGCCCAAAACTGGCTCTAGTTAAAACATGTTAAAAAAACCCAAGAAAGTAATTTGAAAACCTTCTGTTTGCATAGAATCCGAAAAATAAACTTGCACACAACTCCACACACACTCACAAGCATTATAGTTTGATTCGGAGTAATTCCTAAGTTGTCCAAAAAATGAAAAGTCGATCATACTTTGTGCCACGGTTCTGAGGATTGAAATCAAGTTCAAAGCTAAGTTTGTGAAAATTGAAGTCTTGGCGGGTAATTATTAGTTTGCGTTGCTTGAGGACAAGCAATAGTTCGAGTTTGGGGGTGTGTTAAGTGTCTAAAAGTACTATTTTATTCACCCTTTTTATTCATATTATTGCTAGACTTAGGCTTATATTAGTTGCATTATTAGCCATTCATGCATGTTTGCATTGTTTCCTTGGTGGTTAAGCTTGATTTCATATTTTGCTTAATTTTGTGGAAAAAAGGTGTTACCGATAGTTTTTTTGTGTGTGTGCAAAATCACTTGCCTAAACAAGGCTGAAACCAGTTGCTAGGGCAGTGCATGAAGGAGATGCCGACGTAGTTGCCAGGGCAGTGCATGAAGAAGATGCTGAGCTAGTTGCCATGGCAATTGTGGATAAGGGATAAGATGATATGGCAGTCAAAATTGATGACTAGATAAGCCCAAGATGACGTGGAACAAAGTTAAATCCCAAAGGTGTTTGATTTCCATGAAGAGGTCAAAGAGAAATTAAATCCCAAGAAGATAGGAGAAGATCTAGAAGGAATTTAAATATAATAAAGAATTATATTCTTTTAAAGTATTTAATTCCAACTTAACTTCCTCCTCAAGAAAGACTTTGACCTAGCCATCTCCTATTTAAAGGAGACCAAGTCGTCAAACTCCAAGAAGAGCAAAGGGGAGAGATTTTGACTAGGGCTTCCAACCATTCTTCATCTTTTTCTTTCTTGTTCGATTAGGTTTATGTGAGGGATTCTTTGTTTTGTGTTTCTTTGGAACCTAGCCATGAACTAAATCTATTTGGCTAAGGTTATTGTGTTTTGTGGTTGTGAGATACAATTGGATTTTGTTTAGGTAATAAGAGTTTGCACTTTCAATTCAAGGTTTACTCATTCTTGGTTTTTATTCTTGTTTGCGAGTGAATTGGGAGAGGATCTCGTAATTCTATCTATTTATCTAATATCGGGAGAGTTAGATTCAAGAAACAAATGAGTATGGTCTTTATTCAATCTATTAATGGTGAAGATTAATCCAACTTAGGAATAAGTTAAGGATTTCAACGGCTAAGAGGAGCGCAAGATTGGTTGTTGTTCACCCTTGATTCACGTAGGAATGTATTTTCAAGGCATGCACAATTAGCTAGAGTTTTGACTTAAGGATAAGAAGAAACCATTGAAGAATGCTCTACCGAACCTTGAAGTTACTTCCCAGCTGCCCAAACAGTTGCCCAACCAATTGCCCAGGCAACCGTCGATTAGTTGCCAAGGCAACCCCACTGCGCAAGTTGCCACGGCAACTGAGTTGCCCTTGCACTCTTTTATCACGACGATCCAATTGCCTATCACTCCTCAACTCACGATAACATGGCCTATTCTCTCTCATTTGAATACATCTTCTTTTACTTTATTGCTTTCTAGTTCAGTTGTTAGTTAAAACTCCTATAATTTTCTACTTGTGTTCTTTTACTTTTTACAGTGCAAGAGATTAGATTCTTGAAGTGGCACCAATCCCTTTGGAGACGATATATTTTGTACTATAACTTGCGATGTGTACACTTGCACAATTACGGAGCACTTATTACGGGCAATAGATACCAAGATACTTCCTCTTGAAAGCTCTCCGAAAGAACGCCCAAGTAACTTTCACCTCAAGAACGCCAACAATTATGGTCACCCACCAATGGTATGCACCCCCCTGCAGTAGAGATACAGTGCAACCCAAATTGCACTCCTCATTACATCCCATTTGATTCATGATGCACCGTCTTTTCTAGCCAACCTTCGGCTACCTCAGGCTCAAACCCTGAAACTCCTTACCTCCCAAACTCCCTCAAACGCTCCAAGGGTAAACCTTAATTTTCCACCATAGCAGGTGCCGGTGTCTGTGTCTACACTCCAGCCATCGCTGCCTGAAAAGCTCTCATTATTGCCTGTACTAACAGAGTCAAATCACATACACATGCACTTGGTGAACCTGGGGTGCTTCACCCACCCCAACGTCAACTGGAGGAACCACTGGATGAGGAGGAGGTAAAACATGAGGGAGATTCTCTTCTGTCTCATTATTTTGCCCAACCCTGGCAGTATTAGCCATTGATCGTGTCTCACATCTAGCCATTCTAACAAAAGCATCAAAACACATAAGGGTTAGGCTAGCGTCAGGAAAAGGATCCAAGTTAACTTTAAAACGTATCTAAAATCCTCGGTAATAGGTAATATGTTCCCAAAACATGCCCCAACAGAATATTAAACAATCACCGTACATATACACAATCACCGTGCAGTTCAAACAACATCATCTAGTCAAACAACAACATCCCAACTTTTCACAAACATGGCTCTAATACCAACAAATGTAACCCCCTCAACCCAGCCTAGTCGCAAGACCAAACCAAGCAAGCTACATTAGGTTTACTGAAGTAAACCAAAAAGATTAAACCTAAAACACGTCTATTTTTTTATCTTGTCTAGATGCATTAATTCTTTCCTACATGATCAAATTGTTCACAGGTGAACACTCATCTCAATCGGACATCGTAACGATATCTAATTGGCCACAAACACGAATTAGGGACCAAATTGTAATTTCAACAATCTAGAAGGAATTTTCAAATTTTTAAGTTACCAACCTTTAATTAAGTACATTTCATGCTTATTTGTCAAAAATTAGCTTCAAACGATCATCCATGCTCAAATAATTGGCAAAACAAGATTTAGGGACTAAAATGAAAGAAACCAAAACTGCCTTTCCAGGACATTAACAAAAACAACGGTATATGTATCAATATGCTGAGTCCCGTATTGATACGGTTGTGAACTCATCGGTTTGATATAGTAAGACCTATACCGATACGCCACTTTGATTATAAAATACGTTTTAAAATCCTTAAACACCGTACCGATACGATCACCTGGTGTTTCGGTACGCGGCCTTATTTCAGAAAAGTGAAATTCTAGTAACCATTAGGTGTATTGAAACGCACCTACCTGTACCGAAACACCCTGGCCTTATTTGCCTAGCCGTACTGATACGGTCCCCGCCATATCGATATGCTTGGGCCTGTAATGTCAAAATCAGCTAGTTTTTCACAAATTCTAGATGCAATTGGCCCCTAGCAACTTGCGTACATGCATAACAACATTTGAACATACATAAACTATCATTTATTGTAACACCCCGATTTTAGGCCTAGAGGTTTTGAGGTTTATTAGACGGTCCGATGGACTGGGTTAGAGATTCGAGTCGAATTTGGGACCGTATATTTTTCAGTAAGATAAAAATGTGGGAAAATAGCTAAAAATCATCTCTTATTATATAATGATTTTTGGTGAATCAATTTTAGAAAAAGGAATTTGGAAATGTGACATTTTGGAGTAGTGACCAAAATGCGATTTTTGAAAATTGTTTTTAAAGGTGACTAAAATGAAAAGTGTCAAATTCATATAATCGTTAAGGATCCATTTTTCCAAGGTTTTTTTTGATGATTTCTCCCTTAATTTAAGATATTTTAAACATGTGTTTTAAAGATAATTAGAAAGGGATTTTAGTTAAAAGTTAGTTAAGCTCATTAAAGAAAATTTATGTAACTTTTTCTCTCAACTTTTCTCTCCACTCTCTCCTCAGACAAACACTCAAGTTGTCATCAAAATCCAGAGGTGAGGAGCCTTTTAACTTGTTTTTATGATTGGTAATGGTTTGATTAACATTGTTTTTGCAAAATCTCATTTAAATCATGTGTTTTCTTAGCTTTTGTCAAACCAATTGAGGGAGAAATCTCACAATAGGGGTAAGGTCTGTGATCTCCTCTATTGTATGGTTCTTTACTGAAATTTCCAAGTATTTGATCCTTGATTTATAGTTTGGAAACTGATTTTTAAGTTATATCAATGTTTAATTGAGTTATTTTGAGAATATTGATGAGATATTATAATTTTTGAAGTGGATCTATTTTTCCAGTGTTTGAGTTGGATTTAATATATGTTTTGGATATACTTTGATGTTGATAAGTTTTTTATCAATAGAATCCCGAAACTCTTGAATCTCTAATTAGTTAAGTTGTTAGATTGGGGTTTTGTGGTGATATTTGAGTTTAATCTTTACTGGAGGTAAAAGGATGTTAGGAAAGGGTTTTTGGATGTTCTTTGGTGTTAATTGAAGGCTTGAATTGTTGTATTATGGCTGGGTTAAGTTTTCGAAACGTTTTATGGTGTTTTTGGTATGTTTCGGATGGTGTTTGAGTGGCATCTTGGGAGTTGCAGGAGATTGTTGTTAGGCAATGGATTAAATGCATTTTAATGAATTTTCCCTCTGGTTTTATGTGTTTAAAACAGGGGATAATTAGGGCAGTGAAGCGTGACATGTTTGGTGGCTTGTCGAGAGCTTGTTTCGCGTTGGCAAGGAAGGCAAAACGTATCGGTGAGTGGAAAATGGTTTTAAATTCTTTACAAAGGTTTGTAAAGGTTGTTGGGAGTTTAGGGTAAGCGTGAGACACTTACCTAAACTCGAAAGTAAGTTTCCCTTATTCTGCTCTTGAATATCGGTTTAGAATGAGCGTGTTGTTTGCATGTTTTGGTGATAAAAATGGTATGATCTACTTACTGGTAATGTATGATTTTGAGAACATATGTAGGGGTTTAAAAATATAATAAATGCTATTGAGCATTGGTTTCATTCCGGTTGGGAATGGTGTTATTGCATTGGACATGAGATTTGCATATGTGGTATTTTATGAAATGCATTGTAAAACAGTAGGCAAATGGTTTTGTAAATGATATATTGGCTATGTGACATGGTGAAAACAATCGGATATAGTTGGCATGCCATAGGATTAAAAGTGCACTATAAAATATGAACAAACCGATCGTGGCCATGGGTCCTTGAGGTATGGCGGTTTAACTAGGCAACCCAAATTGATGGTGATCTTGCAGTTTAACTAGGCAAGGTCAATACTCTTGCGGTTTAACTAGGCAAGGGTGAAATCTCGCGATTTATCTAGGCGAGGGTGTCAAATCTTGTGGTTTAACTAGGCATGGTTTGGGATATCATGCGGTTTAACTAGGCATGGTATGAGAGATCAGTGTATCCGATATGTGTATGAGATAGAGGTAGCCTATCCGGTCACTATAAATGCCAATATATGGAAGAGATCATGCGTTGATTCTTGTATTAAAATGCTTTGGGATTTAAGCATGGTTGGATTAAAATGCTTTGGGACTTAAGCATGGTTTGATTAAAATTCCTTGGGATTATTAATACCAATACATTTTGATTCGGTTGGAATCATGACAAAGTGCTTTGGAAGTAAGCATGTTTTGGGAAAAGCAAGCACGTGTTTTAAATGAATTTAAATGCATCATTGTTTATGAGCATCCTCACTAAGCATGTGTTCTTACGCTCTCTTTTTCCTAATGATGCAGAGCATTGAAGTTCGGGCAGCAAAGGTAAGGTTTGTAAGGATCCAAGAGATAATCTACTTTGAGTATGGACTTGGTTATATTTCCAGTTAATAAGGCATTGTGTCTGTCAAGGTTTTTGGGGTTGTAATCCTATTTCCTTATGGATTTTGAGTACAATTTCTATGCTGGTTTTTGTGGAGGTTTGATGTTAGTACTTGTTGTAGTTGTTGTGAATGGTGTCCTAGTTACGCATCTAGAGTTTCTTTGATGATTGTCTTGTTGTGATGGGTTGAGCAACTTTAATATGCTTTGTGGAGTGTGTTGTTATGTTGCCTATGTTGTGATTGGTTTAATGGTGCAATTTAAGATGTTTGACAAAGTGTTTTAGGAAGCATGCCTTTAGAATACCTTGAAATGCATGGAAGCCCTCTTGGTTTGCTGAGCTTATGATGTTTAGGTTGCCTTTGCATCTAGATAGAGTGGTATGGAAGTTTATGGCTTGTTGAAGTGGTTTACTTTTGAAATAAGTTTTGTTAAACCAGCCAATTATGACCATTCAGGTCATGGCGTATCGGTACACAAGTTCACGTATCGGTACAGAAAAGCCATTTTTGGCTTGTTGTTCCGGTACGCGAGCTGGGCATTGCGATACGAAAGAGTATAATTGAAGTAGCATACCGATACATGGGTTCGCGTATCGGTACGAGTAGGCTGAGTTTTAGTTGGGGGATCGGTACACGGGTTTGAGGATCGGTACGAGGCCTTGGTTTTGGTAAGGCGTATCGGTAAGCAGGTCGTACGGTAGGGGGTATGGCTACTGGAATTTTTGGAAGTTCGAAGGTAAAGGGTGTACCGATACTCGGATTGGTGTACCGATACCCATGACAGTTAAGTTGGTTATTGACTTTTGCAGAGTTTTGTTTTCTTTCATTTTAGTCCCCGAATCTTGTTTTGTCAATTATTTATACATGAATGATCGTTTGAAGCTGATTTTTGACATGTAAGCATAAAGTGAATTTAATTTTAAGTTGGTAACCTAAAAAGTGGAAAACCCTTCTATTTTGCTAAAATTACATTTTGGTCCCTAAAGTTGTGTCGTAGCCAATTGGATATTGTTATGATGCTCGATTAAGATGAGTGCTCAACTTTGAATAGTATGATCATGTAGGGAAGCGTTAACGCATCTAGATAAGATAAAAAAAAGGAGAGTTTAGGTTAAACCTTCTCAGTTTACTTCGGTAATCCTAATGTAACTTGCTCGGTTCGGTCTTGCGACTAGGCCGGGTCGAGGGGGTCACATTTGTTAGTATCAGAGCCAGGTTTGCAAAAACTTGGGATGTTGTTGTTCGAACTGTACGGTGATTGTATATATGTTCGGTGGTTGTTTAATGTTTTGTTGGGGTTTGTTTGGGGCACATTGCATATTACCGAGTATTTTAAAATACGTTTTTAAGTAAACTTGGATCTTTTGCCTGATGCTAGCCTAAGTCTAATGTGTTTTGATGCTTTTTTTAGGATGGCTCGACATGAGACACGGTCTATGGCTAATACTACTAGGGTTGGGCAGAATAAGGAGACAGAGGAAAATCTCCCTCATGTTTTACCTTTTTCTCCTCATGTGGTTCCTCCAATTGATCTTGGGGCGGGTGAAGCACCCCAAGTCCATCAAGTGTCGGTATATGGTGATTTGACTCCATTGGTACAGGCGATAACAAGAGCTTTTTAGGCAGTGATGGCTGGAGTACAGGCACAGACACCCAACGCCTACTGTGGTGGCAAATCAAGGTTTACCCATGGAGCATTTGTGGAGTTTGGGAGGTGTGGAGTTTCAAGGTTTGAGCCCTGAGATAGCCGAGGGATGGCTGGAAAAGACGGTTCGCATCATGGATCAGATGGGATGCAACGAGGAGTGCAAGCTGGGTTGCACTGTATCCCTGCTGTAGGGGGATGCATACCACTGGTGGGTGACCACTATTGCTGGTGTTACCGAGGTAGATGTTACTTGGGAGTTCTTTCAGGGAGCTTTCAAGAGGAATTACCTTGGTGCTCAGTATTTGGATACACGACATGTCGCTATCTTAGGGAAGCATGTCTATTGTAGATTATGAGGTGAAGTTTGTCCGGTTGAGTCAGTATGCTCTGGAGTTGGTTCCAGATGACTAGCAGAGATGTGATAGGTTTCATTATGGTCTAATAAAGGACATTAAGCCGTACCTTCTGGCTGTAGATTACATATATTTTGACGTGTTGGTCAACCAGGCGAAGGATATAGAGAAGTCCTTGGTGCACCAGTTCAGGCAGCATGTGCGAACTTGGGCAAAAAAGTGGCAGACTCGAGCTATTCTGGGAGGCATAATAAGAGGTTCAGGGACAAGAGGCATAAGCTAGACCATAGGTGTGGTGGTGGAGTTGGCTAGGGTGCTCAAGGAGCTCGTGTTACACCAGAGTGTGAGCGATGCGGTAGGCGTCATGTGGGTATGTGCTGGGGTAACACTTAAACTTGTTGGATTTGTGGATCATCTAATCATCTAAAGTGTGATTGTCCTTGGGCTGCGAGAGATGTACCAGCAAAAGTTGATGCACATGCTAGGGGCCGAGGCCGTGGCAGGGGTAATTTTTAAAGACGCGAGGATGGTCAGAGGGGTGTGGCTCATGCTGCAACGGTGAGACTTGAAGGTGGAGGATCGGCATGGGTCTTTGCTCACCGTGAGGGTCGTAATGACACGGATGTGATCGTAGGTACTTTTACTTTACAATCCTTGTCATTGTTATCCTTGATTGATTCGGGGTCTACACATTCATATATCTTGGGTGAGCATTCATCTATGCTGAATGTTCATGTTGAGATCTTAGATGTTGGCATGTTGGTCACAAGTTTTTTTGGGGAGACAGTTACAGCAAGAAGGTTGTACCGGTAATGTCCTTTGGTGGTGCAAGGGCAAGAGTTTGCCGCAGACCTGATAGAATTGCCATTCTATGGTTTTGATGTAGTAATGGGTATGGACTAGTTGAGTGAACACAGAGCAGTTGTGGATTGTGAGACCAAGAGGATTTTCTTGAGGTTGGTCGACGATTATGAGGTTGTGGTGATTGGCGAGAATGTTAAGTTTTTGTCTAACGTGGTTTTGGCTATTAGAGCGAATAAGATGATGCTTTCTGGCCTCCAAGCTTATTTGGCTATTATTATGAATCCAGAAGCCAAGGGTATTCGAGTGTAGGACATTCGGACTGTTTGTGACTTTCTTGAGGTTTTTCCCGAGGAGTTGCCAGGTTTACCTCCGATAGGGAGGTGGAGTTTCGTATTGAAACATATGAGGGTACAACACCAGTGTCCATTGCTCCTTATAGGATGGCACCGAAAGAATTGAAGGAGTTGAAGTTGCAACTTCAGGAATTATTGGATCATGGGTTCATTCGACCAAGTGTTTCTCTGTGGGGAACGTCTGTTCTTTTCGTGAAAAAGAAAGATGGTACAATGCGTATGTGCATTAATTATCGCTAGTTGAATAAGTTGAACTTCAAAAATAGGTATCCGTTGTCACGGATTGATGACTTGTTCGATCAGTTTCGTAGGGCAGCGGTGTTTTCCAAGATAGATTTAAGATCGGGGTATTACTAGTTGAAGGTTAAGGATGTGGATGTGCATAAGACTATATTCTGTACGAGGTATAGGCATTATGAGTTTCTGGTCACGCCTTTTGGTTTGACAAATGCCCTGGCTACGTTTATGGACATGATAAATAGAGTGTTCCATGAGTATCCTGATCAGTTTGTGGTGGTGTTCATAGATGATATTCTCGTGTACTCCTGTACCGAGGAAGAGCATGTTCGGCATTTGCGGATAGTATTGCAAGTGTTGAAGGATAATCAGTTGTACTAAGTTGAGCAAGTGCGAGTTTTGGCTAAAGGAAGTGGCATTCCTTGGTCATGTGGTTTCCGCGGAGGGTTTTTGCATTGATCCATAGAAGATTGAGGCTATTCTCAATTGGAAGCCACCTAAGTCAGTATCAGAAGTGCAAAGTTTTCTTGGGTTGGCCAGCTATTATCATTGTTTTGTTGAGGGGTTCTCGAGTATTGCAGCACCGTTGACCAAGTTATTGCAGAAGAATGTTTCGTATGTATGGACAGAGAAGTAGCAACATAGCTTTGAGAAGTTAAAGGAATTGTTGACACACGCTCATGTGTTAATTCAGTCTGAATCTGGGAAGGAGTTTGTGGTTTGTAGTGATGCGTCGAATGTTGTCTTGGGTTGTGTGCTGATGCAGGACGAGATGGTTGTGGCCTTTGTAGTTGAAAGTTCAAGAGCACAATTATCCAACTCATGATTTGGAGCTTGCGGCTGTGGTTTTTGCTTTGAAAATTTGGCGACATTATCTCTATGGTGAGAAGTGCGTGATCTTCACAGATCACAAAAGCTTGAAGTATTTGATGTCCTAGACAAATTTGAATCTTAGGCAGTGTAGGTGGTTAGAGTTGCTTAAAGATTACGACTTGACCATTGAGTATCATCCTGGTAAAGCCAATGCAGTGGAGGATGCATTGAGTCGTAAGGTTGCGGTTGAGCTTTGAGCTATGTTTGCAAGGTTGAGTGTGACGCGGGAGGGCAGTTTGCTGGCCGAATTGCAAGTTAAGCCTATGTTATCACAGTTGATTAAAGCTAAACAATTGTATGATTATTCGTTGGTTGAGCATGTTAAGAATATTTAGATGGTAATTTGACGGATTTCTATTTTTGTTGATGATGGAATTTTGTGTTTCAAGGGTCGAATTGTGGTGCCGGATAATTTAGAGTTGAGGCACACTATCTTGGTGGAGGTACACTATAGTCTTCTTGCTATGCATCCTGGTAGTGTTAAAATGTATCGTGATTTGAAGGAGGTATACTACTGGGTTGGGTTGAAAAGGACGTGGCTGAGTTTGTGTCCAAGTGCATGGTATGTCAGCGGGTGAAGGCTAAACATCAATTTCCATCCGGGTTGTTGCAACCGCTGAAAATTCTGGAGTGGAAATGGGAGAGAATCACTATGGATTTTGTGGTAGGTTTAACGTTGATGCCGGCTAAAAAAGATTTTGTTTGGGTGATTGTTGACCGGTTCACAAAGTGTTCACATTTCGTGCCATTGCATACAACGTTTACTTTAGATAAGTTGGCAGATTTGTATATATCAAAGATTGTGCGTTTGCATGGTGTACCTAAATCCATCAGTTCAAATAGGGATCCGACATTTATGACAAGGTTTTAGAGGAGTTTGCATCAAGCCTTGGGTTCGAGATTGAGTTTTAGCACCGCGTATCATCCTTAGTCGGATGGGCAGTCTGAGCGGGTTATCCAGGTTTTGGAGGATATGCTGTATTATTGAGTTCTAAGGAACCTGGGAGAAGCATTTGCCTTTAGTAGAATTTTTTTAGAACAACAGTTATCAGGCGAGTATACAAATGGCACCTTTTGAGGCGTTATATGGTCAGAGATTTCGTACGCCCTTATGTTGGGCTGAGGTAGGGGAAAAGCATCCTACCCTACCGGATGTGTTGAAAGGCACGGATGAGAAGGTTAAGCTTGTATGCGACCTGTTGAAAGTGGCTGCGGATCGGCAGAAATCTTACGCTGACTTGAAGCGTAAAGAGATTGAGTATGCGGTGAGCGATCGCATATTCTTGAAGGTGTCACCATGGAAAAAGGTTATGAGATTCGGACGTAAGGGCATGCTTAGTCTGAGGTTCATTGAACCATACGAGGTTATTGAGTGTGTGGGTCCTGTGGCTTATCGGTTGTGGTTGCCTCCCGAGTTGGAGAAAATTCACAATGTGTTCCATGTTTCGATGTTGAGGAGATATCGGTCAGATCCATCGCACATCATGCCGGTGGAAGATGTTGAGTTGAGGTCAGATCTAACCTTTGATGAGAAACCAGTAGAGATCCTCGATACCAGTAAGAAAGTTCTTCAAATGATTGAGCTTGTGAAAGTCTTGTGGCGACACCGAGGTGTTGAGGAAGCTAGTTGGGAAAGCAAGGTTGGGGAGAGTTGTAACACCCGGTTTTGGGCCTAGCGGTTTTAAGGTTTATTAGACGGTCCGGTGAACCAGGTTAGAGATTCGAGTCGGATTAGGGACTGTATATTTTTCGGTAAGATAAAAATGTGGAAAAATAGTTAAAAATTATCTTTTAATAAATAATGATTTTTGGTGGAATCAATTTTAGAAAAACGAATTTGGAAATGTGACATTTTGGAGTAGTGACCAAAATGCGATTTTTGAAAAATGTTTTTCAAGGTGACTAAAATGAAAAGGATCAAATTCTTAGAATCTTTAAGGAGCTATTTTACCAAGGTATATCTGATGATTTCTCCCTTAATTTAAGATGTTTTAAACATGTGTTTTAAAGATAATTAAAAATGGATTTTAGCTAAAATTTAGTTAAGCTCATTAAAGAAAATTTACGTAACTTTTTCTCTCAACTTTTCTCTCCACTCTCTCCTCAGCCAAACACTCAAGTTTTCATCAAAATCCAGAGGTGAGGAGTCTTTTAACTTGTTTTTATGATTGCTAATGTTTTGATTAACATTGTTTTTGCAAAATCTCATTTAAATCTTGTGTTTTCTTAGCTTTTGTCAAACCAATTGAGGGAGAAATCTCACAATAGTGGTAAGGTCCGTGATCTCCTCTATTGTATGGTTCTTTACTAAAATTCCTAAGTATTTGATCCTTGATTTATAGTTTGGAAATTGATTTTTATGTTATATCAATGTTTAATTGAGTTATTTTGAGAATATTGATGAGATATTATAATTTTTGAAGTGGATTTGTTTTTCCAGTGTTTGAGTTGGATTTAATATATGTTTTGGATGTACTTTGATGTTGATAAGTTGTTTTTATCAATAGAATCCCGAAACTCTTGAATCTCTAATTAGTTAGGTTGTTAGATTGGGGTTTTGTGGTGATATTCGAGTTTAATCTTTGCTGGAGGTAAAAGGATGTTAGGAAAGGGTTTTTGGATGTTCTTTGATGTTAATTGAAGACTTGAATTGTTGTATTATGGCTTGGTTAAGTTTCGGAAACGTTTGATGGTGTTTTCGGTATGTTTCGGATGGTGTTTGAGTGGGCATCTTGGGAGTTGCGAGAGATTGTTGTTAGGCAATGGTTTGAATGCATTTTAATGCATTTGCCCTCTGGTTTTTTATATGTTTAAAACAGGGGATAATTAGGGCGATGAAGCGTGGCGTGTTTGGTGGCTTGCCGAGAGCTTGTTTCCCATTGGCAAGGAAGGCGAAGCGTATCGGTGGGTGGAAACTGGCTTTAAATGCTTTACAAAGGTTTGTAACGGTTGTTGGGAGTTTAGGGTAAGATTGAGACGCTACCTAAACTCGGAAGTAAGTTTCCCTTATTTTGCTCTTGAATATCGGTTCAGATATGAGCGTGTTGTTTGCATGTTTTGGTGATAAACATGGTATGATCTACTTACTGGTAATGCATGATTTTGAGTACATATGCAGGGGGTTTAAAAGTATATTAAATGCTATTGAGAATTGGTTTCATTCCGGTTGGGAATGGTGTTATTGCATTGGCAATGAGATTTGTATATGTAGTATTTTATGAAATGCATTGTAAAACAGTAAGCAAATGGTTTTGCAAATGATATATTGGCTATCTGACATGGTGAAAACAAATGGTTATAGTTGGCATGCCATAGGATTCAAAGTGAACTATAAAATATGAACAAAATCGATCGTGTGTAGGTTATCACACCTCAACTCCGCTGCGCAGACAACCGTCAATTAGTTGCCAAGGCAAACTCGCTGCGCAAGTTGCCATGGCAACTGAGTTGCCCTTGCACTCTTTTACCAAGATGATCCAATCGGCTATCGCACCTCAACTCATGATAACCTGGCCTATTCCCTCTTATTTGATTACATCTTTATTTTATTTACTTGCTCTTTTATTTTATTCGTTAGTTAGAACTCCTACAATTATCAATTGTGTTTTTATTTTCACAGTGCAGTAACATAAGCAAAGTTGCCAAAACCAATCCCTGTGGAGACGATACTCGATATTCGTATCACTTTATTACTTGCGACGTGTATACTTGCAGCATTTGCATAGCACTCAATACGCATAACAAGTTTTTGGCGCCGTTAAATACAAATATCATGCACCAATCCCTTTGGCTTTTGCAGTGGTTGCCGGGGCGTCTTTAACTTTGGTTGCCATGACATCTTCAGTGTTGGTTGTCGTGGCAACTGCTTGGGCAGGCGCGGTGTAGGTTGTCGCGGCATCATCTATTGCGGTTGCTGTAGCAACTGCTTCATTGGTTGCCGTGGCAAGGATTTCGGCAGGAAAGATAGGGAATGGCACGCGGCTGTCCGGGTACTTTTCCAAGATGACTTGGGTGATGCCATTGTTGTGATCCTTCATGTACCGCATGAACATTAGTTGCCGGTCTTTAATTTTCCTAAGGCGGTTCGCAAACGGTTGCAAGAGTGCTTCAAGTTGTCATGGGTTTGCAGGCCAAGTTGCCCGGGCATCAGTTGTTGGGCATTAGGGGTTGCCGAGGCGATAGGAGTTGTCGCTGCAACTGAAGGCGTTGGGGATTTTACTGGTGCCTCTCCTATTAGCTTTCGAATTTGTGCTTGATTCCAACCGGACTTTGGTAGGGCCTTTTCATCAGTGGATTCACTTGGGACATGCATCTCCTTGCAAAGATTTGAAATTAAGCAAGGGAAGAAAAGAGAACCCTTGTCTTTTGTGCTACATACAAAAATCTCATCGCAAATAATTTTTCCAATGTTAATGATGCGGTTATGCAAGATAGAATGTATGAGCAAAAGACGAGGTGTATCAACAGTGGTATTGTGTGTTGTGGGCATTAAAGAAGTTTTAAAAAACTTATTCCATAATTTTGCCTCGGGTTTAAGCTGAAGACGATTTACCGTGCCCTTGTATTTACCATTGTTCCAATGAGTTCCCGGTAGAGTGAGTTCTTGAAGGATTATTCGGGTTAGGTGAGTGAGCATAGAATTCTTTTACCCACGAGATGTTACCCGGTTCCGATTGATGGCAAAAGATTTGCCACTTTTGATGTGCAATCCTTTCGAAGATGAATGGTTCAAGGTCGAAATCTTGATGAGAGTTGGAGTATTCAAAGCCTTGTTCTTCGCAAATCTTCTGGCGTTCAAAATTGGAGTGAAATCTTTCTTGAACCACCAGTGTAGCAGACTTCTTGTATCTTGGTTCTTTGGAGGAACTTGGATGAACCAAAAATTCGATTTTGGATGCCATGGATGATCTTGGTTGTGAGTTTGGTAAAAGCAAAGAAAAGAAAGAAAATGAAACTAAAGAGTTGCAAGATGAAAAGTAGGAATAAGTTTCTTGGAAGTTAAGGGTGATGGGTTAAATAGAAAAGATAGGCAGTAAATATGGTGGGTGGGATTAATTGGAAAGAAAGAAAACAAGGGTTTTGATTGGGGGAAGGTGACGGCTAGGGGATTTGGGGAAGGAGAAGTGTTTGGCCGGATATGTATGGTTTATTTAGGGTAAGTTGGAGGCTTAATATAAGTCTTAGATTTATCCTATTAATTTCCTTGTTGAAGAAGTTTCCTTCTTGAATCAAATTCCTCTTTATCTTGAACTCATTTCCTACAATTCAAAAGCAAATAAAATAATGATTAAAATTAAAGATAAACTAATAAAAGAAAATAAATAAATCTATCCTAAAAAGGAAAAATAACCAAAATTAATAAATAAAAAATTAAATAGTTCGAAAAAAATAAAAATAAAAATAAAATAAAAATAAAAAGAAAATATCGAAAGGAGAGCATGCTCATGCATCTCCAAAGGTGACCACTTCTTTGTTACGTTCCACATGGACACCGTTGTAATGCTTCAATCTTTGTCTGTTGACTTTGAATTCATGTTCATCAGCGATGGACTTGATTATCACGGTACCATGGGAGAATGGTTTGAAACTTCAAATGGTCCTGACCATCTTGATTTCAGTTTTCCCGGGAAAAGTTTTAGCCAATAATTGAATAAGAGAACTATTTGCCCTGGCATGAATTGTCGCGGCAATAGTTTCTTGTCATGCCAATGCTTTGTTTTTTCCTTGTAGATTCGTGCATTGTTATAGGCGAGTGCACGGAATTCTTATATCTCGTTGAGGTCCAACAAACGCTTTTGTCCAGCACTTTCCCAATCCATATTCACAGTCTTGATGAGCGAACTTGAGCCTCTTTAAGTTGTTGGCCACTTCTAGTGGTGATCACCTTACATTGCTCATGGCCAGTTCCTCTTGCGACTTCAGTATTGCTAGGTAAGCCTCCTTGCGGTCTAGTGTTCAGGTTTTGAGCAAATTGTCCGACTTGATTTTCCAATGATTTAATTGTCGCCTCTTGGTTTTTCAATCTTATCTCGGTCCTGTTAATAAAAGTATCAATTCTTTTTATGAAGTTACTATTCTCAGCCATATAAGATTCAGTTTTCAACATAAAAAACATTGAGAGAATTTTCCAAAGAACTAGATGTTGTCGGTTGTTGTTGTGGCAACTGTTACCGTGGCATATTTTGCTGGAATCCCGATGCTTGTGCATTCTGATTGTTCTGGTTTAGAGCATTGTTGGGATTACTCCATGAAAAATTCGGGTGCTTCTTCCAAGCTAGATTGTATGTATTGGACATCACATTGTTGTTCCGGTTGTAATTCCCCACATAGAAGCTGGATTATGGATTCTGCATACATTCAGAAGAATCATGGTTACAACCACATAACTCACAAAAGGAATCCATTACCTTGACCTCCCGCGTGTTGTTTGGTTTCTGCATGTTCTGGACTATCTTGGTTAGAGCGGCCAATTGTGCCAAAATTGAGTCTGATGATCCCAGTTCATGTATTGTGGCTTGGCGTCTAACTCCTCCTCTTCTAGCAGATGGGAATTGATAATCATTCTTGGCAAGCCTATTTAGAATTTGCATTGCTTCCTCCGGCGACTTATCTAGGAGTATGTCGTTTGCGAAGGCATCTAGTATCATCCTTGTTGGTGTATTCACAGCATTGTAAAATATTATTACTTGTGTCCACACTGGGAATCCATGTAGGGGGCATTTGTGTAGAAGTTCTCTATATCGCTCCCCAGCCTCGTACATGGATTCATCATCTGCCTGCCGAAAAGAAGTAATTTCGTTACGAAGCTTATCAGTCAAATTTGTAGGATTAAATCGAGCAAGGAAATCACGACAAAGATCGGTCCAAGATCCTATTGATCCGGCAAGAATACTATTCAACCATGCTTTCGCCCTATCCCTCAGTGAATAGGGGAATAATCTTAGTCGTAAAACATTGGGGTGACTCCTTGTATTTTGAATGAATTGCAAATCTCGAGGAAAGATTTAAGATGTTGTCGTGCATCTTCAGTTGTTGAGCCGCCAAATTGACCAATTGTGTTGATCATATTGAACATCACCGGTTTCAACTCAAAGTGGCCGGCTTCAATTTCAGGCGTAACAACTCCTGGATTAAGTTCTTCAAGATCTTCTTGAAGATAGTCTCGAATAGTTCTATTTCGTGCAAGAATCACTCCTCGTGCTGGAACATCCTGATTCATATTGCCGTCTTGATTAGCCATTGCTATTCTTAACCTTCGTCTGAGTCTTTGCAAGGTTCGTTCGATTTTTGGATCAAAGGGATATTCTGGTGTAATCGGTCTCACCCTGGTCATATACCAATGCAAAACCAAAGTTTATTAGCCCTTTGAATCTTAAACAAGAAAAATAAAAAGTGCAAGAAAATAAAAACAAAGTTGCTATTGCCAATCCCTGGCAACGGCGCCAAAAACTTGTTGCGCGTAATAAGTGCTCCGCAATTGTGCAAGTGTACACGTCGCAAGTTATAGTATAAAAGATATCGTCTCCACAGGGATTGGTGCCACTTCAAGAATCTAATCTCTTGCACTGTAAAAAGTAAAAGAACACAAGTAGAAAATTGTAGGAGTTTAACTAACAACTAAACTAGAAAGCAATAAAGTAAAAGATGATGTAATCAAATGAGAGAGAATAGGCCAGGTTATCATGAGTTGAGGTGTGATAGCCGATTGGATCGTCTTGGTAAAAAAGTACAAGGGCAACTAAGTTTTTGTGGCAACTTGCGCAGCGGGATTGCCTTAGCAACTAATCGACGGTTGCCTGGGCAACTACATGGGCAGCTGGGCAGCAACTTCAAGGTCTGATGGAGCGTTCTTCAATGGTTTCTTCTTATCCCTAAGTCAAAACTCTAGCAATTTGTGCATGCCTTGATAATACATCCCTGCGTGAATCAAGGGTGAACAACAACCAATCTTGCGCTCCTCTTAGCCATTGAAATCCTTAACTTATTCCTAAGTCGGATTAATCTTCACCATCAATAGATTGAATAAAGACCATACTCATTCGTTTCTTGAATCTAACTCTCCCGATATTAGATAAATAGATGATGTTACGAGATCCTCTCCCAATTCACTCGCAAACAAGAATAAGAACAAAGAATGAGTAAACCTTGAATTGAAAGTGTAAACTCTTATTACCTAAACAAAATCCAATTGTTTCTCCCAACCACAAAACACAATAACCGTAGCCAAACATATTTAGTTCATGGCTAGGTTCCAAAGAAACACAAGACAAAGAATTCCTAACATAAACCTAATTGAACAAGAAGGAAAAAGATGAAGAATGGTTGAAGCTTTTGTCGAAATCTCTCCCTCCTTGCTCTTGTCGAAATTTCTGCCCTCTCCCTATGAACTTGACAGCTTGGTCCTCAATTTATAGGGCTAGGTCAAAGTCTTTTTTGAGGAGGAAGTTAAGTTGGAATTAAATATCTTTAAAGAATATTATTCTTTATTATATTTAAATTCTTTCTAGAACTTCTCCTATCTTCTCGAGATTTAATTTCTCTTTAACCTCTTCATGGAAATCAAACTCCTTTGGGATTTAACTTTGCTCTACGTCATCTTATGCTTATCTAGTCATCAATTTCGACTACCATATCATCTTATCCCTTATCGAAAATTACCCTGGCAACTAGCTCGACATCTCCTCCATGCATTGCTCTGGCAACTAGCTCAGCATCTTCTTCATGCATTGCCCTGGCAATTGGTTCCAGCCTTGCTTTGGCAAGTGATTCTGCACACACACAAAAACACACCAAAGCAGTATCTTTTTCCACAAAATTAAGCAAAATATGAAATCAAGCTTTTCCACCAAGGAAACAATGCAAACATGCATGAATGGCTAATAGTGCAACTAATATGAGTCTAAGTCTAGCAATAATATGAATAAAAAGGGTGAATAAAATAGTACTTTTAGACACTTAACAATCGTGGCCATGGGTCATTGAGGTATGGCGGTTTAACTAGGCCACTCGAACTGTTGGGACATCATTTGGGGCATGCGGTTTAACTAGGCAACCCAAATTGATGGTGATCTTGCGGTTTAACTAGGCAATGTTAGTACTCTTGCGGTTTAACTAGGCAAGGGTGAAATCTCGCAGTTTAACTAGGCAAGGGTGTCAAATCTTGCGATTTAACTAGGCAAGGTTTGGGATATCATGCGGTTTAACTAGGCAAGGTATGAGAGATCCGTGTATCCGATACGTGTATGAGATAGAGGTAGTCTATCTGGGTCACTATAAATGCCAATATATGGAAAAGATCATGTGTTGATTCTTGTATTAAAATGCTTTGGGATTTAAGCATGGTTGGATTAAAATGCTTTGGGACTTAAGCATGGTTTGATTAAAATGCCTTGGGATTTAAGCATGAAATGTTTATAAGATTATGAATATCATTACATTTTGATTCGGTTGGAATCATGAGGAAGTGCTTTGGAAGTAAGCATGTTTTGGGAAAAGAAAGCACTTGTTTTAAATGAATTTAAATGCATCATTGTTTATGAGCATCCTCACTAAGCATGTGTGCTTACGCTCTCTTTTTCCTAATGATGCAGAGCATTGAAGTTCAGGCAGCAAAGGCAAGGTTTGCAAGGATCCAAGAGATAATCTACTTTGAGTATGGACTTGGTTATATTTCAGGTTAATAAGGCAATGTGTCCGCCAAGGTTTTTGGGGTTGTAATCCTGTTTCCTTATGGATTTTGAGTATGATTTCTATGGTGTTTTTTGTGGAGGTTTGATGTTGTTAAGCTTGATGTTGGTACTTGTTGTAGTTGTTGTGAATGGTGACCTAGGTATGCATCTAGAGTTTCCTTGATGATTGCCTTATTTTGATGGTTTGAGCAAGTCTATTATGCTTTGTGGAGTTTGTTGTTATGTTGCCTATGCTGTGATTGGTTTAATGTTGCAGTTTAAGATGTTTGGCAAAGTGTTTTAGGAAGCATGCCTTTAGAATACCTTGAAATGCATGGAAGCCATTTTGGATTGCTGAGCTTATGATGTTTAGGTTGCCTTTGCATCTAAATAGAGTGGAATGGACGTTTATGGCTTGGTGAAGTGGTTTACTTTTGAAATAAGTATGTTAAACCAACCAATTGTGACTATTTAGGTCCAGGCGTATCGATACGCAAGTTCACGTATCGGTATAGGAAGCCATTTTGGGCTTGTGGTATCGTTACGCGTGATGGGCATTGCGATACGGAAGAGTATAATCGAAGCAGCATATCGATACACGAGTTTGCGTATCAGTACGGGTAGGCTAAGTTTGACTTGGGGCATCAGTACACGGGTTTGAGGATCGGTACGAGGCCTTGGTTTTGGTAAGGCGTATCAGTACACAGGGTCGACCGGTACTGGGTATGGCTACTAGAATTTTTGGAAGTTTGGAGGTAAAGGGCGTACCAATACTCAGATTGAAGTATCGATACCCATGGCAGTTAAGTTGGTTATTGACTTTTGTAGAGTTTTGTTTTCTTTCGTTTTAGTCCCTGAATCTTGTTTTGTCAATTATTTATGCATGAATGATCGTTTGAAGCTGATTTTTGACATGTAAGCATAAAATGAATTTAATTTGAAGTTGGTAAGCTAAAAAGTGAAAAACCCTTCTATTTTGCTAAAATTACATTTTGGTCCCTAAAATTGTGTCGTAGCCAATTGGATATCATTATGATGCCCGATTGAGATAAGTGCTCACCTTTGTACAATATGATCATGTAGGGAAGTGTTAACGCATCTAGATAAGATAAAAATGGTGAGTTTAGGTTAAACCTTCTCGGTTTACTTTGGTAAACCTAATTTAGCTTGCTCGGTTCGGCCTTGTGACTAGGCCGGGTCGAGGGGGTTACATTTATACCAAGACTAGGCAACAAAATAACCTTATACATCCAAAGGACTACTCTAGAGGCATGTTTCTTATACCACTTTGCCAAACATAGAAAAATGCACAATTGGGCCATTCTCAGCATAAGCATCATGCCAACACACTCAACATAGCATACTAGACCTGGTCAAACTAGCACAACATAACAATCCACAAGGAAACTCTAGATGCATACCTATACATCCATTCAACCGCAACTATAGGCAAGTGATAACATCAAGCAGAGCAACATCTAACCATCATCAAAAACCAGCATAGAATCATTCTAAAAACCACCACAAATTTACAACTCCCAAAAACCAGGGCGAACACATTGCCTTATTAGCTGAAAACATAAACTTAGTTCATACTCAAAGGTAGTTTATCTCTTGGATCCTTGCAAACCTTGCCTTTGCTGCCCCAAACTTTAATGCTCTGCATCATTACGAAAAGATAGCGCAAGCACACATGCTTAGTGAGGATGCTCATGAATAATGATGCACTAAAAATCATTTGAAAACCACATGCTTGCTTTCCCCAAAACATGATTCCAACCAAATCAAAACATAATAACCTTTACATAACATCATATACAATCCATGCTTAAATCCCAAAGAATTTTGAACAAACCATGCTTAAATCCCCAAAGCATTATAAACAAGGTTCAACACATGAACTTTCACATATATTGCCATTTATAGTGACCCAGATAGACTACATCTATCCTAACACATATCGGACACACGGATCTCTCATACCATGCCTAGTTAAACCGCATGATATCCCAAACCTTGCCTAGTTAAACCACAAGATTTGACACCCTCGCCTAGTTAAACCATGAGATTTCACCCTTGCCTAGTTGAACCTCAAGTGTACAGACCTTGCCTAGTTAATCCGCAAGATCACCATCAATTTGGGTTGCCTAGTTAAACCGCAAGCCCCAAATGAGGTCCCAACAGTCCAAACAACCTTTACAAACCTTTTTAAAGCATTAAAAACTAGTTTCCAGTCACTGATACGCCTCCCCTTCCTTGCCAACACAAAACAAGCTCCCGGCAAGCAACAAAACAACGTCAAGCTTCATCGCCTTGATTGTCCCCTATTTTAAACACATAAAACCAGTGGATAAATGCATTAAAATGTATTCAAACCATTGCTTAACAGCAATCTCCTGCAACTCCCAAGTTGCCCACTCGAAAACCATCTGAAACATACCGAAATCATCATCAAACATTTCTAAAACATAACCTAGCCATAAAACAACAATTCAACCCATCAACCAACATCTAATAACATCCAAAAACCCTTTCCTAACATTCTTTTACCTTCAGCAAAGATTAAACTCGATTATCTCCACAACAACTCAAATCTAGCAACCTAAATAATTAGAGATTCAAGAGTTTCGAGATTCTATTGATAAAAACAACTTATCAACATCAAAACACATCCAAAACATATATTAAATCAATCTCAAATACTGGAAATCAAATCCACTTTGGAAATTACCATGTTTCATCATTATTTCCAAAATAACTCAATTAAACATTGATAAAACATTAAAATCACATTACAACTTATAAATCAAGGATCAAATACTTGGGAATATCAATAAAGAACCATTTAACAGAGGAGACCATGGACCTTACCCCTGTTATATGATTTCTTCCTCAATTGGCTTGTTTAAAGATAAGAAAACATAAGATTTAAATGAGATTTTGCGAAACGAAGTTAAAGAATCCAATTAAGATCAATAATTTGACTGAAAAGAGTCCCTCACCTCTGGATTTTCATGAAATTCTGAGTGTTTGGAAGAAGAGAAGTTGAGAGAAAAGGTTTAGGAAAAAGTTACGTGAATTTCTTTTAAAAGCTAATAACTAACTTTAGATATTTAATCCTTATTAACACCCTTTTAGAGCACATGTTAAAAATAATTTAATTGAAGAGAGAAACCACCAGCCACACTTGGTAGATTAGCTCCTTAAGGATTCTAAGGATTTGACCCTTTTGATTTTAGTCACTTTAAAATTGTTTTCAAAAATTGCATTTTGGTCACTAACCCAAAATGTCATATTTCCAAATTCCCTTTTCTAAAATTGATTCCACCAAAAATCAATATATATTAAAAGATGATTTTAACTATTTTTTCATACTTTTATCTTACCGAAAAATATATGGTCCTGAATCCGACTCGAATCTCTAACCTGGTCTACCAGACCGTCTAATAAACCTCAAATCTGCTAGGCCCAAAACTAGGGTGTTACAACTCTCCCCCACTTAAGAAATTTCATCCATGAAATTACCTGGAGGAAATAGATGCGGAAATTTCTCCTTCATATCTACCTTGCTTTCCCAAGTAGCTTCCTCAACACCGCCATAAGACCTTCATGAGCTCTATCGTCTTACCACGTAGGACTTTCTTGCTGGTATCGAGGATCTCTACAGGTTCCTCATCAAAGAATAGATCCGGCCTCAACTCCACATCCTCCACTGGCATTACGTGCGATGGGTCTGATCGATATCTTTTCAACATCAAAACATGGAACACATTATGAATTTTCTCCAACTCGGGAGGCAACCTTGACCGGTATGCCACAGGACCCACACGCTTAATAACCTCGTATGGTCCAATAAACCTTGGACTGAGCTTACCCTTACGTCCGAATCTCATAACCTTTTTCCACGGTGACACTTTCAAGAATACGCGATCGTCCACCGCATATTCAACCTCCTTACGCTTCAAATCCGTGTAAGATTTTTGCCAATCCGTAACCGCTTTCAACCGGTCGCATACAAGCTTAACCTTCTCATCTGTGTCTTTTAACACATCTGGTAGAGTAACATGCTTTCCCCCACCTCAGCCCAACATAAGGGCATACGACACCTTCGGCCATATAACGTCTCATAAGGTGCCATCTATATACTCGCCTGATAACTGTTGTTGTAAGAAAACTCAACTAAAGGCATATGCTTCCCCCAGGTTCCTTGGAACTCAATAATACAGCACATCAGCATATCCTCCAAAACCTGGATAACCTGCTCAGACTTCCCATCTGACTGAGGATGATACGTAGTGCTAAAACTCAACCTCGAACCCAAGGCCTGGTGCAAACTCCTCCAAAACCTTTCCATAAACCTCAGTTCCCTATCCAAAATAATGGATTTAGGTACACCATGCAAGCACACATTCTCATCTATATACAATTCTGCCAACTTGTCCAACGTGTACGTGGTTTGCACTGGCAGGAAATGTACACACTTTGTGAACCGGTTAATAATCACCCAAACAAAATCCTTCTTAGCTGGTGTCAACGGCAAACCTGTTACAAAATCCATGGTGATTCTCTCCTATTACCACTCTAAAATTTTCAGCGGTTGCAACAACCCGGGTGGAAATTGATGTTCAGCCTTGACCCGCTGACATACCATGCACTTGGAAACTAATTCAGCCACATCGTTTTTCATCCCAACCTAGTAGTATACCTCCTTCCGATCAGATACATCTTAACACTACCAGGATGCATAGTAAAAGGACTAGAGTGTGCCTCCGTCAAGATAGTTGATAAGTGTTCAAAAGTACTATTTTTCTTACCCTTTTTACTCATATTGTTGTTAGACTTAGGCTCATATTAGTTGCATAATTAGCCATTCATGCATTAGTCCATGTTTCCTTCCATCGTTGAGCTTGATTACATAACTTGGTAGTTTTTGTGGGAAAAGATGCTGCTTTGGTGTGTTTTGTGTGTATGTGCAGGATCACTTGCCAAAGCAAGGCTAGAGCTAGTTGCCAGGGCAATGCATGAAGGAGACGCCGAGCCAGTTGCTAGGGCAATTGTCGACAAGAGCAAAGGTGATATGGTAGTCGAAATTGATGACTAGACAAGCCCAAGATGACGTGGAGCAAACCCCTAACCCAAAGGAATTTGATTTCCATGTAGAGATTAAAGAAGAATTAAATTCCAAGAAGATAGGAGAAGTTCTAGTAGGAATATAATTATAATAAAGAATTATATTCTTTAAAGATAATTTAATTCCAACTTAACTTCCTCCTCAAAGAAGGACTTTGGCCTAGCCCTATAAATAAGATGGAGATTTCGACAATCCAGAGAAAAAGAGAGGGGAATTTCGACAAGCATCAAGGAGGGCAAGAGGAAGAATTTTCGACAAGCATCTAGGGCAAGGAGGATTTCGACAAGCCTCCTTCTTCATCCTTTTCTTTCTTGTTCGATTGGGTTCATGCTAGGGATTATTTATCTTGTGTTTCTTTGGAACCTAGCCATGAACTAAATCTATTTGGCTATGGTTATTGTGTTTTGTGGTTGTGAGAAACTATTGGTTTTTGTTTAGGTAATAAGAGTTTGCACTTTTCTATTCAAGGTTTATTCATTCTTGGTTCTTATTCTTGTTTGCGAGTGAATTGGGAGAGGATCGCGTGATTTCATCTATTTATCTAATATCAGGAGAGTTAGATTCAAGAAACGAATGAATATGATCTTTATTCAATCTATTGATGGTGAAGATTAATCCGGCTTAGGAATAAGTTAAGGATTTCAACGGCTAAGAGGAGCGCAAGATTGGTTGTTGTTCACCCTTGATTCACGCAGGGATGTATTATCAAGGCATGCACAAATAGCTAGAGTTTCGACTTAGGGATAAGAAGAAACCATTGAAGAACGCTCTGCCGAACCTTGAAGATTGCTGCCCAGATGCCCAAGTAGTTGCCCAGGCAACCCCGTTGTGCAAGTTGCCACGGCAACTGAGTTGCCCGTGCACTCTTTTACCAAGACGATCCAATCGGCTATCACACCTCAACTCACAATAACCTGGCCTATCTCTCTCTTATTTGATCTCATATTTTCTTTTACTTTATTGCTTTCTAGATTAGTTATTAGTTAAACTCCTATAATCCTTTATTTGTGTTTTTACTTTTTACAGTGCAAGAGACTAGATTCTTGAAGTGGCACCAATCCCTGTGGAGACGATATCTTTTATACTTTAACTTGCAACGTGTATACTTGCACAATTGCGTAGCACTTATTACGCGCAACAATAGTGTGCCTCAACTCTGGATCATCCGACACCACTATTCGACCCATGAAACACAAAACTCCATCATCATCAAAATGAAATTCTGTCGGATTACCATCTGTAATATTCTTAACATGCTCAACCAACGAATCATCATACGGTTGCTTAGCTTTAATCAACAGTGATGACGTAGGCTTAACTTGCAATTCAGCCAGCAAACCGCCCTCCCGTGTCACACTCAACCTTGCAAACATAGCTCGAAGCTCAACCGCAACCTTATGACTTAATGCATCTGCCACTACATTGGCTTTATAGGATGATACTCAGTTGTCAAGTCGTAATTCTTAAGCAACTCCAACCATCTACGTTGCCTAAGATTCAAATCTTTCTGGGACATCAAAAACTTCAAGCTCTTGTGATCCGTAAAGATCACACACTTCTCACCATAGAGGTAATGTCGCCAAAATTTCAAAGCGAAAACCATAGTCGCAATCTCCAAATCATGAGTTAGATAATTGCGGTCATGAACTTTCAACTGCCTCGATGCAAAGGCCACAACCTTCTCATCCTGCATCAGCACACAACCCAAGCCAACATACGACGCATCACTATAAACCACAAACTCCTTCCAAGATTCAGGCTAAATTAACATAGGAGCACGTGTCAGAACTTCCATCAGCTTTTCAAAACTGTATTGCTGCTTCTCTGCCCATACATAAGGAACATTCTTCTGTAACAACTTAGTCAATGGTGCAGCAATACTCGAGAACCCCTTAACGAAACGGCAATAATAATTAGCCAACCCAAGAAAACTACGCACCTCCGATACATACTTAGGTGGCTTCCAATTCAGAATATCCTCAATCTTCTGTGGATCAACGTGAATACCCTCCGCAGAAACCACATAACCAAGGAATGTCATTTTCTTAAGCCAAAGCTCGCACTTGCTCAACTTAGCATATAACTAATTATCCTTCAACACTTGCAACACTATCTGCAAATGTCGAACATGCTCTTCCTCGGTACGAGAGTACACGAGAATATCATCTATGAACACCACCAAGAACTGATCAAGATACTTATGGAACACTCTATTCATCATGTCCATAAACACAGACAGGGCGTTTGTCAAACCGAAAGGCATGACTAGAAAATCATAATGCCCATACCTCATACGAAACGTGGTTTTATGCACATCGACATCCTTAACCTTCAACTGTTAATACCCCAATCTTAAATCTATCTTAGAAAACACTGCTTCTCTATGGAACTGATTGAATAAATCATCAATATGCGGCAACATGTACTTGTTCTTTACCGTCAACTTGTTCAACTGACGATAATCAATGCACATACGCATCATATCATCCTTTGTTTTCACAAAGAGAACAGGAGAACCCCACAGAGAAACACTTGGTCGAATGAACCCATGGTCCAACAACTCCTGAAGCTGTGACTTCAGCTCTTTCAATTCTTTCGGTGCCATCCTATAAGGAGCAATGGACACCAGTGTTGTACCCTCATATGTCTCAATACAAAACTACACCTCCCTACCTAGAGGTAAACCTGACAACTCTTAAGGAAAAACCTCAGGAAAGTCACAAATGGTCCGAATGTCCTGCACTCAATAACATGATTCTAACATCATACAAGCATAATTCTAACTTAAAATCAATCATGGATTCATAAAATCATAATAGCCCCAATTTGTTCATAAACCCTAATTTCTTCCTCATATCAAAACTCATCAACCAAGCAAGTATTCTATGAATTATTTATATGAAAAGATAGTTCTCGAAGAGTATAACAATTTTCTAGTTTGAAAGATTACTTGAAAACTGAGATTCAGGGCTTAAATTGAGCTTGTAAAATTTTTCTCTTCTTTTTCTCTTCACCAATGTTTTGGAGAGTATTTTTGCTGATAATTCCTTCATATTTCATATATTTAAGACACTTGTATCATTAAAAATGAAT